>JAEAOA010000342.1:142500-637846 GCA_016746295.1 Potamilus streckersoni
TATCAATGGATAAACAGAAACAACAACTGCACAAACATGTATTTACTCCAATTAATTAAATTCCTGCTACATTACTCTGTTTTCATTTCCGTTGCCGTACATTACAATATCTAGAGAGACTGGTCTGAAACATGGGCAGTGGTCTTGAATTTCGGTCGGAGTTGTCCCCACATCATGAAGTACTCTCATACAAAAAGCACATAATTTTTTTAAAAATGGAATCAGATTTTAGGAGAATTGGTTTTAAAAAGCCTTAAGTAAAAGATAAAGAATTACTGAATAAAAGGTAGGCATTGACAAGCTTGTTACACAATGGATAATTACCTCGCGAACTTCTCTATCATTTTGACGACCTGCACAGTATTGATTGATTTTCATGCTCCGCCAAATTTCTGCAAATTTTTCATACCTTACTGTCCCAGTTTCGGTAAAACGCTCAAGCAGAGTCTCAAAATCCCCCTTAACACCAGCTGCTGGTTGGTAAACAACCAATTTTGATGGTATATAACTTTTTGAATTTTTAGGAGGCATTTTTAATGGCAGGATGCAGATGATGTTTGGTGACAACTTGGAATAATGACACGTTTTGGAATCTCAAGTTGTTGACGTTTTTCTCAAGAAATTGCAACTGATACCAAGTTAGAAGTGCGAGTACGTTGACGAAGTGAAATGTTGAAAAGGAGTTCACCTCAACTCCACCATTTTTATACATTTGTTTTGTTCAGTGGCACGCATGTTGACAATAAAACTACAACTAAATCTATTATCAGTACTTGGAATTATGTAAACAACGTGATTAATGTACACTGATGGAAATATTAAGAGGTTTAATTTTGTGCGTCAATCTAAAGGCAAAGCTGTTGAAATAAAGCATTAACGTGATTTGATTTTCTACTGCATTAATTTTACGTGAATTTTAAATAGGATGTGAAATTAAATTATGAAATTACTTATAAGTTTTAGCTTTTGTACTTTTTATATGCAGTCATTATCATTACATTGATGAATCATTGTTAATTAATGCATACACAAGATATTAAGTGAATACTATAATTTAATGAAATATAATAGGAGGAGGAATGATAGAAGGGCGATGATACCATATATTTATGTAAATTAGTATGTATCTATCTATCTATAAATACGTTAACAGAGTCACACTTGACGATTCAGCAACGGTTGGTGCGTGGTCAAAGATAAAATAAAGACAGTAGCAATAGGATAGTCAGAAGAGTGATGATAGGAAAGGCAGAAATAAGCAAAAGAGTGTCAGTGTACGTTTTCGTCCCTTTTTACCCAAACCAATCCATACGTAGCGGAGATGAGATAAGGAACCGGCATATCCAAGAGAATCACTAGGTCTTACTTGTAGCTGACTAGTTCATTAATATGTGATTTTGGAAGGCTCCGCTTTTTGAGATACCAAATCATGAGCTTCTGCAATTATTAACGGTAATTTGTTCCAAGTACATATTGTACTAGTCCGAGTTTCCACTGACCCTTGCCACCCATTTTCGACATAAATGTCCAAAAATTAAAAATGGGGAGGTAAGGGTCAGAAGATGTGTTCATGCTGATTTTAATTGGAACTTAATATTGTAATTTGCCCTAATCTGTCTATACGATAGGGTCAGATATTTGTCCGCTAGTACGTCCACTAGATTTTTCATGGTCAGTTGGGCCTTGGTTCATATGCCCACTGGAGATGGTTCAACATTACACTGACATGGCTAGTGTTACGATATCTATTTGTCGTGAATCTAGCAGCTCTCCTCTAAACCATCTCTATCTTATTTATTAAGTCTTTACAACGTGGGTTCCACACAGTTGAGCAGTACTCAAGGACTACACACACACACACACACACACACGCGCGCGTACACGTCTAACACAGGGGCATTATGCCGCAGATATTAGCAACATGTCCCACCCGGTCACATTATCCTGACACTCACCAGTCCTAACACTAACCTCTTTATTCCGAGTGCCAGGAGAGGCAGTTGCTAGTACCATTTTTATGTCTTTGGTGTGACTTAGCAGCGGACATTGTAACCACTTAGGCCACTAGCGGTCAATATCTAGAAGAAGAATAAAAAGAAGGCCGGCTTTGCCACAATCTCGCTAAGGATCATAAAACAGTTGGCCTTGTATACAAATGAAAGGTTATTTCAGGTGTGATAAATAATCGCTCTATTTGTTCCCGACCTTGTCGTAATAAAGAACTGGTACATAAGCCATTTGGATAACTTCAGCATATATATTGTTCAAAATTTAATGAAATCCTTGACTTTTGGAGAGAGAGAGAGAGAGAGAGAGAGAGAGAGAGAGAGAGAGAGAGAGAGAGAGAGAGAGAGAGAGAGAGAGAGAGAGAGATCAGACTGGACAGATGTGAGAAGGCCAAAATGTGTAAAAGCATCTTGATCAAAGTTTTTATTATGACTTTTAGTTTTACTATTCCTTAAAGGACATGCATCTGAAAATCTTATGGATGCACACGTCATGTGTACGTCAACTAATATTGGTTGCCTGACTTGGTCTCAAGTAAAGGACTGCTACTAATATTCTGCTATATAGTTCGTCAAATGCAGGAATAGGTAACAGATGACCATTATCTATCTTCTGATTGGATATTACTACCATCTGATAAGTGTGACAAGATCTACAATATTTAGAAACAACACTTTTTTTAAAAAAACTTTGGCCAATAAAAGTAATTTAAATTCTTGTGATAAATTCTATTGACCAATTGAGTTTCATCGTCTAGACTAATTCCTGTTGATATGATATGACCTATGAACAACGATTAGATACCCCAATGACGTCAGGTGGTCTCTGATTCCTATAAGAGCTATATCTTTTTTCAAAATAACGAACTGTTACTAACGTGGCTCCAATTTCGCTAATAGCCCTTCAAAACAAACCGGAGATCTCATAATCATGTGCCTGTTCCATGACGAGTATTTTTTTCCGGATTTTTTTTATTACCTTGATTGGAATAAAAAGAATGAGTTAACACAATGATCACTGCAATAAACACCCCTTTGATTGATCAACGCAATCAAAAGACTGACCAATACATGTGTCAGGTAAAGAAATAATTTCCTGATCAAGAGCGGTGTTTCCCACAATTCTAATAAATGTGCAGTCAGGGTATAAATCAATGATTCAGTCTCGACAGGATCGACTTTCCGATGCATACAAGGCTTGTCTGTTACAAGTCATTACCCCCTGCAGTATATCCAGCTAATATATTGCCCAGTAATAAATGAATACCGTCGATACTCAAGAAGTTATTTTTCCGACTGTCGTGTGTCCTGAGAGTAAGTCTAATGACAAAGAAGAGGAACATTAACAAAGCTGCACTCAACTCCCTGAATAAAAACACTTTCATTCGAAGAAGATTTCTCATATAAAATTAAAGTACATGATAATAAAAGACCATGAGATGCTGTTTTGTCTCTTAATATTTTTATATGGATAGGTTTGGCAGAATCGCTAGCAAACTGACAGAGAAATTTTCAACATGAATGGTTTATTATTCTTCATAATAAAATTTGACTCGGGATTGTTTGACCTAACATATGTTGGTACATGACTGTGACCTTGACCTCTTGGAAAAAGAGCATTTGGAACACCTCTGTCTTTATTCAATTGCTTCTTTTTCTTTCTGTTGCAATCAGAAATAGCGTGCCCTTTCTTTTTGTAATAAATGCACGTGGGATGAGATCAAGATTCTGACCAGTCTTATCAGAAACTTGATTCTTAAACGTTGTGTCATGTCGTAAACCCCTCTTAACTCGATTCCTAAACGTTGTGCCATATCGTAAACCCCTCCTAACTCGATTCCTAAACGTTGTGCAATGTCGTAAACCCCTCCTAACTCGATTCCTAAACGTTGTGCCAGATTGAAATGTCGAAGTACTCGAATTAATTTGAGATTCATTTTTACATATTAAATTTTCTGAGTTAAATAATAGTCATTAGCTGTACGAGCAGCATTTTTTAAAGTCTCTACCTTTTGTTCATCAAGTTAGGTCTTGACGTCACTATGGATGCAATTCTTTAACAAATTAAGCTTTCTGGAATTATAATAATCTTGATCAACCTTCTTAGCCGAGCAACATATATGAAACCGAAGCTCTTTTTTTCCTTGCAAGTTCGAGAATAATCTGTTCAGTTTTCTATTTTTATACTTCCTAAACCTTTGTCGATATGCAGAATGAATTAACTCAAAATCCTTCAAGATATATTCATCATCCACATCATAACCAGTACTTCATTGTAAAGCCAGTAGAGTTCTGACTTTATGACCTTTGCACATGAATACACTTTGCAAATATATATTCTATTGCCATTTAAACTTTTCTTATAATTCCCTCTATTAATCACTATCTTGACTCCCACCTGTGATCAATAATAATAATAATAATAATAATAATAATAATAATAATAATAATAATAATAATAATAATAATAATAATAATAATAATAAAAATAATAATAATAATAATTATTATTATTATTATTATTATTATTATTATTATTATTATTATTATTATTATTATTATTATTATTCCATCTTTATACAAATATATGTCAGTCAAGTATTTCAGTTTCGAGTACAGAATGCCATTGATCGAATTTGTCTTGACTAACTTGGCAAATTTATGTGACAAACTAGATAATGTCTAAGAGGAACAAAAATAATTCACAGACAAATAATAAATAAAAGTCGGAATTGCATTACATAATATGAATATTAGAGCTATTTTAGTTATTATAGACAATAACCAGAATAAACGTAAATAACTTGACTTACACAAGTTTGTTTTTGTATTTGTCGTAACTAATTATAAGACCATATTTCCATGCTAAAATTATCTACCCTTCGCCCCCTTAATAAATGTCTATTTTCAAAAGTTAAATGCAAAATGATCAGTTTACGTCCATAGAGTCTACTCTACAATTTCATATAGTGCTACAATATACATGCGTAATGTCGGGCAAATAACACTTAAAATGCCGTTTTGCATGTATACAGAATTTATAAATACAGACACAATGAGTTTTAAATGACTATGCAAAGTATATTGAACGCATGAAAGCATAAAGATATATCACAAAAGAGATCAATTTCAAGGTAAGTGCCTCCCCTCATTGCCCATGAGTGCTGGTGTCAATGCAAGCAACATATTTAAAAAAAATCAATATATATATATATATATATATATATATATATATATATATATATATATATATATATATATATATATATATTCTGTATGGTATGTCATAACTTTTATTTCAATTCGTACATAATATATATTTTTCCCCAAAACAAATATGTGCTGTCATACAAGTAAATGACGGCTGTAAATATGTTTTTTTTTATTTTTCACGTAGCTTTAAAAAAATTTCAGTCATATCGCTACGAGGTCTGTGTTATGTAAGAAAAGTGCTTGTTCTAAAATTGAGTTCGTTCTGTATTGTTGTTTTCTATCATAACCTTCTTCTGATTTCATGCTTAGAGAAGGAAATTCTCGCTGCTTTAAGAGTTGCCTCGAATCTTGATCAGAGAGGACGAGAGAGAAGAGAGTTCGGCCCTCTTAAAGATAAGGTGCCACTGATAATGGTGTTGATACGGCTACATCTTTTGGGAAAGCTCATGGCAACGAGAGGTAGCGGAGATCGCTGTAAAATATAGACAGACACTCTGATCTGGAACTGACAAGCTTTAATGATATATAAAACTACATTCTCTAAATACAACTTATAAAAGACATACAATACATATTAAAATACACATTGAATAATTTTCCTACGATCTGCCACTTCATATGCTTGTATAGTTTGCTGCATTTTAGAATACAATACAAGTGATTATATACTGCTTGAATTCAAGAAGCATAAAATTCAACAGTTGCGATTGATGCCATAATCATTTCAAAGAAATATATATTTTTTTTCATTTAATTTAGAATAACGACCTGGAATAGATCACTGAACAATACACTTTATTATCTGAAGAATATTTTGATTCGCAACTAAATTTTAGCATGAAGCTGATAGTAAATTGATACAAATACAAATGAACATCAAAACAATAAAATATTCCATTACATTGTAATAGTAAAAATAAAAAGGGAACTTACAAGAATATTGCAACTACAAGTTACTACACAAATCTTTAACTTTTAAAGGTAAGTAATTAAACATAAACTTTTCACCTGTAGTATATAAACAGGCCGTCTCTGATCTGGAACTGATGAGCTAAAGACTCACATAGGCTCGGCCTATTAATTCCCTGAGATTTAGTATCGCGTGCGTCCTTGTCCCAAACCAGAGAGGTCTATTCTAATAAAGGCTAGTCTCTTGAACGAATGAACTTTTAAGTCATATATTGTTTACAACGTTGAGCAAGAGCTGCAAAGGAGGTCATGTCTGGCAAATCGCTATTGTTCCATTCATACCATGAACTATTGAACCAGACTGCTTACGACCCTGCTGATTAAATTTGTGACAGTTGTAAAGAAAGAGACTTCTAAAAGTAAATCGTTTATTGTTCCATCCGTGCCATGAACTATTGAACCGGGGCCAATTAAATCTGTGACTGTGAGCGATCTAAAGAGAATATACAAGAAGACGACAGGACACATTTTAACGGAATTTTCTCTCAATGCCTAGTAGTTTCAACATAGTTTAACACAACTTCGATGTTATTATTATCTTCCCAAAATTGATATCCTAATATCTGCAGTGTAGCAGTTTATAGTGATGTCCAACACTGGGGCATAATGCCGCAGACATAAAGCATGATGTTCCACCCAGTCACACTATCCTAAAACCAGGCTAATCAGTCCCAAAATTAACCTCTTAATGCTGAGCGCTAGGCGAGGAAGATGTTTAGTACCATTTTTATAAGTCTTTGGTATGACTCGGCCGGGGTACGAACCCAATACTTCCCTCAACCGAGGTGAACACTTTAACCACTAGGCCACCGGAGTTGTTGTCTGTCAATTCAGATTTATTTTAATTAAATTTTACATGATACTAAATTATCATTTTGAAGAAATGTTATATGTACATATTAAGAATAAAATCTTATGGTTTTGTAGCGGAAGACTCCCTCTGCAATACTACTATGAGTCTCGCTAGCTGGGTTCTTTAGCATATGTCATTGTATTTGTTTTTGTGTGATACCACGCTAAATGTCTGATTACTGGCGCTCCAGAATGCGACAGAATTCGACCCCAGCGGGCTACCGTCTTATTCATGGCTTGTTGTCGCTGACTGAGTTGCTGAGTCGTCGACTGGGTATCGTGTGGTCGTCGACTGAATCGCTGGGTAGTCAACTTGATTGTCTTCTGAGCCGCCGACTGTATCTTACTTTGGTCGCCTAGTCTCCGACTGGGTTGCAGAGACTGTGTCGCAGACTTGATCTCAGAGTCGCCGACTGGGTTTTCTTCTGGCCGTGGAGTCGCCTTCTGGGTCGCAGTGACTGGGTCGTAGAGTCAGCGACTGGGTCTTCTTCCGATCGCCTATTTGGTGGTTGAATGAGTATCGATATATTAGGGATTCTCGCTGGACTGTGGAACAGAGCGGACGTGTTTTTTTCTGAGCTCCCGGACTTTAAGGATAATATTGGATGATTCACTTCACATTAAGGATGCTACGCTAGGAAAAGCTAAGGCAAAGTAAAATCTACTTAAATCTACTCAAAACTACTGAAATTATAAAAGTATATTTAAAATCTACTTTACTTCATAACTATAAATTAATTGTCGTTATATAATAATTAAAGCCAACTAATATGGAATTTTATCACTTCAAACAACTCTTTCTACAACTAGCGATGCAAATATACCCTCCTTTACAAATTTTACAAATTTTTTTAACATATTGAATAAAAAACAAAACTATTAAAAAAAATCCCTTTGTTCCTTTGTCCTTACGGAAAAATTCCTTTGTTCCTTTGTTCTTACGGAAACAAACACGTTGGGCAGCCAAAAATATATACTGAACAGTGGTACTAATCCACAACAATAACCTCAAACAATATATTATAAATACTTAATCATACAACCCCTACATGAATATTCAATAAAATATTTATGGAAAAAAAATTTAAATTTAAACTCTAACCAACAGTAAAATTCCCCCTTTCAACATACCGGGTTAATATTATACCAGCTTACAAATCAGATAACACGAAATACATAAGCCCTAATCTAAGGCTGCATCTGATTGGCCGATTATAGCCGCGCTTAATCACAAAAGAAAACATACAATCTTGAGCTAAAAGAGGGGTTGAAAACCAAAATCTATACCAACCAATCAAAATTTAGCACTCGAATGGCGTACACAAGAAACGCAACTTTAGCGCAAACGCTCCCACATAACTACCAATAAATGTATACTATTTTCCAAATTAACGAGGAATAATGATAAAATCTGAATCATCCAATATTACACAGTAAATAATAAGATATAAAGAAGATAGGACCGGAATCATACAGGGAGGAGAGGGGAAAGAAACAACCAGTTAGCTGAATCAAACCTACCGGAAGTACAGCTTAATAACATCAAATAAAGGGAATCAATAAAGCCGTATCGAATCCCTAATATCCCATCCCAGCATACAAACAATAACATACTCGCAATCACCATACCTAGTCCATAACATAAAACAGGCGCTAGGACTCATACTAGCACAAGCCTGAGTGGATCCTGAAACCTATAAGCACTGTATAGGCTAAGATTCCCACCATGACAAGGACATATAGGTCAAGACCGATAGCGAAGGGCAAAATCAGGAACCTCCCACCTGATATCCCTAACTCCCAGGAGCGGAGTAGACCGATTGGCCAAACTAGCGATAAAGTCCGAAAAAAGCCTACCTCGAAGAGATAAGCACCACATAAACACAAAATCAAAACATACACCCTCTACTGTCGTTTTAACGGCAAGAGGTTGTGAAAAGATTTAACTATGCCTACAACAATACAAATGGCTGAAACTTATGGAAGATAAAACCCTGCAAGCCCATCAGGGGATAGAGCGAACTACTCCACAAGGAGTAGATAAAATGTACTGACCGAATGACAGATACAAGACTTGAAGGCACTATCAAGTCAAGTGGGGTCTTGGACCCGACCAATTCTCAAACATGAACATAACAACCAAAGCAAAAGGGATAGTTAGTCAGCACCAGCTAACATCCCAGAAAACCCAACCCAGCACGCACACAAGCAGATCTCACTTCAAAACAAATCAAGGGACTATGCAGAACTAACCACCTTCCCACTGCTGTCCCAAAAACCCAACCCTGGTACGGACAAACAAATAGCGGTGAACAGTCCGGGCCGCGCGGCCAACTGTTCAAAAACGAAAAGCCTACAACCTATGTCTTCACTTTGGCCCCGAAGACCTACGGCCCAAACAATATCCTTTGGCAAGGCGGTCAAAATTACACAACCACACAACCCAAAGCGGTGATAAATTTTATTAGTAGGCGGCAAACGCCTAAAGATTTGTACCTTTTCGAACATTATAAGTACGCCAAGTACACAAAATTCAAACTCCAATTATTTATTCCAAATTCACAACTCAGGCTCATTAGATAAATTGCACAGGTGGCTTACTCAAAATTGATATAGGGACACCCGTAGGAAAAACTGGTTTATATTTGGCAAAAGAATCCACCTAACTGAAATAAAGTTAGGTGGATATTAACTTAGGGACATTGGTGGGTGGGGGTCGCGGCCCGAGCAGGGAGGTTAGTTGAGGTTCTGCCATTTTCGAGCATAGAGTCAGGTTGAGAATAAAAATGAAAACAAATGTCTTTTTTTGAGGTCCCTGGCTCCTAGGGGTCAGGAAAAAGCCTAGCACCAAGGCCAAGCGCCCTCCCGGGAGGACCGCAGTCCATGCCTGGGATTGTAAGCCCACTCCCAGGAGGGACCGCAGTTCATGCTCGGGACTGTAAGCAGTCGTATAAGCCTCACGGCAGCAAGCGACTTAAATCGTACATTGAACATTGGTCCCTGAGTCGCTGAATGTGTTGCAGAGTCGCGTCGTTATCCGATCGATCGATCGAGATATGATGAAGGAATAGTTAACCTCAATCGAAACGTGTATTTGCGCAAGAACTTTGCGATTTTTGGACGAGCCTTGTAGCACCGATCTTTCGGTCGACCGATGACCTTGTACCTGTTCTTTCCTATTGCCTTGCTTGACTCTCCTGTACGACCTAATTTCCTTCCCCTGGTCGGGTGCTTATACTGCCTCACTTGCAAGACGTCTTCACACAATACCACTTTCTATCACGCAACAACAGCTGTCACATTTGTCCCGTACATACTCACGCGGAATCACGTGATCCAAAATTTAGACCCTAGATGGAATCAGTACACAATTAATAAAATCTGGTTCAGTACCCACGAATGTAGTCCCAGTCTAATTTTAAATCACTTTTTCCTGTCTAAGTTTGGTGGTGATACTAGAGTCAGATTTTGGCATTCTTGGTAAGGATTTAAAGGCAATTGTTTATTCTTTAAAATGTGAGCTTATGGTGTGGTTGTCTCTGTGTATTTCGGCGACAGTGCACATTGAGTAATAAGGTCATGGTGATGATCCGGAAGTGAAATCTGTGTTCCGTTGCCTGGTGTTTTGTTCACAATTCAGCCTCTCAAACAAATGCAGGTCAACCCTTGACAAGAACTAAACCATAAAGTCATCTTTGAAGGTATTTTAGATTAACATATGATTTGTATTGATTGTCACACAGTGGAAAGTTCAGTACTGAGAAACAAATGTAGAGACAATATAGTCAAATTAATTGTGTTCTATGGCTGGTCAGTAAAAACTTGAAACTGATGTAAAATTTTTATTATTAATGACATACACATGAAATTTTAATAGATTATGAATATTGACTTTAAAAATATAAAAATGAAATAAAAAATAAAAATAATTTTAATTTTAAAAACTTAAATGACATTTTAAAAACTTTTAAAAAATAAAATTTTTTCACCAAGTATACACATATATAATATTTATTTGGAATGATGAATGATATGAAAATATATCAGCATATATATACTCCTACACCATATACAAGCTCAAATGATGGATATTTGTCAAATTTGATCAGAGAAAATATCTTTATTAGTCAAAATGAGACCCTCATTTAAAATACATGAAGAGAAAATTCTACTTTGCTTTGTACCTTTAGGTCATTGAAACTATTTATTTGGGGTCCAAACAGTTAATTTATGTGTTTATGATGGGGTGACTTCCTGAGTAACACATATCTGCTTGTATAGCTATCAGTAATTCTTTATAAACATAGTTATAGGGTATTTAGTGAGAGGATAGAGATGAAGACTTTATACTAGAACCTGTTCAAGTTCTCTACAAAATCATATTAAGCTGCCAGAGAATGAAATACAGGTCAGAGGGGGTAAAATATACTTTACCCAGGTATATTTACCATTGCATGTAAGAAAACAGCAAAATGATGTAAGTTGAACACAGAATGCATTCCATTTTATTATTCAGTTTCTTTAAGATGTTGATTGATGTAGTGCAGCATTATGGCCCAGATGATAGTATGAGAATTCTCATGATCCATTTTGCTTTATGCATTATTAATGACTAATAATATCTGTTATCTGACACTTTAAAGATTACATAAGTAATATTCAAACAGATTATTTGAATTTAACTTTCTACAACTGATCCTAATATGGTTACATAGCTGACATGAACAAATATGCATATATTTTGTAATGTTTGGAATTAAAAGTTGACATTGTTAGGCTGACATAGTACCTATAGTGAATCTGTAAGGCTCAATTTTGACTGTGTGCATTTAAAATATCCCAAGATGTTATTTTCATCATGAATATACCTCTGTATGGTAACACATTTCAATTTAGTACTTTGACAGAGGGCGGTATTGCAGCATCAGCTGATATCTGATTCCATTGAATCATTGAACTTAATAACTTGGTAGCCAAGACTCTTAAAAATAGACTAAAAATGTTCAAACAGATTATTTGAATCATGTTTGCACATGTGATGTTACCAAGTACATTGCATATGTCCCACACATGCAAATATCCATCCTTGTTTACAAGTTTTCGGGATGAAAATTTCACATTTAGTTGATGATATATGATCTATTGGTACCTATAGTTGATCTGTGTGGCCACATTTTGCTATATTCACTCACAATATCTAAAATTGTTTTTCCTTCATGAATAGGATTGCATATAGTAATAAATTTTAATTTGGTACATTGTTATTGACTTTCCACTATACTGGTATGTATCAATGTTTGTGCCAATGATCAAACCTCACCGTTCCAACATTGCCTTAAACTTTATGATACATACTCTACCTGATTAGTTATTTAACCTGTAAATGGCTAAATATGCTTGTAGAAATTTCATCTATTTTTAGGATGCATTTGTCATTTTTTAATACATGCCCATTGCTTCATATCTTTGAGTGTCACTCTATCAAGTTTACCTTTTTTAACCATATTTGCAACCTGAATGTTATTTTGAAATCTAACACATTTTAACTTCATTTTCCTACATCTTTCTGGTTTTTTTTTTTAGAATTAAGTGAAACATGTTATATCTTTTCAGGTCTAGCCTGGTATCTGGAACAAAGTATTAGAGTTGGATCATTTTGGAAGCTCTCCAGTAGTCCAATGGTGATAGCAAGGTCTCATGCTGCTATAAGTGACCAAGATGATTTCATATCAGTACACTGATGTACAGCATCTCAAAGACATGGCTTAGATCTTCATGACAGAAATTCACATCATTTTTCAGTAAGGTGGAACTTCCCTGAAACTGTATTTTCATATTGCATTGTTGACTTTTGTAGTTATAGGCATTAAAATTGAATGCATATTTGCTATAAAACATGGTAGTGGTCCCATCAAAACTTTAAATTTGAGTGGGCTATTAGTTATACAAACAACTGCCCATGTACCTGAAACAATAAATGTGGAACATAGCACCTGTCATTGTTTCTTTAGTATGTACACCTATATGCATCTGGAAGGGCATATTGCAATTTGCTGTCAAAATCCCTGTGAGCTATCATGCTTCAGTACCCCTGGGATTAATATTATCAGTTGTACAGACCTAAACTACCATTTGTTGTAAACACTATTCATTAATCAACTTTGCTGCCTTTAATTTGTCAAACTGAATGTCATAACTTGTATGAAAATTTAATTTTTGTAAAATAAATAGTTTTTAAAATTTATATATTTATTTAAATTTCCATTAAAATTTAATATATCACTACTGTTTAATTTCAAGAATATTTTCAGACAGGCCTTATCAAGTATTACAATTAGGTTTTTACTGCATTGAAAAATTCCTATAATTAAGGAAGATATAGCAAATTTAGTTTTGGTTTCTTAAGAACAATTGGATCTCAAATTGCACCCTATAGAACACCAGCACTACACACTTTCTGAGAGCTGTCACATGTTTTGCTTGCAAGGACATTTCAAAAGACTTTATGTATGAAGTTGAAATAGTAGTGGCATGCAAAATAAAATGCAAATATACAAGTTTGACAAAAACATTGACCCTTTCAGGAATCAGTACACAATTAATAAAATCTGGTTCAGTACCCACGAATGTAGTCCCAGTCTATTTTTAGATCACTTTTTCCTGTCTAAGTTTGGTGGTGATACTAGAGTCAGATTTTGGCATTCTTGGTAAGGATTTAAAAGCAATTGTTTATTCTTTAAATGTGAGCTTATGGTGTGGTTGTCTGTGTGTATTTCGGCGACAATGCATATTGAGTAATAAGGTCATGGTGATGATCCGGAAGTGAAATCTGTGTTCCGTTGCCTGGTGTTTTGTTCACAATTCAGCCTCTCAAACAAATGCAGGTCAACCCTTGACAAGAACTAAACCATAAAGTCATCTTTGAAGGTATTTTAGATTAACATATGATTTGTATTGATTGTCACACAGTGGAAAGTTCAGTACTGAGAAACAAATGTAGAGACAATATAGTCAAATTAATTGTGTTTTATAGCCAGATGGCACTAAAAAGCTTGTAAAACATTTAAAATTGGAACATAAACTTTAACGAAAGGAAGCATACATTAACAAAATGAAAATTAAAGTTCATGGGTTTTCCACGTTATATTACTCCTCAACCCAATCAAAGTTGAACATCCAATCATGAGGTGGTTGAAGATGGACGCGACTTTGTTCACGACATTGTACAATTGACTCCTCCTGCAATAGTAATAGTTCAATCCAATATCGACTTTTTGGAACCAGTATAATGTCGATCCGCCATTGTAAAAGTCCGAACCTATTGATATTTTTTGTATGGAACTTTTGTTATGACAATTAATGTGTAGATCACGGAAAAATCACGATTGAATAAACTTAGTTGATAACCATATTACGATTAATTGTTTTTAAAAAAAGTATTTTTTAAGCTTATATAAGTAAGTGAGCTTACATGACCCGGTTGACTTGTGTAATAGGAAAGTTGATATATTTGAAAATGTTGGAACTATATGTAAATACATACTCAAAATTTGTTTAATCAAACTGACACAATTAAATCACAACCAAACAGAAGCGCAATGTCTCATCTCTCTAACTAATTTAATGATATTTCTTTATTGTCAGCGTTTTATTATTTTTTGAATTACATCATCTTGAAAATCTGTCATCATTCAACTGTGTGTGTGTGTGTGTGTGTGTGTGTGTGTGTGTGTGTGTGTGTGTGTGTAGTCTGGTTCCTTGAGTGTTATGGGTCATGTGAAGATGGAAAAACCAGACTACGGTGCGTGTATGGTGATAATCTGGTGCCATAACCATCAATAATGCTCTAGGGGTACAATTGAAACCGTCGTTTCAAGCAAGATATTTTTGCCGATTTGCGAAAATCAATTTCTCTTTTCCACTAGGTACATGGTATATCATTGGCTGTGTATACTCAATTTATAACTTTGATAGATTAGATACATGACAGAGTAGATGGATTTTTAAATGAGTGAGCAAAATATAATAAATAAATAATATAAAAGTGTGAGAAAATACAGGGACAGGACACACACACATTATATTAAAACACTTTTAGGTATATTCTATTCTGCAATACATTTAATTAATCAAATCCTAACTAATTTCAATGATTTAATAACAACATAATTTCTTTTAAAAATACATAAGTTATACTACAATACTTTAAGGGTATTTAATTATAACAAGTGAGTTTAATTATTCCATTCCTAATCGACTCTACTTGTCCTGACATCAAAAGCAAAATAAATTCAATCAAAGTTGATTAAAAAGAGGAATAATTGTTTCATGTTTAAAGCATGCTAATTTGTTGTTTTGATTTATAAACAAGTGACAATAAAGATTACACAAATATTTTCACTCACCTTAATTAGACATCTTAAACGTTGGCAGCTTATGAAGTACCCATGTTGTTTCTTTATGCCACCCTTGAATTACATTTACCTCACCATATAACAAAATAATTAATATTGTGCTAGGACTTATTACTGAGTATTGCAGTGTTAACACTTTCTCTATTGTTATTGTTGAATGTTATCTTGTGAGATAAATAGCAAACCTTTAAGCCAACTTATTTTATTTTCAGTCTACAATTTAAAATTATTAAAAATTTTGCAAATTTAAATGAATGTAAGTACTTTATTTCAGGTTCATGGTAAATAATTTTAAATTTGATTTTTGAGTATAGATTATTTAAAATCAGCATTCTTGATATATTTCAGCATAATAATTTATGTCATTTAATTTTTTTATTTTACTAATTAAATTTAAAGAAAAAAAGTGATATCATGGTACATACTGATACGGATATAAGTATACAAGAAAAAAGTAATGTTAAGTGGTAATTCAATATATGTTTCTTGTTGTATGATGTTTGGACACTTGTAAATAAGTTTTACTCATTTTAACAAACATAATCGATCTTCTTCTTCTTCTTCTTCTTCTTCTTCTTCTTCTTCTTCTTCTTCTTCTTCTTCTTCTTCTTCTTCCGTTTCCTTAATACAGTTGGCGGTACACTATTGCATATTAGTTACCACAAAAGTAGCATCTTATCTACGCCGATTTTCAGGTATAAGAAGCGTTAAAACGTCACTGTTCTATGCGTTCCATTCTGGGACATTTTTTGTCCTTTAATATATCTCCAGAAGGACATGTCCTTCAGTCAATACAAAAAGTCACGAGACAGATCTAAGGAGGGTGATCGCCAGAAATGAGTTGCACCTCAGGGGTGTATGACACTGTAGACTATAGTCGAGATAAATCTCCACAACCGAAGAGTGTGACAGCGTGCGTTCGCCACGATTTACTTTCTCATTATATATTTTAAAAAGCAAGTAGAAGTCAGGATGTGCGACGACTTATTTGACGCGGATGTACCAGATGAATTGATTGAAGCGAAACAATGGCATAAAACAGAAAGCGAATTGACACGAGTAGGCATCATTCATAGAGATCATATCACTTATTTCCGATGTTTTCATTCACAGAGAGTTTTGCTATTTGAAATTTCAGTTTTCGGGAGTGTTCTTCATGTGTTATTACTACATATCGTTATTAAAGGGATATCTTTGCTGCGGAGTTAAATACATAGCTGCCACTTCCTCCACCTGAGTAGGTTCTGTAGAGAAAACATTAAAACGTAACCCAAGTGAAAATGTAACCAAGTCTAAACGTCCAAAACTAAAAACATACCCAAATTAAAAGAATCTACCCGAATTAAGGCAAGACCTGACACGCTGAGGTCTTTACATTATTTTGTTTTTTTTTATGTTGAAAGTTCTTGATAAGTTGTGAATACACGTAGATCTTATAGAATTGCTTTTTTTTAACATTGTAGAAAAGATACCCAGAATAATGTAACATCTTGACCTTTGAAATTTCCTTTGATTCTGAGATCCTTTTAAAATTTGGAATAACTTGGCATCATATTCTATAACAAGTCATACTGATCATGTATGCGATCAACACTGATTTTTTCATGAATGTAATTTGTAATTCAGGGTGTAATTTGTTAAGAATTTAATTTGGCAAACTTTTGAATGGTAATTATTCACTTTTTGGGGGATACTCATACATCCTTATCTATTTGGAAGGCCATTATTTATTTACATTCTGTGATATTACAATGAAAGCTACATATGTTGATAAATTGTGTTGATTAGACTCCTCATGCTCTTTTCTTGATCTAGTTGAGTACCTGGCCACCATTGTCAAGTCAATAGTGATCAATAATTTTTGACCGGAAGTTTCTTGATAATATTCAAGGTGTGGATCATTAAGTAACCAGGATTTAATATAATTTGCTTCAAAAAATTAGTTTTGAATTTAAAAATTATTTATGTTTAATTTGATATGAATAAATGAGCATACATGACCTGAATAACTTTCACCATAAGAGTTGTACTGTGAAAGTCATATATATATATATATATATATATATATATATATATATATATATATATATATATATATATATATATAGATGCAATAAACTGACGACGAACAGTACGAAACTAGTAACTAACTAGCCTAAGCGCTTTCGACTCTTAATGAGTCTTTTTCAAAGGCAAATACAAAACATAGTTACGACAAACAAATAAACACAAAAACGTTGCGTTTGTAAACCTCTACATTTCTATCTTCACATGTGTTAAAACTATAAATACAACCAGCTTGTGTAGACTAGTTGCGGAAACTGAAAACGTTGTATAATTCCCTAAAAGTCTACAAACCAAAGCGACATCTATTTTTATTTTGTGTACATATGTAACGCAGATTATATCCCGGATATTTGGTTCTATACCGGTTATTCTTATAGTAAAAATTGAAGGATAAGAAGATTTAGAAAATGTTAAATTCTACTAGTGCATAGTTTTCATTTTCTAGTCTTCTTGGTTTAGACCGCTTGGTTTCAATGTTCTAAGGCGGCGTATCCAGTATGATTCCTTTTCCTTCCTGGTTTCGGAACTCCAGCTGTGGTTGTTGGCAATAGCGATAAGTATTATATCACTGAAAGTGTGGCCAGGGGAGGAGAAGTGTTCTGCGACCGGGCTTCTGTACAGCTTTTTTGTCATCCAATCAGATCTATGAAGGTTTATCCTTATGTGTAGCTTTTCAGTTTCTCCCACGTACTGAAGGCCACAGATCTTACATGTGATGAGATAAATCACATTCTCTGTTTTGCACGTTTTGTTTGGACCATGTATGTTTAGTTTTTCTTTAGTCACTGTGCTAGTGAATGTCTTGGTCTCTATCATATGTTGACAGGTTTTGCATCTTTTATCGCCACAGGGTCCAGATTGACTAGGTTGGTTTTGACTAGCGATTGTTGTTAGCTTGGCCCTGACTAGGATGTCCTTTAGGTTTTTTGGTCTCCGGTAAGCTACTACAGGTTTGTTCGGAAGTATTAGGTTTAGTATGTCTGACGATTGCATGGTTGGCCAGTGGTTTGCGATGATTTTACCTACTTTGGGATTGTCTGGGTGATAGGTCAGAATAAATGGTATCCTATCACCCAGACAATCCCAAAGTAGGTAAAATCATCGCAAACCACTGGCCAACCGTGCAATCGTCAGACATACTAAACCTAATACTTCCGAACAAACCTGTAGTAGCTTACCGGAGACCAAAAAACCTAAAGGACATCCTAGTCAGGGCCAAGCTAACAACAATCGCTAGTCAAAACCAACCTAGTCAATCTGGACCCTGTGGCGATAAAAGATGCAAAACCTGTCAACATATGATAGAGACCAAGACATTCACTAGCACAGTGACTAAAGAAAAACTAAACATACATGGTCCAAACAAAACGTGCAAAACAGAGAATGTGATTTATCTCATCACATGTAAGATCTGTGGCCTTCAGTACGTGGGAGAAACTGAAAAGCTACACATAAGGATAAACCTTCATAGATCTGATTGGATGACAAAAAAGCTGTACAGAAGCCCGGTCGCAGAACACTTCTCCTCCCCTGGCCACACTTTCAGTGATATAATACTTATCGCTATTGCCAACAACCACAGCTGGAGTTCCGAAACCAGGAAGGAAAAGGAATCATACTGGATACGCCGCCTTAGAACATTGAAACCAAGCGGTCTAAACCAAGAAGACTAGAAAATGAAAACTATGCACTAGTAGAATTTAACATTTTCTAAATCTTCTTATCCTTCAATTTTTACTATAAGAATAACCGGTATAGAACCAAATATCCGGGATATAATCTGCGTTACATATGTACACAAAATAAAAATAGATGTCGCTTTGGCTTGTAGACTTTTAGGGAATTATACAACGTTTTCAGTTTCCGCAACTAGTCTACACAAGCTGGTTGTATTTATAGTTTTAACACATGTGAAGATAGAAATGTAGAGGTTTACAAACGCAACGTTTTTGTGTTTATTTGTTTGTCGTAACTATGTTTTGTATTTGCCTTTGAAAAAGACTCATTAAGAGTCGAAAGCGCTTAGGCTAGTTAGTTACTAGTTTCGTACTGTTCGTCGTCAGTTTATTGCATCTATTTTAATTAATCCCTGACAGACGTGATCCCTTGGTGGATCCAGTACGCTTGAGAGGGTTGTTATTCGCCATATGATTTGTATTCTTTATATATATATATATATATATATACATACACATGCACACATGCAAGAAGGAAAAACCATAACACTGAAAACATATGACATCAAATTTTATTTTTGGTTTTGAAATGGTTTTGGTTTATTGCTGGTTCAACAGGTTTGAAAAATGCATCTTTGGATAAATAAATAAAGGCTGGGGTATTAAAAAACAAAACAAATCTATGGCTCATTTATACAAAAGAATAGGATCAATCACATTAGATAAATGACTCTTCTAGAGGCATTTAATTATTAATATACTGATGTAAGTTGTCATAGACAGGTACTCCCTATTATATGTAAACTATGTATATATACTTGCAGATATATAATGAATTATAAAAAATGCACAGACTGTTTTCGATCTTTGAATTGAATGCATTTGCAGAATAGTCCCATTTCTCCTTTTGTGTATATGTATAAATCATTTATGTTACATCCTAATCGAATGATTTTTCTTGTTTTTTTTTAAAGTTACTGTTCACCATGATGTCAAAGCCACATGTAGCCTAGTAAAACTGAACTTACATAAAAACCGGCATACATAGAAGTCCCAGTAATATATCCCTTATGTATCTCAGGAAGTAGATATGGTATTATGAAATGGACTAATTTACCTTGAATCTTTTACCAGTGTTTTATAAATGTTAGATCCATCCTGTTTATTATTATTATTCCCGAGCTTTAAATGTTGAAGATGCCCCTACGTCTTTGCTTTTCCATCTATAGTGTTTAATGGATTTTGATGAAACTTTGTGGACTAGATATGTGGCTTGTGTTGATGGTGAGAAAGGTTTTACTTTTTCTTCTGATAATCTTAATGTGTGAATTTTATTAAAAACTGTCAAAAATGTGGTATTTCTGGGAATTGAGTGCATCGTCACTCCTCCACTCCAAGATAGTGACCAATTGACAATTTTCAAGACCAGAGATACTTAATATACTTGCCGTGACCCCTTTTGACAAGACCTGATTATGTAATACATTTGCCCTGGCCCACTCTTATCAAGATGTGACCAGTTTAATATACTTGCCATAGCCCACTTTTAACAAGAGCTGACCTTATCAAGACTTGACCTAATATATTTGCCATGACCAACCTTTATAAATACCTTTCTTATTTGGTTTATTATTTCCCACTCATAACAAGACCTGACCTACTTAATATACTTGTCATGGCTCACTCTTAACACAACCTGACATGATTAATACACTTACATTTCCTGCTTTTATTAAAATCTATTTAATATATTTGCATTGGCCCACTCTTATCAAGACCTGTTTAATATACTTGTCACAGTCCACTTTTAATTAGAGTTGACCTACTTCATATATTTGCAGGGCCCACACTTATCAATAACTTACTAACATATTTTGCTTGTCATCTTTTTAAGACCTGATTTGCTAATATAAATTCAGTTGATCATAACCTCATTCAACTGTTGCATTGTCTTAAAATTCATATGCTTTTATTTATGTTTCAGGAAGGTTTTCGGAATGGTTTGTCAGAGGGACAAGAAATAAGTCTGCAAGATGGTTTCAATCAAGGTTTTGCTGATGCTGCAGACATATTGTTTCCTTTTGCAGAACTGAGGGGTCAGATAAGGTATCGTAATGAAATGCAGTCATAGCATTCACATAGATTTATAGTCTGAAAATATTTTCAAAAATAGCCATCAGCTGATGTATGGGATATAAAAGTAATAAAGGACATCTACATATAGAACATGTAGCTTCACCCCAGTGTGGGAGATAACATTTTCCTTTCGTACTTTAAGATAAAAAAGTGTAAAAATATTACTTGTTCATTGCTAGAATATAAAGCATAATTGGGCAATCTTCCTTTGAACTTTTACTTCAGAGTTTTATGAAAGATGTTGATTTATCTTTGAAAAGCAGACAACAGGGGTTAAAGTATTTTAGTGAAGGGATACAGTCATGATGTAAACATGTTTTGGAACGAGAACATCACATTAATGCCTGCAAAATACAATGAAGAGCATCAAGACTTCCAAGGATTATGAACACGGTTAAAATTTTACTTAGTAAAAACATTATTGAGTACTTGGATATACACATGTCATTTGTATCAGGACACTCAAATATCAGTGATTTTGTTGGTATCCTGCGCATATTTCTAGAGGCATCAGACAAATCATCAACAAGTATATAAGTTTACAATGTTTTATGGGTTTGGAGTTTTTGTTGAAACATAATAATGTATGTAGTTTTATATTTGTTGTAGTTATATGCATAGACTAGTCAAAATGGCATTTTCAGTGTAATTATGTAATTCAATTTTATTTCTTATTTTGTTCCAAAGGAACAGCAAGCAAAGGATCTGGAAATTCATTTCTTGGCCAGATATTATTTTTAAAATGCTACAGAATGAAGAATATTTGTAAATTAGAAAATTTATGTTCAAAATTTATACATTATTTTAGTCAGAGAACATATTTTATCTGATAAAAATACATGTAGATATTTAGATATTAATACTGTTATTTGTTATTTGTACTTTCTTTGGTTTTGTTTTGATATATTTTGCTTTCATTTAATATCACGAAAACATGGCTTGTAAAATGTTCATGCAGCATTATTACTCAAGGTTGGTAAAGCTGATAAATGTTTGGATAGCTGGAACCATAGTTTATCCATTGGTATTCTGTTTGGTTACTGCACTATTTACCTTTGTAAAAACATTTATTTGGGTTGGTTTTTTATGGGATTACATGTTCATGAGGTCTTTCATAAAGTGTACTCCATCACATTCATTTCAAAAGTTTGTTTTCGGCTTCAGGAAAGGCACAAAGTTCACACAATTTTCTCATTGTTAAGGATGTCGGTGATCACTGTTACACAAACCATAACTACACCTCTTTATAATTTTTAAATCCATCTGTCAAATACTGTTTACATTAATGAGTAACACAATACAAAAAAACGATTGGTAATATTTTTTTAACTTGTACAACCAATAAAGTGTAGATTGTCTGAGGTAATTGTGGAAGTTGTAACAATTTGTGGGATTCCCAGTTTGATTGGGCTGTCAATCAAAGGCTAAGGGGACATTACATAAGTAGAAAACCCTCAAAAACATCAAAATCTAAGCACAAGGGTTATACTTTCAAGCATTTCTACCCTGTATAAAGTTTGTACTCTCCTTTGTTATGTCTTCTAAAGTATGACACTCATTGTTAAATGTAATAAGTCTGGTTCCTTTATAAATATTCCAACTACTTATATATGTCATTTTGTTAGTCATGATAAAAATTGTTTTCATTTTTGAGGGTAGTAAAGGATATTTTTATATGAATTGGATGCCATTTGAGATGGATAAAAAGTGAAGACCCTCTTTTATGTAATTCTATGTTCCTTGATTGGTTCATCATTATTTATTTTTCATATGCTCCTTACTGCAATTAATGTCCAGTATATCACATAATTAGGTAATTTCTAAATTTGTACTTTCAGTGCCTTCCTGTCATTTGAATTCATTAATAATCAGGACATTGGAAAAGAGAAGGAATCTGCTCTGCAGGAATTGGTTGATGAAGTTTCCTCATATGAAGCCTCAATCATTAAATCAGTCAGCGAAATTGTTTCAAGTACAGATAATACGAGTATTCAGAGAGCTTGCATTGATTCAGACAATCCAGGAGGTATTTCTGTGGAGGAGAAATCAGTTTCAGCACCTAGAAAGAGAGACAGCTCTGATGGGATACCTCTTGAACAAGACATTAATTTTCAGAGGACAAATAAGTTAATAGTAAATAAATCAAGTTTTGCAGATATTCAAAAAAAGTTACAATATTTCAAAGAAAAATTAAAAACAATTTTGTCATAATATGTGTTGTTTGTTTTTAAATTCACTTGTGAATGGAAAAACATGTAGCGCTATCTGTATAAGTACATAGCAGAAACCAATATTAGTATTTAACTATGGAGGGTGGGGAGGTGTTTGCATCTTAGTAACTCTTGAGAAGTACTAACTTAAAGGCTTCCACTAACTTTGTGCTCACAATACTCTTATCAAGGCAGTTCTTATGCAAATGTTTTTATGAAGAAAGAGTTTCTACATTGTTATGTATTTGAACTTTTAACAACAAAACATGTACAGTTGTTAGTAACCTGATTGTCTACAAAGTTTTTAATTTCAAAGTCTTTCTGGGATTTAGATTTTATTCAGCTTTTTGGTTTGACTATGTAATCTCGTGTCACACATTGTTGAAGGCTATGGTGTTCCAGAAATTGTAGAGACACAGCTCATGAGATCTAAAAGCCTTTTTAATAAATCTTGCAACTTGGTGCTGAATCCTTTTGATCGTTTGTATGTCTTTATCTTGTTTGGGATCCCATATAGATAAGCTATACTCGAGTGTTGATCAGACTGAATATACATATGCCATCTTCCTACTTTTGTGAGTGTATTTTTTTCTCCAACAGTGATGGTAGTAGTGGTATTTTTATTGTGAACAATATTAAAGCGCTGTGTTTAAGTCTCTTTATATTCAACTGAAACTGGTAAAATATTAGTTATGTCTAAAGTTTCAGGTGTTTTAGGAGACTTACCTTTGTGTCTTGCCTTTGTGCTAGATTTCTCTGTCATGCCTTTTTGCTAGGTATCCCTGTCTTGCCTTTGAGCAAGTAGTCATTGTCTTTTTCTTTGTACTAGGAGTCTGTCTTTCCTTTGTACTAGGAGTCTCTGTCTTGCCTTTGTACTAGGTGTCTCTGTCTTGCCTTTGTACTAGGAGACTCTGTCTTGCCTTTGTACTAGGAGTCTCTGTCTTGCCTTTGTGCTAGAAGACTCTGTCTTGCCAAGAAGTGCTAAGAAGCCTGCATACTAAAAGTGCCATTTACAGGTAAAATATTTGTTCCACAGAACACTTTCATTTGCATTGTAATGACATGCAGATATTATTAATATAAAAAAACACATTTCATCTTAGCGACAGGTTTGAAAAAGAGTTATATAAATTATAGTGCATTGCATATCAGGTTTTAGAAAAAATATATCCACCTTTTACTTGTAAATTACTAGACATATGGCTCGCATTGGTATCTTTTTATTATACAAGACCAAAATGTGCAATGCAAATTGAAAAGGGCTTTAAAAGTTATGGCTTTGTTACTGTGAGTTTGCATAGCTTTACTCGGAGAATGCAAAATTGAAATATTAAAATCATGACAAAGATAACGAAGACCTAGTTTTCATTACAGACAAAAAATTCATTAAATATATTCTTGATCAGGATAAGGCTGCCAGATTTTTCATGCAGCAAAATTCTGGTAACTGTTTCATTTGTTCTCAGCTTTGTTTCATGTAAACTTTAAAAAAAAAAAAAAAACTGGGCACTTACAAAATGTCTTAGATTTATTATTAGATAGAAAATACTTTAACAAGAAAGATCTTGGACTAGTAGCAGTATAAAAGCTATGAACAGGGTAAGTTCATGGTGTCATGGAAATAATTACTAGACTTATGCATTATGTCACCGAAAACTAATATCACTTGCTGATGGATGGGTATTTACTAGACTATGCATTATGTCACAGAAAAGTAATATCATCTGTTAATGGACAGATGGATTGGTAATTACTAGATCTTTGCATTGTGTCACAAAAGAAGCTAATATCACTTGTAGATGGATGGATGGATGGAAGGGTAATTATTAGACCTATTCATTGTGTAACTGAAAACTAATATTATTTGCTGATGGATGGATGGGTATCTACTAAACCTAACAGTATGCACTCGCTAGAAATTAGAATACATAGTTCAATTAACAGCATATACAGTACTTGCTTACAAGTATTATGTCAGTAAATCAGGGGTTTATGTTCTGAGACTACTCCTAACAAGTTGCTTAGACTCTGATCTACTGGGGCATTATGCAGTGGTAGATTTGGGATTGTGCAGTTGTACTTGTCGTATAAGCTAGTTTATATTATAGTAAGTTAAATGTTAGTATTGTGACATATTGTTGGCATCCATCCGTCTTCGAGTGACAATGCTGTAGCTCCCAGTTTTGGTGCCTTATTTGCACCGTCATAAGTGGCTGAAGAGTCTGACCCTTGCATGACAATCTTTGTTGCACTTGCTGCAGGTGAAGATAGATTCTTGTTGGGGCTGATGTTGGTTCACCTTCCTCTTGGCTCTCTTTGTAGCGAGGTTTGCAATTATTCCTTACTCGGCTTTCTGAATGCCTTGTCTCACAGCAAGTTGCCACTCGTAGCAGTTGTTAGCACAGCTATCCTAGTTGTTGACCTTCATGTCCTTTTTGCAGACGTCATTGTATCGCAGATGTGGCTGTCCAGTCGGTCGTGTGCTTTCTGCTAGCTCGCTGTATAACAGGTCCTTGGGAATGCAGTCTGTATTCATTTTTCTGACATGGCTGAGCCATCGAAGGTGCCTCTCGCTGAGGATGGTGAACATGCTATTCATGCTGGCCCGTTCCAGAACCTCCGTGTTGGGTACTTTGTCCTGCCACTGGATGCGCAGAATGTGCCGCAGGCATCTCAGATGGAAGCTATTGAGTTTCCTTTCGTGGCTCGTGTACGTGGTCTATGCCTCGCTACTGTAGAGGAGTGTGCTGAGCACACATGCCTGGTAGACATGCAGTTTGGTCTTCTCAGTGAGGTTGAGATTGTTCCAAACCCTCTGGTTCAGTTTTGACATTACTGCTGCTGCCTTAGCAATCCTGCCGTTCACCTCAGCATCAATGGAGAGCGAGCTGGAGATGGTGGACCCAAGGTATGTAAAGTTCTCAACAACTTTAAGGTTGTACCCATCAATGGTGATGGTTGGAGGGGAGTCTACATCCTGCGCCATGACATTTGTCTTCTTCAAACTGATGGTCAGTCCGAAATCTTTACAGGCATGAGAGAGGTGACATACCAGCTGCTGAAGTCCTTCTTCCATATGTGATGTCAGAGCTGCATCATCAGCAAAGAGCAATTCAGGGATGAGAACCTCTGTGACTTTGGTCTTTGCACAGAGACTTTTGATGTTGAACAGTTTGCCATTTGCCCTGGTGTGAATGCACACTCCCTTGCTGCAGTCCTTAAAGGCGTATTGGAGGAGCACAGAGAAGAAGATGGCAAAAAGGGTTGTTGCAAGGACACAACTCTGCTTGACTCCACTGCTGACTGGGAAGGCCTCTGATATTGCGCCATTGAAGCACAATAATTCAATAAGTGATAATTCAAGAGACATTGAGTGTGCATTGAGTGTTCTGGTGAAACAATGTGATGACAGGGAGCAATCGAGGGGGACAGCCGACCTTCAGGAGTTTGAAGAGTTCGCTCCTGCTGACCAGGTCAAATGCCTTTGTTAAGTCTATGAAGGCAATGTAGAGGGGCATTTGCTGCTCATGACACTTCTCCTGCAGTTGATGTCGGGAGAAGATCATATCTACAGTTGACCAGCCAGCTCAGAAGCCACACTGGGATTCTGGGTAGACACGGGAGGCTAGGGTCTGCAAGCGTACCATTGCGACATGTGCGAAAGCCTTTTTGATGATTCTGAGGAGGGAGATGCCCCGGTAGTTGTTACAGTCGCTGCGGTCTCCTTTGTTTTTGTACAAAGTGATGATGTTGGCATCTGCATGTCTTGGGGGTTGTGTCCTTGTTCAGAGGCAGACGAGTTTGTGCAAGGGCTGGAGTAGTGCCGGTTTCTCATTCTTGAGGATTTCAGGTGGGATGCCGTCACTCCCAGGGGCTTTCCCACAAGCGAGACAGTCGATGGCTTTACTTAACTCTTCCATGGACGGTGGAGTGTCTAGTTCATCCATGATTGGCAGGTCTAGGATGTTGTTCAGGGCAGTATTGGTGACGACGGTTTGGATTGCATACAGTTCGTGATAATGCTCAACTAAGGTTGGTCAAGGTTGACATTGCCAGGGTTGGAATGGGAGGCAAGCGCCCCACTCCCCTAGAAATGCCCCATACGGCTTGCGTCTTTGATCACCTCTGTCAACTAAAATCCAGCTCCTGGCACTCACGAGTGGCTTAGCTTATAAGTCTGGCGGACCATGACTTCACTAACAGGAGAAGGGGTGAAAGGCGGTTCACTGGCGCCTTAAAACCAGTCGCTTCAGGTAGATGAGGCTTGTAAACCTTGGATGGTTGCTCATCTAGGAGAAGGAAAACTGATTCCAAATCTCCACTGCCTTGCGGCTATACATACTCTTGGGAAAGGCTAAGTGAGTAAACCCCATACAGAAAATCCGGAGATGGAGTCCCTAAGGCGGTCTGACACTGACATCAATGCCATTCTGGCAACTCCTGCGATGCTGTTGGTGCCAAGTTGTATTGGCATTAACCGTTTCCTTGGGAACACCAGCTGCATGGAGAGGGGGGATCTGCTGCATGGACAACAGCTGATTCTCCATATTACCCTGCCCAGGCTTTGTAGCTCAACTCTAGAGGACACTCCAGCGTCGACGTAAGGTGTCGGCACAACACGAGAAGCAGCAGTTTACTGGTTATAAGCAATAGCTCGATTGGCGTAGAGCTTAGTGCCAGGGGTTGCTTCCGACGGTGGGAGAGACTGCCATGTCTCATTGGATAGCTACCACCTGTCTCAAGCTGGGCAGCCCCCAGACAGTAAGGTGCTATCCCGCCATGGCCTACCTGTTTCAATGGGTGCGTGAAGCTTAGGAAACATTCTCAACAAGTAGGCCAAAATCACTGCACCAGGCAAGACTCAAAAAAGAGAAAAGAAGACTCCAGTTCTCCGTTTTGCAAGCTGAAATGTCAGGACTATGTGTACTGGACTTACCGATGACCTGCAGGAGATTGAAGATGCACGGAAGACTGCCGTAATTGACAGGGAACTTTCCCGACTGAATGTCAACATTGCCGGCCTTCAGAAGACCAGACTAGCTGACAGGGGCACCCTCAGGGAAACCAACTTCACCTTCTTTTGGCATGGAAAGTCCTCCAATGAACCTAGACAGTGTTGTGTAGGCTTCGCTGTAAAGAACACGTTCATAGCCTTCATTGAGCCTCCATCATCAGGCACTGAGAGGATCCTAACCCTTAGGCTGTCAACATCCTCAGTCCCAGTTAACATCTTAAGTGTGTACGCTCCAACCCTCTACTCCACCCCAGAGGAGAAAGACCAGTTCTCTGAGGCTTTGGATCAAGTAATATCCAGTATCCCCAACACTGAAGGCCTCTACATACTAGGAGACTTTAATGCTAGAGTGGGAGCTGACCATGAGGCCTGGCCCAGTTGTCTCGGCACTCATGGAAGGGGAAAGATCAATGAGAACGGTCAGCGACTGCTGGAGATGTGTTGCTCACACAGCCTATGCATGACCAACACCTACTTCAAATGCAAGGAAATTCACCAAGTGTCATGGAGACATCCACGTTCACGCCACAGGTACCAATTAGACATTGTCATCATAAGGCGTGCGAAACTGGACAGCGTCCTCCTCACTCGCAGCTACCACAGCGCTGACTGTGACATGGACCAGCAAGGTGCGAATAGCACCCAAGAAGCATCACCATGCCAAGAAGAAGGGTCGCTCACGCATAAATACATGCTGTGACATGTAAAGGTTTCAATATGATACCATTGCAATGTTCAACTTGTGATTCAGTTTGCATCTTCATACATGCAAGCATGAGATATCCAGATGCCAGACTGGTATGAAACATTTAGAAAGCAGCCTTCACTCTTCCAGAATTTGTTAAAGAATCCTGAGAAGTCCAATGAAATTTGGGAGAATATGAGGTAGGGATGTGTTATGAACCTAAACCGTTGAATAAAAATTAACACGTCTTTGAAGCTTTACAGGTATGTCTCTGTTTGCAATTACTCAAATTATTGGTAATTCTTTAAGATGAATATGAAAGAATTGCACAGGATTTGAAGACATTAGTATGGGGGATGTCATGATATTGGCAATTAAAGGATAGCAAGTTCAATCAAGAGTTATAGGGTACAGGGAAAACAGTTCTACTGGACAACTGTCTTTAATACCCATTCATAAAGGACATTATAATCCCTTTCTGTGTCCATATTATATAAGTTTTACTGTTTGTATATTGATTTTCTGTTATACAATTTTCCTTACCTTTTTGTTGCCTTTGGGTTTTAAAAATCAGTTTTATTTTACCAAATATAGCTTGTATTACTATTAATAGTAAAACTGTACTTTTGTTCTATTAACATATAGATCCACTGATCTTTCATGTCACAGGAGGCAACACAGATTAAAATGACTGAACCTTTTTTCCCTTGGATATTGTTCCACTGATGCTGATACTTAAAACACAAGCAGAGATTTTCTTTTAAAAGGAAATCATCACAGTAATTTTGCAAATACTGTTTCAAATGTTAATATAATTTTTCTAGTGACATATAAAGAAAAGAAAATTTTGAATAACATTATAAACAATTGTAAAGTCTGATTATGATAGTAAAGAGGACCACAAATGCCTGGAGTTGTGTTGTCCTATCTGATCTTATGTAAAGTAGTATGGTATCATTTTTTACCTGCAAAACCACATTGTTTTCAGTACTTTGATTAACATTTGGAATTGTCAGTGTTCCTTAAACCTGACTGGCTAAGCACATAAAACACAACAGTTTGTAGTTGAGGCATTATAATAAAGAGTTGTCAGATCTAAAACCAGAGGTATAGATCATGTTTTTTCTCTTCCCTTTTTATCACTTTGCTGTTTTCCTGAGGCAATGCAGAATACTATCTACTGTAAGCTGTCAATCAATTTTGGTTATTGGTATTTCCAGCTAGCCAATCTTTTCCATGCAATGTGTGATTTGTTATGCAATGCTGTCAGCTTATTGTGGCTTCTTCATAATTAAATACTTCTACTCAATATGACATGCAATTCTGTCCCCAGTGTTATGACTCTAGCTCTTAAAATATGTAACAAAAAGAAGTGAAACCACTAATTTAAATAAAATTAACAAGTTATTTTGCACTACATGTATGACAAAGTGATAATTCAAGAGACAGAGTGCTGTGAATTAAATCCCAGAAAATCCTAAAGGTCCTTTAAAAAATTAAAAAATATAGAATGTTCCAACTAAATTCCAATAGTTTTGAATGTCCTAATGTAAGATAGTGATATAGTCCATAATGTCTTTAAATGAGTTCACAATAACCCCAAATTAGTGTATATAAATGAAAACGATAAATGAACACTTAAGTAATAACAATGAATATGATTCCTCTTGAATTACATCTTACTTTTACAACACAATTGGATTCCAGTAGACTGATCTAAAACTGGAACAAATTGTTTAGCAGATTTATATTTATACACAATTCTATTAAAGCTATAATATTATACAATGTGAAAATTTCCAATGGAAAAACATAGTCTAACTGTAAATAAGACTAATGTTGAACTCTTGCTACATAAACAAAATTGTTTACAACTTACAATCGTGGACAAAAGTTAGTTATGTAAACCCTCTCTTTACAACTTTTAACCATGAACATTGAATATACATAACACCTATACCAGGCTGGGTGTTTATTACCTGTTAAAAGACTTTAAGTGTGTAAGGTATATTTTCTCTGTTGATGCATACTGTTTGTGCAGCAAGTGAAAAACATGGGTAATTGATACCACATATAATATATGTATGCAGTTATATGGCATCTCAAGATTTAAGACATGGCAACATCGAAAGAGGGCAGGATGCCACCATGGCAAAAAACTGGTGCACAATTTTAAAACAGGTTAGCAATAACATTGATATGTAATTCAGTTCATATTAAGGTTACAGTTGTTATTTAATTTGCATGAAAGTTTCATTATCAACTGAAAATGTACATACAATAAAGTAAATTTTGAAAACAAATTTATATTTTTTATTTTTAAATATCTTTGCAATTTGTGGGCTGCTTCATTATCTTGGTTTTAACAAATTATCAAGTCCTGTCAAGAGCTGCAATTTTAATATGACTTTGAGAGTAGAAGTTATGCATATAACAATTGCATTTATACTTTGTTATGAAATAAAACTTTTCATGGATGTTTTCACATTAACAACCTAAAGATAAAAGAATAAAAGTGGATAGCAGGGTTGGGTTCGAGGGAGGGCAGAGTTGGCATGAACATCCCCATATAATGAACACAAAACAACCTGAACACGTCCTTGAGTAAGTTTTATTTACAGGTGGTTAAAATTATCTTTGAAATACTTATAATGTAGGAGCATCATGTGTGTGTGTGTGTGTGTGTGTGTGTGTGTGTGTGTGTGTGTGTGTGTGTGTGTGTGTGTGTGGTCATGCTTAATATGCAGGAGTTTTGGGGTAGTGGTGTGACCCCAGGCCCTTACCTTCCACTGACCAATTAAATACACCTCCCCTAAATGATATTCCTGTATCAACCCCATAGAGAGGAACCAGTTTTAGTTATTTTGATAAATTATAACATTCTTTTACAGTGAGAATCAGATTTGTATACTAGCCATGTTAATAAATAGTTTGGTCCTATTAACTTTTTGAGTTAAGAAAATTATGATTTTAAATATTTTCAATGTATCATAATAAAGATTTTATATTGTTACATTTATCAACAAAAAATTTGAAAACCTTATAATAATAATAATAATAATAATAATAATAATAATAATAATAATAATAATAATAATAATAATAATAATGAATTGCTGTACAACAGAAAAATCAAATACATAAACTGACATTTGTATAACAATGGCATCCAAATAGTTCCAAATGATGCTTGTGTTGTGCGTTCATCAGACAAAAGCAACTTTAACAAAACTTTACAGGCATAAGGTGGCGCTCTACAGTTTTGTATTTAGCATAGGGTTACAATTTTTAGGAAAAAGAATTCTCCCGTGTTTCCTCACTAGTTATACTGGCTATTTAAAAAAGACTTTGTATATCTTGGGTATTGTTCAAATAACCTTTAATTCCTTTTATTTTGGTGTATGATTGATGGGTATAATAAGGGTTAGAGGGTATACAGCTTGGCCTTACTCCAGATGTGCACCTTTCAAAAAAGTGCTAGCTCCACTTGCTTCACTTCTTGAACTTCAGAGGTAAATTATAAAAAAAGAGCCAATAACTTTTTTTTTACATTTTATGTATTTGGTAATTCATTCATTGTACTTTTAGAGGCTGGTATTGTCTAGTTTGGCAAAATTCATTTTCCCTATTTTAATAGCTATCAAGGATAGTCTCCTTTCAACAAATTCAGATTGATTTGTGGAGCACAAGGGAGCAGTCATTTTAGTTAGCAGTGTGCTAAGATCATTTAAAATTTCCAAAAGTACAATATGTAAAGAAATGTCAGCAATGTTGCATGAAAGTAGCATATAGGTATGTCAACATTCTCTCCACTATGCATGTTTAAAATGTAAAAAACTTCACCTAACATGCATCACTCTCTCCAAAGTATATAATAACTGGTGAGTGCCACCATATAGAGTATATAGGTATTATTATTGTATGATTTAATTTTAATTCTATAGCTGAAATATATAAGTTGCAAGCATCAAAACAGTCCTTTTGAATAATTGTCCTGTATCTCCCCCCTCAGAATCTGATTTATTAGAGTCAGAGTCTCAAACAGGTACAGCTCCCCTCCTTATGATAAAAAGTGAGCTATTTTAAAAATATGCATTGCATTTTGTCATCATAGCAACCAGTGTTATGCTGATAGACAGGAACATGAAACTAGCCATGTTTATTCTGGAAATGTCAAAACTAAATTTCACAGTTTGAAAATGGATGGAACAGGTGAGGTTTATAAAGGTCAAAGGGTAAAATATTACCTTATTGTTTAATATGGAAGAAAGCAAATTTGCTTTGTCATCATTTATTTTTTAATTTCATTGCAAATAAATGAAAAGAAACATTTTCACTATGTATTTCTTTTACCTAATGCAACAGTTTTCAATTTAAGTTGACTTTATTCCTATATTCCAAGACTTCTAATTTCCCCATAATTAAGGTCACTACTCACACAAATATGCCTCATGGCAAATTATGTAAGCTAAAGCAAAATAAGCATAATTAGCTTATTATCTGGAATAAAATCAATGTTAATGTAAAAAATTTTTCTGGATATCATACAAAATAATATGACAATTAGAAAAAATAATTGCATAAATGGTTATATTTGTTTTCAAGGCTATACAGTTTCGTTTTTAGCATAGGGTTAGAATTTTAAAGAAAAAATAATCACTCTCTCAAAAGTATATAATAATAACTGGTGTGTGCCACCTAACAGATTAGCGTCCCCTACACTGAAACGTCGTGAAAATAGTTCAACCATTCAGCCACTTTCTTTGTTCTTTTTGGTTGGGGGAGTTTACTGGAAATATTTTTCTTTTATTATTTTTTATATACTTTGTTCGTGATATACTTCAATGCCAACTTAAAAATCCCGCACGTAATGATGGTTTATTTTGTTTTGCAACATGTACCGGTCCAAATTACGATATCAGTTGCCGTTTAGCGGTGAATGAAAACAACAAGTTAAGTTTTGTATGTTAAGTTCTAATCGGATATTTCAGCTAACTAGAAATGTGTTTAATTTATTCAAGTTATATCGATATTAATACAGCAATTCGTCGGCATGCAAAGGGCGCAAAGTGGCGAAAACTAACAGTCTAACGAGGTACTGGCATAGGATATTTGTCTCAGGAAAAAAAAAAAAGAAAAGAAAAAACAAATATGCGTCTGTTTCATATTATATATAATAATATAGTACTAATATTAGTACCTTAGTCCTACCTTATGGACTCAACCACAACAAAAAAAGTTGAGGCTTCGACATCGTAGCTAACAATAACAGTGTCACTCATGCACTTGACAGCTTGTGAAGGAAAACTATTGTCCCCGCCATCGCGTGTTTATATATATATATATATATATATATATATATATATATATATATATATATATATATATATATATATATATATATATATAATTTTCAAAAATTAGAAAATGACTTTCCTGATAAAAGACTCTTAAAGCCATATTTATTGTTAGGATTTTTAGATGACATTTTTATGATTTGGAATTAGTCATTAGAAGACCTCGATGACTTTATTGACTAACTAAACAAATTACTTTCAACGTATCTAAAATTAAAGTATCTTTTTTTAGATGTAGAAGTAGTGAAAAATTAAAATAATGACATCGTCAAAGTGGTTCATGTTAAAAACACGAATATTCATCAATGTGTTGATAATTCTTTATGTCATCCTAAATCATGCAATGACTGGATACCATACAGTCAAGTTAAAAGATATAGACAAATTATTTTGGATGGCAATATTTTTAAATTGTCCTTGACTGAGTTAGGTCAGCTTTTTCTAAATAGGAATTACCCAATTAACATCATTATTATTAATCTAAATAGGAATTACCCTATTAACATCATCAATACTGCTTTCCAAAAAGTATCATCTTTTATGCAACTTGAATTATTACAATCTAGAATCAAAGATAATAATGAAGATATTGTTCCTTTTGTTATTGAATATAATCCTAGTTTACCAAATATAGGTATGAGTATCAACAAATATTGGGATTAATTAAAACTATCTGGTAGAACAAGTGTTAAATCGCTACACAAAAGCAAACCCACACTTGCTTATAAAAGGCCAAAAGAATCTTAAAGATTATCTAATTAATTCTAAATTAGAAAAAACATAAAAATGGATCATCAACTAAATGTAATAGACCTAGATGTTCACAATGTTCTTTTATTAATGAAAATACTTCTTTTAATAGTATTAATTTGAAAGAAACTTTTAATATGCGTTGTGATACTAATTGTGCAACATCAAATGTCATTTATTTGATCACATGCAGAAAGTGTAGCATACAATATATTGGACAAAAGAGTCCACAAATATCCAAACATATGAACCAACATAGATCAGATATATATAAAAAAACTATATCGATTATAATTTTAATTTTCACATAAAACACTTTAACAAAAGTTCCTATACTTTGCAAGATTTCTCCTTTCAACCTATTGATATAGTTGATTCTGAGATGGAACCTCTTTTAAAGGAAACCTATTGGATTCAGTCTTAATGGTATATCCAAAAGGTCTTAATTCCAAAACCTTGTACGACATTCATTAATGAACTATTTTTTTAAAATTATGTCTCCTTTTCACAATTATCAAATAATATTTCTATATTATTTAATATTATTTTAATTAAAAATTTAATGTTAGCATTATAAATATCATAAAAATATATCCAATAATTCTATAAAACCGACAGGTTCTCAAATTAATGATATAATATATTATGATTATTTAGTTATAAATACTTTTGCACACTATAATGTTTTACTATTTATTTATTATATAGTTTATGTTCAAATCAGCTATTGAAAATACATTATCAAATGTTGTCAATTCTATATTTAAAATATTTTTAATATTTATGATTTTAATTATGTGTTTGTACATAAGAATAAAAATATAAATAAAACTGTTTATCTGTCTGTCTGTCTGTCTGTCTGTCTGTCTGTCTGTCTGTCTCTCTCTCTCTCTCTCTCTCTCTCTCTCTCTCTCTCTCTCTCTCTCTCTATATATATATATATATATATATATATATATATATATATATGCAATAAACTGACGCCGAACAGTACAAAACTAGTAACTAACTAGCCTAAGTGCTTTTGACTCTTAATGAGTCTTTTTCAAAGGCAAATACAAAACATATATATGACAAACAAATAAACAAAAACACGTTTTGTTTGTAAACCTCTACATGGCTGTCTCCACATGTGTAAAAACTATAAATACAACCAGCTTGTATAGACTAGTTGCGGAAACTGAAAACAGTGTATAATTCCCTAAAAGTCTACAAGCCAAAGCGACATCTATTTTTACTTTTTGTACATTTATGTAATGCAGATTATATCCCGGATATTTAATTCTATACCGGTTATTCTTATAGTAAAAATTGAAGGATAATAAAAAGATTTAGAAAATGTTAAATTCTACTAGTGCATAGTTTTCATTTTCTAGTCTTCTTGGTTTAGACCGCTTGGTTTCAATGTTCTAAGATGGCGTATCCAGTATGATTCCTTTTCCTTCCTGGTTTCGGAACTCCAGTTGTGGTTGTTAGCAATAGCGATAAGTATTATATCGCTGAAAGTATGGCCAGGGGAGGAGAAGTGTTCTGCGACCGGGCTTCTGTACAGCTTTTTTGTCAGATATATGAAGGTTTATCCTTTTGTGTAGCTTTTCAGTTTCTCCGATGTACTGAAGGCCACAGATCTTACATGTGATGAGATAAATCACATTCTCTGTTTTGCATGTTTTGTTTGGACCATGTATGTTTAGTTTTTCTTTAGTCACTGTGCTAGTGAATGTCTTGGTCTCTATCATATGTTAACAGGTTTTGCATCTTTTATCGCCACAGGGTCCAGATTGACTAGGTTGGTTTTGACTAGGTTTTGTCCCTTAGGTTTTGACTTGGTTTTGTCCCTTAGGTTTTTTGGTCTCCGGTAAGCTACTACAGGTTTGTTCGGAAGTATTAGGTTTAGTATGTCTGACGATTGCACGGTTGGCCAGTGGTTTGCGATGATTTTACCTACTTTGGGATTGTCTGAGTGATAGGTCAGAATAAATGGTATCCTATCAACCTTTTCTTTCTGTCCATATCTGAGTAGGTCATTACGGATTGTTTGTTTCGCCCTTTGGATTGCCTCTGCAATCAGGTCTTTGTCGTAGCCTCGGTAAATTAAATGTTTAGCCAGCTCTTCAGACCTTTCTAGGAATCTTTCATCGTCGGAGCAAATTCTGCGTATCCTCAGTGCCTGGCTATATGGAATGTTCCTAATGCAGTGTTTTGGATGACAGCTGGTTGGGAGGAGATACTGGTGTTTGTCGGTTGGTTTCGAGTAGATGTCTGTGTGTAATTTGTTTTCCACCAGTCTGGTTGTTGTGTCCAGGAAAACATGGTTTGAGTTGGAAATTTCTGCTGTGAATTTTTTTGAAGGGTGGAAGTTGTTTGCCTTTGATATGAAGTCATCCAGACTTTATCTTCCATACTTCATTTCTATATCATCGATAAAGCATACCCACTGGTATGGTGTACGCTCAACTGATGCTAAGAGCTGACCCTCAAGTTTTCCCATGAAAATGTTAGCATACGAAGGGGCCTTTATATATATATATATATATATATATATATATATATATATATATATATATATATATATATATGTCTTTATGATCTAGTTTTATGTGCATTTTTGTTTTTAAATATTAATAAATGTGATATATATGTGTATATGTATGTATGTGTGTATATATATATGTATGTATATGTATATACATGTATATATATGTGTGTGTATATATATATATATATATATATATATATATATATATATATATATATATATATATATATGTGTGTGTGTGTGTATGTGTGTTTGTGTATATATATATATATATATATATATATATATATATATATATATATATATATTATATATATATACACACACACATATATATATTTTTACATATCAATTATTTGTTAAAGAAATAGACATTAAAAATGTAAGTATGATGTCATCTTGTTTATGTCATATTGTTTATTTATCTCTTAGTAACAGTATATTTAATGATGTAAACAATGGTATTGAATTCATTTTTAATTCAGTCTTATGAAGCAATAAAGCGAACCGGTCACACATTCTATGTGTTGGTGGTGTTTTTTTATAAATTATATATATATATATATATATATATATATATATATATATATATATATATATATATATATATATATATATATATAATGCTGTTGGGCTGTTCTGCACACCAAAGGATTCCATCATTATCACCCAACACATGCAAAATTTGACAGAAAGACAAAAATAAAATACTACAGCGCTTACCTTTTCAAAAGCAGCTATTGTCACAATATCATTCTGTTCAAGATGATATTAATTCTGGATACACAAGATGCTATCCATGTATTTACGTGGCACGAAATATCGACCTATTTTGTGCATGACTTTAAATCAATGTAACATTTTTGCATTGGGCTCTGGAAATGAAATACATTACTTTGCGCTTTTTACACATGAGATAATTAAGCAAAACTCACTAAATGGCAAGAGAGTTTAATCAAACTAATCTATTTTTGAAAACAAATTAGTATCATTTCAACATTCAGGCCTGGTCCTAAAGTGTTTGGGGCCCAAGGTATCAAACAATGAACATGGGGCACCAAGCAAAAGAAAATTGCATTGCAGAGTAGTGTGGGGCCCAAGACAGTTGTATCATTTGCTTTTACATTGTACTGAATTGACTACAAATAGGACAATGTATACAGTATTTTTGTTAGTACATGGTCCTGGCTCAATTATCTCACAAATATGCACATTTTCTATTTCTCTAAATTTATGAATGATTTTCTTCTCATCTGATTCTTTTTATTTTCTTCCTGATGGTTCTTTATTTTTTCTGTCACTGTTCATAATGTTTCCTTCATTTGCTCACTTTGTTTTCTTTGCAGCCTGGGTCTCACTGATCTTCTGCATAAGTACTGCTTCGGTAATTGCAGTAACTCTTGGTAGAATAATATGATTTTTTTTTTTTTAGAACATACACTCCAAAAAGAATTCACTTTTTCCTCAATGCTGGTGAGAAGCAAATTTATACTTCTTATATTGGCCTGCTCTTTCCTACATATAGGGGTTGTTTCATGTTTTGTGTCAATGAATGTTTGTGACACTGCATGGGGATTAAAAGACACTATCCCCATCCCCTGAAAGGCACTCATTAGATTGGGTAACAGTTGAAAGTACACAGTCTGTATTAATTTGGGCAGGTCATGCTTAGTGATTTGACCCCCAATTTTGGAATGTGTTAACATGTGAGATTCTGTGGGCAAAGTAGTCTTGAAGGAGCTAAATATCAAGTGTTTGCAGCTGATGGCTGCTATGAGGTGGCAAAACAAACATGAATATTCTGTGGAGCATTCTCAATCAAATTTAATGGGTAGCATGACCACCATATACATGTAATAGGAGGCAGGCATGTAATAGTTCATTGCTAGTGAAAAGTCCTGACATGAAGCTTCATCCTAATGGGTAGCATGACCACCATATACATGTAATAGGAGGCAGGCATGTAATAGTTCATTGCTAGTGAAAAGTCCTGACATGAAGCTCCATCCTAATAGGTAGCATGACCACCATATACATGTAATAGGAGGCAGGCATGTAATAGTTCATTGCTAGTGAAAAGTCCTGACATGAAGCTCCATCCTAATGGGTAGCATGACCACCATATACATGTAATAGGAGGCAGGCATGTAATAGTTCATTGCTAGTGAAAAGTCTTGACATGAAGCTCCATCCTAATGGGTAGCATGACCACCATATACATGTAATAGGAGACAGGCACGTAATAGTTCATTGCTAGTGAAAAGTCCTGACATGAAGCTCCATCCTAACCAATAGTCAATTGCTAGTGATTAGTCCTGACATGAAGGTTTCCATCCTAACCAATAGTCTATTTCTAGTGATTAGTCCTGACATGAAGGTTTCCATCCTAACCAATAGTCTATTTCTAGTGATTAGTCCTGACATGAAGGTTTCCATCCTAACCAATAGTCTATTTCTAGTGATTAGTCCTGACATGATGGTTTCCATCCTAACCAATAGTTCATTGCTAGTGATTAGTCCTGACATGAAGGTTTCCATCCTAACCAATAGTCTATTTCTAGTGATTAGTCCTGACATGAAGGTTTCCATCCTAACCAATAGTCCATTGCTAGTGATTAGTCCTGACATGAAGGTTTTCATCCTAACCAATAGTCTATTTCTAGTGATTAGTCCTGACATGAAGGTTTCTAGGTATTGTTCTTGCCCAGGTTTGATGCTGCTTTCCATGCATGTGTTAGCAATTTTTTTAAAAATTCATTAATAGATGTATATATTGGTGTTTTGTTCTGACAGGGATTAATACTAAAAAAGTGAATGTCATGAAGAATTTAATACCATGTTCAAAAGAAGTTTACTTACCATCTGCATACCTAGAAAAAAATTTTTTGCAGACATGGAAGCGAGGTCAGTTTTGTAAAAAAGTTTGGACTTTCTTGGACAAAAAGAATTAATTTTTGAGATGAAAAGAAATTCTGAATATTACATTTTCTTTTATGAGGATAATAATAAATAATATCAAACGGTACCTACATTTTTTTGTATATAGATATTTTGATCTCTGATTATACATTCTGTTAAAAAATTGATATTGTATACACACATAATGCATAATTTTAAATCCATTCTAGTGAATAGCTTTGTTTCATTCTGTTCATCTCTGTACAATCACATGAACCAAACAAGGTTTAATTGGAAATCATCATTCTGTTAAGTAGAGAAAGATCATTTTTGCACATCACCAATAATAGAAATAATAATAACTGGTACTTTGAAAGTCTTTTATGACATAGATTTTATTGAAAGCAAAGGAGAGCAGTTGTGTAAAAGAAGTACCATACAAAATACTGGATCAATCAGAGAAATTCATGCCACAGAGATTTGCAGCTGGTCAACAGATCAGAATCTATGATTGCCATTATGATATGCAATGGGGAAAATCATAGTGGCAGTCTGCTGCAAGAACATGCTTATAAACATAGATTATCTTACCTTGAAAAGATTTTTTACCTCAGATTTTCTTTACTGTCTTAAAACTAAGCTTGGTCATAATTATTCCTAGATAGTGACTGAAATGTTCTAAAAAGTGAAAGTGAAAACAATATGATCATCTATCCATCAGCAATTTGATTCCCATAATATAAGTTTACAGGGAGTGGAAACATTTTGCCCAAATTTGGTATGTGACTTTATATTAATGAGATCTCACAAATAGATTTTCAGCCTTCCGTGGAAGAGCTATAGCACAGATTATGCATGATCCTGATATTTATTGGTACAACTTAACTTTTCTTTGGATTGTTGGATTTTGACCAAGTTGTGGATGCAACTTTATATTGATGGGACTTTCAATATGTTTGATTTCCATGAAATAAAGGGTTTATGTCCTCATAATGTCAATTTTAGCTCTGATTAGAAATTTTAATGGCTATGACTTTTAGCTGACATGGCCAACAGGCAAGGGGAGGTTACAGTATGTCCCTTCATCTGTCAACAATTTCTTGTTAATACTCTGGAGTCCATATTTATGATCTGATTTCAGTCCGACTTGGAATATGGGTTTGTATCGTTAAAATCTCTGATGAGTGCTTTAATACTCATGAGGCCATATTTTTGATCTGTTTGTTATCATCTTCGATTATTTTGTCCATGAACAAGACTTTACAAATTAATTATGACTCAATGTTTGCAAGATTCTTTACATAGGATTTGTTCTCACATCACAGCATAAACATGCCTAGTGAAATGGTCATCTGTCAAGTTATGTGAAGAAGGTGAATGATATCATGCCCGCTTGAGTCTCTTTTTATGTAGGGCAAGAAAAGTTTAATTTTTATAGTTTTAATTACAATTTTTTAAATATAATTTACAGGTCAGAATACATTGGATTTCCTGTTATTAAGTCTGGAGATAACTCGAGTAACAAGATGTCCAGCAATCTTTCTGAAGAACAGAAGAGGAAAATTGAAGAGAACAGGCAGAAGGCTCTTGCAAAGAGAGCAGAGAAACAACAACTTATTCCAGCAATAGATAAAGGACAGAATTTTCAAATACAAGGGTTCAGTCAGTTGAAATCAGCAACTACATATGGTATATCTCAAAGACAGAGCAGTGGGAATTCAGTTGAACAAAGCAGTATTTCAAAGGAGCCAGGATCAATCAATTCTCCTCAGGGTCAATTAAATGGTGCAGTATCAAACTTTTATACAAAGTCAGAAAAGCCATATAACAAAGGAGTTAACTCTTACACAAATTCTCAATACGGTGCCAACAAGTCAGTAATTGTTTCAAACCCCAAAGTGACAGAAATCCACATGGGCCAAAGTTTATGCCAATCATCTAGTAATCAGCAAACCTCAGGATCAAGTGGACAATTCTTTAAGAAGGGAATATTTGGAACAACTGTGAAAGGAACATGTGTTCTTATAGCGAAAGATAGATTTGAAGTCAACATTGGTTATTTTGCACCTCTTATTGAAGTGTTCAAAAGCATTAAGTCAAAATTATATGGTAAGATTGATGGGTAGGCAAAAGGATTGTTGATTTTCAGTGTTAGTGTTAGGTCTGGTCATCATGGTGTAAGGATAATGTGACTGAGTGGGACATCTTCCTATGTCTGCAGCATAATGCCCCACTGCTAGATATCACTGTAATCTGTTGACAGCTCCAGTGGCCTAGTGGTTATAGTGTCCACCTCGGATGTGGAAGGTTGCAGGTTTGAACCCCAACCAAGTCATACCAAAGACTTCTAAATATGATACTAACAGCACTATCACTTGGTGCTCAGCATTAAGAGGTCAGTGTTAGCACTGGTCAGCCTGGTGTCAGGATGATGTTACTGGGTGGGAAATTGTTAAAAGTACATTAAAAATTCATTTGAGCAAAGTTAGCAAGGCAGCCATGTAAAATTAATACTTGGTTTCATAGATATGGCTCATGGAGAGACAACTTTGTGGTGATTTGACACTCAGGGATTTCCTCCGGGATGAAAAGAAATTTTACTTGCAGTGAAATCAAGGCAGCAGTATTTTATTAATAGAACAATAATTTTAAAAAATAGAGTTTATAAATGTCTGTAGTTTTTGGTAAAAAAATGAATCTTGTTTTGTTTTAAAACAACCACAATAAAAACAATGATTTGCTTATAATGGTTTTGCATACACAATGTTTGGTTGCTGAAACCACTTTGAAAATGTTAATGACCTTTCAGAGATTGAGTATCTTGAAAATAAAGGCAATTTATACAAAATAAATGACTTCATTAGGAAATGTTCTTTATTGACAATTATTCTGAAAACTAGTATTCAGGGTATAATGAGTCATGAAACAGCACTATTGTCCTCACCCCCTACCATTTTTCTTGATGTGGAGCAGTCATAGCATACCATTAATATTATTATGTCCTTCCATCACTTATAGTGCAGTCAATGTTTGTGGACTTTGTTGTGCCTGAGTTATTGAGGGACTGGTGACTATAGTCTTTAAAATATTGTTATCTCTGTGTGGAGTGTCATGGATCAGCATGAGGTTTTCACTAAATGGTGTCAATCTTGATATCCAGTATGGAAACTACAGCTGCCATCTTGAAAATCTTGCCACCATGGTAGCCATCTTGAAAGTTGCTATTGCTTCTTCTCCAAAATGGAATGACTTATCAACATGGGCTTTTCACAGAAGACTAATAATCATAATAATCATATCTATTTGGTCCTGAATGGAAATAGTGCTGATCTGATTTCAAATATGGCTGTCACATTGAAAATAGAAAGGTGATTCAGTTTGATATATCACCTGTTATTAGAAAACTCAAACCATGATAGTATATGCTGCATGTAAATGATTGTCAACATTAGTCATTTTTAGACCTAGTTTTAGATGAAACTTTGAGGAAAAATGTCTGAAAATCATGATTTTATACGCTTTGTGTTGTATATATTTCAGTATTTGCTGATCAACGCATAATAAGAGGCATGATAAAATAAAATTTCATATCAGTTGTAGTAACAAGATTTGCTTTGAAATTACATTTGCCTGGCGAAAATGCACAGCGGTCACTAAAAATCACTTTAAAGAAAGGCTGAAACAGGTATGCATAGACTTTTATTCTTAATACCATTTAATGAATAACAAAAATTTTTAGAATTTATCCTTTGTCCACTGTGTTGCAGCAGATTAAGATGGTTGGTAAGTTGCAGTGCTGATGCTATTTCTATGTCTTATTAGAAGATAATACTGATTTGATTTGCACCTTCACCTTGCAGATTTATTGTGAATAATTTAAAAAATATTAATCTTGGATTAGTAGATTATGAATCTCACATAAAATTGTACCCATATTGTGGGACTCGTAATAAAACTTCTTGATCCCAAAAATGGTATGGGATCATGGGATCTTTCTCTGTCCTCAACCCCAGGAGTGAATTGAATCTTTCTTTTTATTAGAGAAATGGTTAAAACTTTGTTAAAAAGTCTAAATCACACACAAATCACACATTAAAGAAAAGTAATGCCCTTGTTCATTAAAAATGTTATGATGTCTGCAGGATCCACTATGAGACAAAGGATGACTGTGTCTGTTATGGATCAATACTTGTGTCCTTAAGGGATGAAAAGCACATGAAGAGAGTCATACCCCTTTGTAAGGGGAGAGCAGCACTTTCTCAGTGGATTAATGATAATAAATAGCATATTGTGCCATGCTCAGTAAGGAGAGCAGAGATCTCACTCTGTATCTTCTCATCAGAGCATTGTTGCCTGACCTTTCTTTGGCCATTATTGGTCATCAGGCACCAGATAATGGTCAATGGAGCCTCATCAGCCCCCACCACCTCATTTGTATGCTACTGATCAATCGTAATAGGGTTAGTTAGTCTGCATTTGTCCTAATTCCCCCTCACCCCAGATAATCCAGGAAGGATAAAAGGCATTTTCATTCTACTAAAAGACCAGTTAGGAAGGGTAGTCCCATCTTCCCACTTCCCCATCATGAGTTGAATGACCTGTCACAAAGTTTCCTGCTCAGTAGAGAGGTGTTGGGATGGAAAGCCCAGCCTTTCATTAGAAATGATTGTAGGATGATGACAGCCTTCCTATTTTTGGTAGAATGAAATGAGTTTGCAGAAGTACTGGCTGATATAGTTACTCAACTTCCATTTGATCGTTTTTTTTTCTTTGATCCAGGATAATTGCGGAAAAAGAATTTTGGACAATGCATTTGTATTCAGCTACTGAGAGTTCCAAAATATTATTTATAATTGTTTATTATAGCATATTATTAACAGAATTATCTTATTTTAGGATGATAAAAGGAAAACTGGTCAATACATGGACATTTAAGTTGATGCTTAATTTCAAGGCCAGTACATTTTGCTCATAAAAATGTAAAATCTACCAATATCCATTTTAAAAGGAAGCAAAGTTCCTTGGGTATTTGGAATGTCGAATAATTAAACTGCTGTAGTCCAGTCTTGTACACCATGATCTGACCATGCATAGCAGTTCTGTCAGCTTGAACTTCATTGACAACTGGAATTGTTATTTATATGTCAAGTTTTTCTCATTTGCAAACAGCAGCTTTTATGTAAAAGTGTCATATGCAAGCCATATATAAAATATATTTTCTTGATTCATTTTATAATTTGCAAGCTTAATTATTAAATATTGACTCCAGAAAAAATAAATGGCTGTCAATTTTGTCCAACCTCCATTCAAATCCCAAGTTTTCAGATATTTTTAAAAAAATTATTGTCTTTGTCTCTGGATGTTTGGTTCCTCTCCTCTACTGAAAAATAGGTAATATTTGTATAGTGAAAATTTCATTTTAAACACTTCACTGAAGGTATGATCACCTAAACTAGAGCTGCATAGAAAATGGCAGGTATATAATTTTTGTATTTTCTTTTTATTTATAGATGCAGTTACAAAGAAGTGGACTTTCAGATTAGAAGATTACAATAAACTCTGTAAGTATTTTGCCACTTTTGACTTGTTTAGTCACTTTTAACTTGTTTAGACACTTTCAGCCTGTTTAGACACTTTTAACCTGTTGTGCAAAATTTGCACACCTTAAAAAAATCTAGGTGGAGGAGGGAATTTATTGAAGGGTACTCTTTGAAAACACTTTTAACTAGATATTGTCTGTAAAAATGGACTTTGTCTGATTAACATTTTGAGAGTGATTCCACTTTTTATTAGTCCTATTCAGCAAGAAGAGCTTGGGGCCCCGAGTGGTTGAGTGGTCTAAAGTGCAGTCTGTTATGGATCACTTCCATCTCACCTTTGTCTGCGTATGTTCGAGTCTAAGATTCAGCAAATGTGGATATGTGAGAAAGTTTGCCAGTAGCTTCTCATTGGTTGGTAATTCTTTCTGCGAATTTCCTGGTTTCTTTTTCCACCATTAATACTGGCCGCCATGTATAGCCTATCGTGTGCTGAAAAATGGCGCTAAGCCCCAGAAAAAGAAGAAGAAGAGCTCATTAGATTGTCAGTTGTCTGTACTTTATTTATACATTAACACAAGAGCTGGTTAGAATTTTCTGTTGTCTGTACTGTATTCATCCATTAACACAATAATTTTTTTAGATTGTTGTTTGTACTGTATTCATCCATTAATACAAGTTTGTTATTGTAGCTCTTCCTAAACTACTTGGAGGATTGCATGCAACTTTCCTCACACATTCATCCCATGGTCTAGTTGTTCCTACTTGGAGGATTGCCATGCCTCACACATTCATCTTATGGTCTAGTTGTTCCTACTTGGAGGATTGCCATGTCTCACACATTCATCCCATGGTCTAGTTGTTCCTACTTGGAGGATTGCCATGCCTCACACATTCATCCCATGGTCTAGTTGTTCCTACTTGGAGGATTGCCATGCCTCACACATTCATCCCATGGTCTAGTTGTTCCTACTTGGAGGATTGCCATGCCTCACACATTCATCCCATGGTCTAGTTGTTCCTACTTGGAGGATTGCCATGCCTCACACATTCATCCCATGGTCTAGTTGTTCCTACTTGGAGGATTGCCATGCCTCACACATTCATCCCATGGTCTAGTTGTTCCTACTTGGAGGATTGCCATGCCTCACACATTCATCCCATGGTCTAGTTGTTCCTACTTGGAGGATTGCCATGCCTCACACATTCATCCCATGGTCTAGTTGTTCCTACTTGGAGGATTGCCATGCCTCATACATTCATCCCATGGTCTAGTTGTTCCTAATTGGAGGATTGCCATGCCTCACACATTCATTCCATAGTCTAAATGAAAATTGTGCCGCTTGGACATTCAATATGGCCATCACAGCAGCTATCACAAACATCACAAACACTATTTTTCAAAATGCATGGTCATATTAGCTTGGAGTTTGCACTAAAAGTCTTATTATGATGTCAAGAGGGATCTAAATAAAAATGGTGCCAATTTGATGTTATCTTGAAATCTTGTTATTCCTATTCTTTCTGAATGGAAAATTTTTGATAATGGAAATTCATATTAACATGAATTTTTCACCAAAATACTTCTTATGTCTAGCTTGTCCTAAATGAAGAGGCTTTGGGAGGTCAGGTGGTATAAGGTAATGGTCTTTACACATCGCTTACACATGTCACCTCAATTCTCATGAGTTTAAGTCTTGGCTCAGCCAATGTGAGTACTATAGAAAGCTTGCAAGTTGCTTCCTATGGATTGTTGTTTCTTTCCAGGGTTTACTCCACCAAATACACTGGTCACCATGCATAGCCTATCATGTGCTGAAAAACCCCAACCAAACCTAGATGAATATGGTGCTGATGTGTGGCCCACTATGGCCACCATAGTTGCCATACTTTTTCTATTTATTTTCCCTGAATTAGGGTCACCATTGGGTCAAAGAACACCATCCAAGGTCACCTTACACTCAACATTTCTGGTTACAGATAATTAAGGGACAATAAATATAATTTACATAAAATTACATATGCACACATGCATATGGCACACAGTCTCTTTAAATACACAATTTAGATAAAAAAATGCAAGTATGTCTTGGTGATAACCAGACTTTTATGATATTACAGTATTTTATACTCAAAGTCCGACCGATATAAAATAACAAATTGCAAGAAGAAAGAGGATTCTTAATAAATTACAAAATTCATGATTGAGGTCCCTTTTTGAAGAAATATAACGGCCACCATGGCTGTCATGTGCTGAGAAATGGCAGTGAACCCCACAAAACCAAACCAGACCTAAATGAAGATGGTGCCTTGTGTGATGTACAATGTGCCCATCACAGTGGCCATTTTGGAAATTTAGCTTAGCTGTATTGCCTGAATGGATGGTCATATCAACATGGGGTTTTCACGAATGAATCTTATGAGATCTAGTTGGTTCTAATATGGTGCTGATCTGATACCCCAGGTGGCCATGATAGCAGCCATCTTGAAAATCTTGTTGTTGTTACTCCTCCTGAATGAAAGGTAATATTTTCAGTAGAAGACTTCTTATGATGTCTGGATGATCCTAGATGAATATGGTATTGCTTTTACATTTAACATGGCTAATAGAGCGGCAATCTTGAAAATCTTGTAATTGCTATTCCTCTTAAATGGATAATAATCACATTGACACTTGGTTTTTATCAGATATCCAATGTGGCCATTATGGCAGGCAACTTGAAAATCTTGTTGTTACTTCTTCAAATTGATAAGTCTTGTCAACATGAGGATTCTGCCAGAAAATTTGTAATGTCTTGCTGGTCCTAAATGATGTCTTGTTGGTCCTAAATCAAAATGATGCCAGTTTGACATCCACAACAGCTAATTTAAAATTCCTGTCATTGCTAAAGAATATCTGATATTGTTTCAACACTCAGCAGTTAAAAGGAAGAAATTAGAGAGTTAATCCCTTTATTTTTGTTATAAATTGCCACCATGTTCATTGTTTTTTTCTGCAGTTAATTTCTTCTAATCCCTTCAGGATTCATTTCTTCTTGATTTGACATTGTGTTCTGTAAAGAATATACTCCATTATAAGTTGCTAATATTTTTATTGCCATTTGTGTCCATCTGCCACACTCTTGTCTGATTTCCCAAAGCATTTGTGATTTCTTCATGAATAAAAGATTGTTTCATATTAGATTGCACTTTTAGAGTTATCTCTCCATTTTTTTGAAAACTTTATTTACACATATTTTATATTTTGCAGGGAATACTTCAAGAGCACTTGTTTATTTGATTGAATAAAGTATATCATGCTTCTGAGATGTTTTGATTTAATAACTCATGCTGATAAAAATAATTTATTACCAGTTACTAAGAAAGCCACATTATAAAGCATATGTTAAAATTGAAAATACAGCAGTTAATTTACAACTGTTGAAATCGATACAGCTAATGTCCTGTTATTTGATTTTAACAGCACTGTCTGATGTGGAGCAACTTTTTTTCAAATCCAGGTGAACTTGTGAAACCTCTGCAGCCACATGTTCAAATTGACCCATTGCCACCAGCCATTTTAAAAGTCTTTGGGGAGAATGCCAGAGAAGATAAACAAATCCATGACATACCCACGGCAGATTTGTCCAATGTGGACAAGATCCTTGTCAATTCATTGTTTCCTTTTCAGAGGGAAGGAGTCAAGTAGGTTACCATCTCAAGTTTCAGAATTCAAATCAGTACATCTATGAATTAAAAACATACAGTTTTGCTGTGGGCACTGATAATAATATATATATATATAATAAAAAAAAATCTGTAATTGAATGAATGTTCCAGGGTCTGTACTGTATACACCAGTTCATAATAATACCAGGTTTGCACACAATACCTTTAAAACAAAAAAATGAAGCCTGGCACCAAATTAAAGAAAATTGATACTAGCAACATCAACTAACTTTTCAAATCATCTCCAAGACTTACTTCAGGATATGTTTAAGAAAAACCCTACATCTTCTAAATTTACTAGAAATTCTGTTGAAATAGGCATTAAATATTTAAATTCTGGTGAAAGAGGCGTTAAATATTTAAATTCTGGTGAAATAGGCATTACATATTTAAATTCTGGTGAAATAGGCATTAAATATTTAAATTCTGGTGAAATAGGCATTAAATATTTAAATTCTGGTGAAATATGCATTAAATATTTATATTCTGGTGAAATAGGCATTAAATATTTATATTCTGGTGAAATAGGCATTAAATATTTAAATTCTGGTGAAATAGGCATTAAATATTTATATTCTGGTGAAATAGGCATTAAATATTTAAATTCTGGTGAAATAGGCATTAAATATTTAAATTCTGGTGAAATAGGCATTAAATATTTATATTCTGGTGAAATAGCATTAAATATTTATATTCTGGTGAAATAGGCATTAAATATTTAAATTCTGGTGAAATAGGCATTAAATATTTATACTCTGGTGAAATAGGCATTAAATATATTTTATTCTGGTGAAATAGCATTAAATATTTAAATTCTGGTGAGATAGGCATTAAATATTTAAATTCTAGTGAGATAGGCATTAAATATTTAAATTCTAGTGAGATAGGCATTAAATATCTAAATTCTAGTGAGATAGGCATTAAATATTTAAATTCTGGTGAAATAGCATTAAATAATTAAATTCTAGTGAGATATTCATTACATATTTAAATTCTGGTATAATAGGCCTTAAATATTTATATTCTGGTGAAATAGGCATTAAATATTTATATTCTGGTGAAATAGCATTAAATAATTAAATTCTAGTGAGATATTCATTACATATTTAAATTCTGGTATAATAGGCCTTAAATATTTAAATTCTGGTGAAATAGGCATTAAATATTTATATTCTGGTGAAATAGCATTAAATAATTAAATTCTAGTGAGATATTCATTACATATTTAAATTTTGGTATAATAGGCCTTAAATATTTATATTCTGGTGAAATAGGCATTAAATATTTATATTCTGGTGAAATAGCATTAAATATTTATATTCTGGTGAAATAGGCATTAAATATTTAAATTCTGGTGAAATAGGCATTAAATATTTATATTCTGGTATAATAGGCATTAAATATTTATATTCTGGTGAAATAGGCATTAAATATTTATATTCTGGTATAATAGGCATTAAATATTTATATTCTGGTATAATAGGCATTAAATATTTATATTCTGGTGAAATAGGCATTAAATATTTATATTCTGGTATAATAGGCATTAAATATTTATATTCTGGTGAAATAGCATTAAATATTTATATTCTGGTGAAATAGCATTAAATATTTATATTCTGGTATAATAGGCATTAAATATTTAAATTCTGGTGAAATAGCATTAAATATTTAAATTCTGGTGAAATAGGCATTAAATATTTATATTCTGGTGAAATAGCATTAAATATTTAAATTCTGGTGAAATAGGCATTAAATATTTAAATTCTAGTGAGATAGGCATTAAATATTTAAATTCTGGTATAACAGGCATTAAATATTTAAATTCTGGTGAAATAGGCATTAAATATTTAAATTCTGGTGAAATAGGCATTAAATATTTATATTCTGGTGAAATAGGCATTAAATATTTATATTCTGGTGAAATAGCATTAAATATTTAAATTCTGGTGAAATAGCATTAAATATTTAAATTCTGGTGAAATAGGCATTAAATATTTAAATTCTAGTGAGATAGGCATTAAATATTTAAATTCTGGTATAACAGGCATTAAATATTTAAATTCTGGTGAAATAGCATTAAATATTTAAATTCTGGTGAAATAGGCATTAAATATTTAAATTCTAGTGAAATAGGCATTAAATATTTATATTCTGGTGAAATAGCATTAAATATTTAAATTCTGGTGAAATAGGCATTAAATATTTAAATTCTAGTGAGATAGGCATTAAATATTTAAATTCTGGTGAAATAGGCATTAAATATTTAAATTCTAGTGAGATAGGCATTAAATATCTAAATTCTAGTGAGATAGGCATTAAATATTTATATTCTGGTGAAATAGCATTAAATAATTAAATTCTAGTGAGATAGGCATTACATATTTAAATTCTGGTATAATAGGCATTAAATATTTAAATTCTGGTGAAACAGGTGTTAAATATTTTAAATTCTGTTGAAATAAACATAAAATATTTAAATTCTGGTGAAATAGGCTTTAAATATCTAAATTTTAGTGAGATAGGCATTAAATATTTAAATTCTGGTATAATAGGCATTAAATATTTAAATTCTGGTGAAATAGGCATTATATATTGAAATTCTGGTGAAATAGGCATAATTAAATTGTGGTGAAATAACTGTTAAATATTTTAAATTCTGGTGAATAAATGTAAAATATTTAAATTCTGGTGAAATAGGCATTAAATATTTAAATTCTAGTGAAATAGGCAATAAATATTTAAATTCTAGTGAAATAGCATTAAATATTTAAATTCTGGTGAAATAGGCTTTAAATATCTAAATTCTAGTGAGATAGGCATTACATATTTAAATTTTGGTATAATAGGCATTAAATATTTAAATTCTGGTGAAATAGGTGTTAAATATTTTAAATTCTGTTGAAATAAACATAAAATATTTAAATTCTGGTGAAATAGGCTTTAAATATCTAAATTCTAGTAAGATAGGCATTAAATATTTAAATTCTGGTATAATAGGCATTAAATATTTAAATTCTGGTGTAATAGGCATTAAATGTTTAAATTCTGGTGAAATAGGCTTTAAATATCTAAATTTTAGTGAGATAGGCATTAAATATTTAAATTCTGGTGAAATAGGCATTAAATATTTATATTCTGGTGAAATAGGTGTTAAATATTTAAATTCTGGTGAAATAGGCTTTAAATATCTAAATTCTAGTGAGATAGGCATTAAATATTTAAATTCTGGTATAATAGGCATTAAATATTTAAATTCTGGTGAAATAGGCATTAAATATTTAAATTCTGGTGAAATAGGCATTAGATATTTAAATTCTGGTGAAATAGGTGTTAAATATTTTAAATTCTGGTGAAATAAATGTAAAATATTTAAATTCTGGTGAAATAGGCATTAAATATCTAAATTCTGGTGAAATAGGTGTTAAATATTTAAATTATGGTGAAATAGGCTTTAAATAATTAAATTCTAGTGAGATAGGCATTATATATTGAAATTCAGGTGAAATAGGCATAATTAAATTTTGGTGAAATAACTCTTAAATATTTTAAATTCTGGTGAATAAATGTAAAATATTTAAATTCTGGTGAAATAGGCATTAAATATTTAAATTCTGGTGAAATAGGTGTTAAATATTTAAATTCTGGTGAAATAGGTGTTAAATATTTAAATTCTGGTGAAATAGGCTTTAAATATCTAAATTCTAGTGAGATAGGCATTAGATATTTAAATTCTGGTATAATAGGCATTAAATATTTAAATTCTGGTGAAATAGGCATTAAATGTTTAAATTCTGGTGAAATAGGCATTAGATATTTAAATTCTGGTGAAATAGGTGTTAAATATTTTAAATTCTGGTGAAATAGGTGTTAAATATATAAATTCTGGTGAAATAGGCATTAAATAATTAAATTCTAGTGAGATAGGCATTAAATATTTAAATTCTGGTATAATAGGCATTAAATATTTAAATTCTGGTGAAATAGGCTTTAAATATCTAAATTTTAGTGAGATAGGCATTAAATATTTAAATTCTGGTGTAATAGGCATTAAATATTTAAATTCTGGTGAAATAGGCATTATATATTGAAATTCTGGTGAAATAGGCATATTTAAATTCTGGTGAAATAACTGTTAAATATTTTAAATTCTGGTGAATAAATGTAAAATATTTAAATTCTGGTGAAATAGGCAATACATATTTAAATTCTGGTGAAATAGGTGTTAAATATTTAAATTCTGGTGAAATAGGTGTTAAATATTTAAATTCTGGTGAAATAGGCTTTAAATATCTAAATTCTAGTGAGATAGGCATTAAATATTTAAATTCTGGTATAATAGGCATTAAATATTTAAATTCTGGTGAAATAGGTGTTAAATATTTTAAATTCTGTTGAAATAAATATAAAATATTTAAATTCTGGTGAAATAGGCTTTAAATATCTAAATTTTAGTGAGATAGGCATTAAATATTTAAATTCTGGTATAACAGGCATTAAATATTTAAATTCTGGTGAAATAGGCATTAAATATTTAAATTCTGGTGAAATAGGTGTTAAATATTTAAATTCTGGTGAAATAGGTGTTAAATATTTAAATTCTGGTGAAATAGGCTTTAAATATCTAAATTCTAGTGAGATAGGCATTAGATATTTAAATTCTGGTATAATAGGCATTAAATATTTAAATTCTGGTGAAATAGGCATTATATATTGAAATTCTGGTGAAATAGGTCTTAAATATTTAAATTCTGGTAAAATAGGCATTAGATGTTTAAATTCTGGTGAAATAGGTGTTTAAATATTTAAATTCTGGTGAAATAGGCATTATATATTGAAATTTTGGTGAAATAGGCATATTTAAATTCTGGTGAAATAACTGTTAAATATTTTAAATTCTGGTGAATAAATGTAAAATATTTAAATTCTGGTGAAATAGGCATTAAATATTTAAATTCTGGTGAAATAGGTGTTAAATATTTAAATTCTGCTAAAATAGGCATTAAATATTTAAATTCTGGTGAAATAGGCATTAAATATTTAAATTCTGGTGAAATAGCATTAAATATTTAAATTCTGTTGAAATAGGCATTAAATATTTAAATTCTGTTGAAATAGGCATTAAATATTTAAATTCTGTTGAAATAGGCGTTGAATATTTATGAGGTAGTAAGTCATCTTGTCAGTGAACAATTCAATTTTAAAACAATTTGGAATAAAATGCTTTTGTTTGGTGAATTTCTATAAAAGAGTTTCCAAAATAAAATAGTTAAAAAATAAATACATAGTTTGAGAGGAAATGACCAGTTCATAATGGAATACCTCTTTAGCAGCGGCAAATCTAGTACATTTAATAATTAGGTATATCAATATTTTCTGTTTTGTCTGAACTTTTTGTTATTTCCTTTGAATGTTTTTATGTTGAATTTCTCAGATATATGACTGCTCTATTAATTTTTGGAAAAACTGTCCAGCAAAAGCCATGAGCATACCATAATCTTTGCTGTTGGTACGGCATGACTTTATTGACCTGCCAGACTAAATCTACATAATTGCTGTGTAACTTTTCTAACACGAAATTACAGAAGCAGAATGTTCTATGTATTCTCATATTGAAATCCTGTAAAATGTAACTCCTTCATTCTCTCTGGTGCTATTAAATTAACTATATTTTTTCTATTGATAGCCAGAATATTTATTTGCAGTAATGGAGATGATACCCTCTGCAACATCTTCCATTAGTAATAAGTAATATACATGAAATGTTACTTTCAGTTTTGGAGTACATAAGAAGGGGCGTGTGCTGATAGCTGATGATATGGGCCTTGGTAAGACCATTCAGGCAATCTGTATGGCTTGCTATTACCGAAGTGATTGGCCACTCCTTGTGGTGGTACCTTCCTCTGTCAGATTTGACTGGGCACAGGTATGTTACCTTGGCCCTAGTAGATATCACTGTTAGATTAACTGTTTGTTCAAAACCATTTAACCTCTTAATTTTGAAATTTATACATATATTGGCAATTAATCAGTTTTCCTTATTAATCAAGTTATAATATGCTCAGTCCTTACAAAATTTAGTGTAATTCTAGGCTTTCTTGTTAGATTTGAGGAAATTAGTTAATTGTATCATGTCAAATCTAGTTGTGCTATTATATTTACATTTCCCTGTGTCAGTTGATAAGATTATATTAAGATGACTAATTCCTAGCCATTTGTTGTTCCGGAATTTTTTTCCTTTGTTTCAGTAGATTGTTATACAGCATATCTTTGTTGTACTTTGTGCATTTCAGAATTAAAAAAATGTCTGAGGGGGGAGCATTAAAAAAAACTCAGTAGGACACTGATACCTTAGCATGTATTTTTTGTGCTAATGTGGATGTTGTCTGTCTGTTTGCCTTTGGTCCATTAGGGTTTGGAAACTTGTTGGCAGTCTTCTTATTAGATAAACAGCTCTTACTTCTTTTCTTTAAATGATGGATAGGGTTTGAGTTGTGTACATCCAGTGTCCTTCCTCTGGATGATCCGGGATGATTTGCCTGTCACATGACTCCCCTTGAGGAGATGACATTTGAGGGAGACATTTGGTTGGAAAATCATGACACCCCTCAGGAGCAAGAGCACAATGGTGCTGTTCTGTTGGTTTTGGTGGTTTCACTGCACAGCAATGAATATTCTTTGCATGATCATGATGTAAATGTCTTAGGAAATACAGTGGACAAAATTAATGAAGAGGTGTGATACATTATAAACTTATTGAATGACATGTGATGTCACAGTGAAAGAATTGTGTATTAGAAAAAAATTAGACCCGACTTTTCTTGATTTAGCTTAGTGCTTAGGAGTCTTTGTAAATATTCATAGCAATTGAAACAATTTAATATGGAAGTTTTGTGATAACAACTAAGGTGCAGATTAATCAAGAGTCAGGAATGGACAAACTTTGGTAAAACTTAATTAGTATACAATTTTAGCATGATTGATTAGTTGACCTGGGCTTCTGATGCCAGTAGTATTTCGACATACATGTCTTTTAAGTTTCCTTTTATTGATATGATTATTATGATTAAGGTGATAATACAAAATCTTTTTTGATTTATTGCAATTTCTTGTACAATAAATGCTTCTACCAGACTGATATCAAATCATAATTAGCACTTAATTAGGTTCCTGTGGATATCAGTTATCTTCATGTTCAACAAATAGAGCTAAATATTTGGTGTATTTTCTAGTTTTAAAAAAATGGGATCCACACCTGACCTTGCATTATAAGCAGATTTACAAGTTATCAGGATGCGAGTTATTGAGGGAGTGGTGTAAGTGGATGCATCTCCATTAGTTAATCCTTGAAAATTACTCTGAACGTTTTAAGCTTTACTCCAAGCTTTTTATGGTCAGATGGTCCAGAGGTAAGCTTTGGCTGATATCAGCCTGATTAAACTAAATCAATTAATACTCCCATCAAAATTCATACGGAGAGAGCAAGATCAATCCGCCCCACTATCTTTAGGAATCAATTTGCTCTTAGTCTTGATTTAAGAGATATTTTTACATTCCCAGCCCTCTATCCTCACCAAAATTTATTCTTTTTGCATTCTCTAGGAAATTATAAATGTTACGCTCTGCAATTTGGCTTGAACAGGAATATTAGTGGAAAAACTCTTAAGACATTGTGACTGTGTATAAATGCATGTACCCATGATTGAAGAGCTCATCTGTTGCTATGCCTTAACACTATCATTAATCAGTGACATCATAGGTCTCCATATCATTCTCTTGGATATGAAAGTTATCATCAAGGACTTGCAGTTGCAGTGATGGAAAGACCATTTTTAGGTCAAGGTTATGATTATTATGTCCAATAACTCAGTGAGAGTGACGTACATCCTCAGACAGGGTGGTGCTAAATCACCCCTACTCCACATTTTGATATGGGAGTTCTGTGTTGTTGTGCACATTGCAACATCAATATCCAGATCAGATATATTCCTGACAGACTCAAGTCTTAGTAGTACTCTTTGCAAGAAGGGTCAGATTCTCCATACATAATTATAAACTGTCTTTGTTTCTCCAGTATTGGACCACAAGGCTTTGGCAGACAATGCTCTTATTTCTCACCAGAACAGAGTTGCCTCAAGAAAAATTTTGTTTTATAAGATCATAAAAGTCTCTGTGAGTCTTGGCTTTTGACTGTTCCATCTTAAATATTATTTATGATGTCAGCTGATGTGCACAATTAATTTTTACTTACCATATTTAATTCCACTCTGAAACATTCTGGATCTGGTAGGTCCCATCTCAGTTGCACAGGTTGTTACAAGACCCAGTTGATATCTGGACAGACACACTAGTATGTAGCTTCTCTGGATTTACCCCAAAAATTTATTTGGCTAGAAGCTTTTTTTATTTCTTCAAAGACATATTCAAAAGTAGATGGATGGTTAGCACTTTGATTTTAAATGACATCTGAGTTTAATTAAGCAAGTAGATGTTCTTCTGATGTATTATGATCAGGTATATATTGTCCAAAAAATGTCTTAAAAAATGTATTTTCAGCAATTCCAACGTTGGGTGCCAAGCCTTGATCCACAGGAGATTTCTGTGGCAGTGACAGGAAAAGACAGCTGTACATCTACCTTGGTGAACATTGTCAGCTATGATCTGATGGTAAAAAAGGCACAGGAGTTACAGAGCAAACACTTCCAGATTATTATCATGGTATGACATTAAGTTAAACTTGCCTTTTATGTCACTTTTTAAGTAACCATCTTTCTTAAACATCCAATATTTCCAGGTCCCTTTAACTAAATTCTTGTATAAATGAAGTTCTTTAAAACTAACCAACTGTTTTTAAAAGCCAGTTTTTCCAGGGGCCTTGAACTAAATTCTTGTATAAATAAACTTGTGTTAACTGATGAGTCAAGCAGCTAGGTAGTTCCCTTTAAAAAAAAGGGTAAAGGATTACTTCTGTAGTCTTATCAGTGTTTGCATAATCCCTGAGTCAAGTTGCTAAGTAGTCTCCTACAACAGAAAGGTTAAAGATTACCTCCAGTGGTGACAGCCTGATTAGTGCCTTCATCCCAACGACTCACTGACAGTATTTGGTAGACTGTTTTAATAGGTTGTTGGTTAAAAGAATCTGGTTAGTTTTTGCTTTGTATTCCCTCAATTAAACAAACTTTTGCCAAGGTTGAATTCAACAAAATTGTCAACCTAATAGTATAAACTTCATACATCAATACAAAGCTTGTGCAAAAGATGAAAAAAACTATGATTTACTTAAGCAGTTTGAAGTATTGGTCCTTTTGTCATAAATAATTCCTTGCAAATTTCTAAAATAAAATACAAGCTTCGACACAGTCAATAAAAAAATGCTGAAAATATTGAATTCATGTGCATGTGGTCAATATTGGTCAACTCAGTCCAGTAAATAGTTACACTTTTTTTTACTTTTCCTTGATCCTCTTACTCTTTTATTTTCTTGGTTCTCATACCCCCTTCACTCACATTTTCATCATCAGTGAGCATTTCAAGGTCAGTGTCAGTTTCGTTCATGCCCACATTCATCTTAGATAAGTATTTCTTCACTTTGATTCACTTCACTACTACCACCCACTTTAATCTTCCATAGGTACTTCAAAATCTGTCAATCTGTCAGTGTGTATTTCAAGGTCACTGTCAACTTTCTTCACTCCCACATTAATCTTCAGTGTGCATTTCAAGGTCACTGTCAACTTTCTTCACTCCCACTTTCATCTTCAGTGTGTATTTCAAGGTCACTGTCAACTTTCTTCACTTCCACTTTCCTCTTCGATGAGTATTAAGGTCATTTAAGTTTCTTCACTCCCACTTCCACGCAACAGAAAATATTCATGTTCTGGTGACCATTGCTGTAACAGCAAGTTAAATTATTTTGTGTTTAACATTTTGTTTATTGTTTATAATAAAAGGAACTGTGTATTTAAGTTTCACATTGTGTGTTAAGTAACATGCACTTAGCAGTATTTAACTTTTTTACACATTTACTGATTTGTATGTGTGCAAATCAAGAGAAAAAGTTCAAGGTTAAAGTTTGCATGAAAGGTTTGATTAAAATTGAATTTACTTATCAATAAGTAGATCTGACAGGAACTCTCACAAGGTCTTGTTCAGTTGGTATTTTTTTTAATCGCCAATCATTTTACAACTCCCACACTTATAAAGTGAACAATTATACTTAGGACATATTGTCAGCAACGATAAATCTTCCAGACACAAAATACAAGGCTTTATCTGATAAGGTACTAACAATACCTGGAGCATGAATTCCAATGATCACCAAAACATGAATTTGTTTCAGGGTCATGGAAGATCTTCACTCTGTTGGACATCAGTGGTAATGACATTGTTTTAAATTTAGACAGCTTTTTAAAGTTTCTGTTATAAAATTTGTATTGCTTGCAGGAAGGAAGTACAAACAGAAATTTTTCTGATTTTTTTTTGGAGCATTTTATCAGGAAAAATTTTGCATTTAGGAGTTCCTGAGAGTAGTCAGGGTTTCCACTGACTTGTAGGGATTTAGTTGCTTTTGTTGGTTGTAAGTAAATTCCACTCAAAACATTAAATTCATTGTAACCATGCTATATAGGTAGTTGTTTTAAATGGGTTAGCAAAATTAAGGGACATATCAAATACGGTTTATCTTCTTATTCTTAACAATTAATTATTTCAGCTCCTTAATAAGGTGATTTGCTGGTTAGATTAACCATGTTTACAAAATGGATACCATATTTTACATCACATGGTCATGTGATCCAGATATCAGAGCCTGAATTTGTCAAAGGTCACAGAATTGTGATACAAACAAAGGAAAAGGATGATTATGATTGATGATCATGTGACTAAGCAGTGCAACATGGAAAAGTTATTAAATCTGGTTAATGGACTTGTTTGTCAGCTTATTAAAGATACCAACCAAGAGTTCATTAAGTGTCTGAGAAGATAAATATTCTATTTATTAATTTCAGGCTGGAAGTGTTTGATACATTGTCACATAATTTTGCAAGCCATTTCATAATGACTACTTGATGCTGTTACTACTTGCTTTTAATGAATTAATGAATTTCTTGTTTACTATAGGGAATATGCTCTGCTCTCACACCCTAACATAATTTCTCTATATATCTAAAATGGGGTGGGAAAGGTATGAGGAAACTGTAGAGAACATGTTAAAATTTGCATTTCAGGTTTTGTTTATAGCTTCTAGGAAAGATATATGCATTTGAATTTCACTCTATAATATTTCATAAAAGGGACTTGCCCTATTCAGTAACATTTTGACCAATTTTACTGAATTTTTTCTATGAAATTTATGGGTTAGGTTAAGTTTGTGTTTAAGGATTTTATGACTTGTAGGCAGTGTGTATTTATTTAATTTTTATATATGTTCAATAGCCTTATTTTGTACTCTTATAAATTCAATTTTACTGTTTGGATGAGGTAAGCAGTTTATTGGAAAAGGTAATTTTTGAGTTTAAAGCTTTGGAGTGCATTTATAAAAAAATTTCTGTCCATTTTTAATGTCTGCCATTAACATAGAGGCATTGTTAAGATGTCCATTTCAGTAACTTGAGTTTTCCAACATATACAGTTCACAAACTTTCTGTTGCTCTGGGATAAAAAATGCTGTAACTGAATGAAGAAAAATGCTTTCATCATATTAACATTTGTTTTACATCTTGGACCCTGAACAAACTTTTGTTGGTAGTTTTCAACTGGTGTAAGCAAAAATAATATTGATTTTGTGGTCAAAGAGGGAAAGGTCACAGTGACAGAAAGAAGTATTGATTTTGTGGTCAAAAAGGAAAAGGTCACAGTGACAGAAAGAAGTATTGATTTTGTGGTCAAAAAGGGAAAGGTCACAGTGACAGAAAGAAGTATTGATTTTGTGGTCAAAAAGGGAAAGGTCACAGTGACAGAAAGAAGTATTGATTTTGTGATCAAAAAGGGAAAGGTCACAGTGACAGAAAGAAGTATTGATTTTGTGGTCAAAAAGGGAAAGGTCACAGTAACAGAAAGAAGTATTGATTTTGTGGTCAAAAAGGGAAAGGTCACAGTGACAGAAAGAAGTATTGATTTTGTGGTCAAAAAGGGAAAGGTCACAGTGACAGAAAGAAATATTGATTTTGTGGTCAAAAAGGGAAAGGTCACAGTGACAGAAAGAAATATTGATTTTGTGGTCAAAAAGGGAAAGGTCACAGTGACAGAAAGAAGTATTGATTTTGTGGTCAAAAAGGGAAAGGTCACAGTGACAGAAAGAAGTATTGATTTTGTGGTCAAAAAGGGAAAGGTCACAGTGACAGAAAGAAATATTGATTTTGTGGTCAAAAAGGGAAAGGTCACAGTGACAGAAAGAAGTATTGATTTTGTGGTCAAAAAGGGAAAGGTCATAGTGACAGAAAGAAGTAAAGTGGTATCCACATAATAACATTAGTTCTGCTTTGTCACTGAAAATGAAAGAAGAAAAATGGTTTCTTGTCAGCCTTTTTCATTTGTTGAGAATGTACCTTTTGCCATTAGTCACCATGTTTGGCATGTTAATTTTATGTAATAATAAACCCTGAGTTTTTTTGTGAGTGGTGGTTGGCTGCTAATACAACCTGAAATGTTTCCTCGAGGGAAAGCAATCTACAGCATAAAAAAATTATGAAAATTTTGATCTCCAAATTGACTTTAAATGATATGAGAATTGATGTAATTAGGGAGTAAATAATTGTTTACATCTCTACATACCATAGGTACTGGCTTGTAAATAGAGTGCAGCTGCTGACTGCACAGACCCAAATCTACCATTACATAATGCTCCAGAAGATCTAGGTCTGTTTAGTTTGTTAGGAGTTATCAGTACAACTGATAACATGAGACTCTGATCTGCTGGTGCATTAGGAGGTGTCATATCAAGGTTTGTAGTTGGACTCAATTTAAACTAGAATAGATGGTTCATGTCAGATTTAAGCTAGAATAGATGGTTTGTGTCAGATTTAAGCTAGAATAGATGGTTCATGTCAGATTTAAGCTAGAATAGATGGTTCATGTCAGACTTAAGCTGGAATAGATGGTTCATGTCAGATTTAAGCTAGAATAGATGGTTCATGTCAGACTTAAGCTAGAATAGATGGTTCATGTCAGACTTAAGCTGGAATAGATGGTTCATGTCAGATTTAAGCTAGAATAGATGGTTTATGTCAGACTTAAGCTATAATAGATGGTTCATGTCAGACTTAAGCTGGAATAGATAGTTCATGTCAGACTTAAGCTGGAATAGATGGTTCATGTCAGACTTAAGCTGGAATAGATAGTTTATGTCAGACTTAAGCTGGAATAGATGGTTCATGTCAGACTTAAGCTAGAATAGATGGTTCATGTCATAATTAAGCTATAATAGATGGTTCATGTCATAATTAAGCTATAATAGATGGTTCATGTCAGATTTAAGCTAGAATAGATGGTTCATGTCATAATTAAGCTAGAATAGATGGTTCATGTCATACTTTGATGATATTGAGAGACTACAGCTTTTAATTTTAGAGTTATGAAACTGGTCCACCATGTTTGTGAATGTTTTATGACTATGACCTGTTTACTAAAAGGATTTTTAATGGGTTCATGTTTATGTGTATAAAATATGTTCTCAGATACAATTGTTATCAGTCAGCCTAGTGATGAGACTAATTTGACTGTCTAGGCAGGTTTGCTAGGAAGCAGACATAAAACATGCTGGAAATTTTAGAAAACAGTTCAAGAAAAAAATCAAACTACCTATGCTAGTCCTTTGGTTAAGTACAGAATAGTTTTATGGTGCCCATCATAGTTGGAAGTTAAACATAGCCATAATTTGTCTGGTTGTCATTCAAAGTTAAGGCTTTGGATAAGGTTTTCATCAATGGTTTGATTGTGGGACCTACATGCAGTCCTTGCTTTCTTTTAGAAAATATCAGCTGATCTGTGAATATCAGAAGAGATTTATGGTCCACAGGTTGCATCATTTCTCATGTTAATGTATGAAGATAATATTGGGCAGGAGACATGATGTTGGCTGTATAATGTGGGTAACAATTGATGGGAAGTAACCATTTTGAGGTTGGAATTAAAGATTTTAATGTTAAAAATCTCTTCAATGGCAGATTGACTTGTGTTTCTTTATATTTACAGGATGAATGTCATTCACTGAAAAACTTCAAGACAGCCAGGTGTAAAGCTGCATTACCCTTGCTGCAGGTAAGATAAATATGAACATTGATTTTTTGGCAGTAGAGCACACCATCAATATAACTTGTTTTATTATGGCATCACTCTTGTCATAGGTAGGGTATTATCATAGACCCCATTTCATTATGTAGTAGTGAAATTATAGAGTACTTCATTAGAAGGTTGTCTTACTATGAGGTGGCATACTCCATGGACAGCATTATAATGAGGGAGTACTATGCTTATTAAGTGACCCATTAGTTACAAAGTGTTTTCTGGAAGATTGATATACAGTGGTCCCCCTCTTGAACAGTCCCCCTCTGACAAGTGGCCACCTGCTCCTTACGGCTAGAATCCGTCGGCACCAATGAGTTTGTGTTCAAAAGTACCCCTAACAAAAAGCCACTTTGCTAACTCAACCAGTGGCCAGCATATAAAATTTGCCCTAATAACTGGCTGCATTTTTTTGTGAAATATGTATCCAGAACCAGTTTTTTTTATTCTAAAACATGTGTTAATTAATCCAATTTCTGTTTCCCCATGTCAGGGTTTGTTTACTGAAAGAAGTTTTGACTAAAGTACATGTACCACTAAGGTTAGAATTATATCATTTATGCCTCAGGAGAAGCCACATTTATTCCATAAACTTGAGAAAGACTTAAATTTTAATCTATACAAAAATATAATTATTTTAAATCGGATTAGCCTTACTGCAGTGTTATCATTAGATGTCTGGTTTTGTCACTCTGATATTTGTTAAGATTACAATTATTGAACAGTGATAACAGCTTGAGAAGTGTCGGAATTGATGTACAATATACAAGTCAACAGAAAAAGTGTTTGATAGCCTTTATGGCTTCCCTTAGTAAGAAGTTGAGCTTGTTCACTTTCATAATTAGTGGCTGTTACTACTGACAATAATTGTTAAGTTTACAAATCCTAATGGCTGTGAGGTGCTATTGTTCAGGTCAAATCTGCATACATATTGAAGCCATTTTGGCTTCTCTCACTTAGTGTTATGAAATGTGAAAAGAATAGGGTACCAGACTGCAACTAATGAATCATGTGACAAAAATCACGACCTTTGAAAACATGTTTAAATGCAGAAAAATTGTTTTATCAGTCTTGTATTTGGCAACAATGATGATTACAGCCGGACATAATTGTCAAGATCATAACAGGGTCAGCATAGGCTAAAAATAGATTTTGTGCAGAGAAATTAACTTTGAACAAAACAGGGTACCAGACAAAGACCGAACAATCACATGACAACACATTTATTGTTTACATTATTTTGAAGGATTTCATCCACTCTACAGAAGTTCCGTCAGCATAATTACATCACATACACTTAGCAACATCTGAATAAATCATTACTAAAACATTAACATGTCATCGCGTAAATGGAGACAATTATTTTAGAAAAAGTCAGTTATTATAGTCTGTGACATTGGGTGAGGTGGGGAGAGGGCACTTGCCGATCAATTTTAGGCTTAAAAAACCTCAAATAAAATAATTAAATGTTGAAAAGACTCAAATAAACAACATAAACTGATAAGGGCGTTATTCAGCTGCAATGTAAAAATGGAGCAAATTGAAAGAGAATAATGTATGTGCCAAGATTTAAATGGTGTTTTTGAATGGTTTTGCAATGTGCATAACAACAACATCCGCTTGCATAAAATTTTTATGCCAAGAATAAGAACTATTAATGCATATTCAGTTGAAATAAGTTAATTATTATAACAAGAACATTTTAATAATGTTACTTTTAAGCAAAGATATTAAATGAATATCTTAAATGCTTCAAAATATGTAGCTTTCTCACTATGTACATTACATATACTTCTCACCAAAAATTTAGTCCCCCTCTGGAAAGGCCACTCAATTTATAAGGCCACTTTCCCAGTGTAGAAGTGGTAGCCATATAAGAAGCAGACTACTATAATCAGATAAGCTTGTATCTATCATTTTTTCAATTGAAAAAGCATTTAAGGTCAAGTGTGATCATTTTCATTGTTTTTTGTCTAACACACATTGTTATTTATTGTACATCAGTTTGTTCATATCTTTTTCAAATTTCAGAGGATGTGTCCAGCCCAAATATGGCCTCTATTACTAAAATAAAATGAAATTTTAAGTGACATCTTTTAAGGAACTTCATAGAATTTTACCAAATTTAACAGATAGCATCCTGGCATGAAAACTTTTAAAATTTGACAGAAGTTCCTGGCATGAAAACTTTTAAGATTTATACTTGTGATGCAGATTCACCATTCACTATGGCTGCTGTTACTAGAAATAGGAAAACCTGCAAAATATCTCAGATAGCTGAACAAAATTTGACCTATTCTGACAATAAAGGCCTTTTAAATTTGTACAAATTATGTCAATCTGCTATCAAACATGGCTAATGTTACTAGAAATAGAGAAATATTGGAACAATTTCTCAGGGAATGTTTGGTTCAAACAATATTTTATATCTGCAAGCAATAATTGATACAGTAGGATTGGGCTACAAGTTCAGGTTTGAAAGGGAGAGAGACTAGCATCTTTAAATGACTTGTACTCAAAAGCTATGATATAAAGTTTACAGATTTTGCAGCATCCTGGCATAAGGCCATGCAGGTTTGTATATCTGATGCTTATTTTTACCCAGTATTGCTGCCACTACCAAAATATATGTAAACCTTTAAATTTAAGAAAGTATCATACAAATCTAGATGTTCTGGTCAACTGCCAGTGTATTTGACCTTTAGGTAGATGTCAATGAGATGAATAATATCCGACCCAGATGCTCTTGTATTTAGCCTTCAGGTAGGTGTCAACCAGATCAATGATATCAGACCCAGGAGTCTGAGATGTCATTTCAAAGGAGTCTAAAAGTACAATTTGTTTTTTGAAGTTCAGTAGGAGTCCTCTTACTTAAAAAGGTTGTGAGCTACTGGTTTATGCTATAATAATGGTAAATATAGTCATAAATATGGACCAAATATGATTTTGGGGTTTTGATGTCTTACAGCATAACAGCATTTTGAAGGTTAGTAATACACCTTGCTAATTAATTCCAATGTAAAAAACTAATCAAGTTTGATCTGATTGTGGTAATTAATGCTTTAACCAGAGAGCCATTTTACAGAGCTTCTGTAATATCAACATGTACAATAGTGAGACAGATATCACAATTCCATACTTTTTAGTTGTTTTTTTAAAAAAATATTTGTTAGCAGAATACTTAAAAAAATTATAATGATTAAATTGAATTCCAGCCTTATCCATATCTACTTTTTCATGTGTATAATGCTAGCTAGTGATACATATAGCATAGCTCTTTTCCAATTGCCAGAGTTGTTGATTCAGCTTAGTTATATCAAAAAATGTTGCACAAATATTGCAATACAACTGGTCTTGATGGATCTCAGCTACAAGTGACCACCTGTCATTTACAACCTCAATTGTAGTGCATGGATTGGTTTTATGATATAAACATAATGTCATGTGTGACCACCTGCTGAGTGTGACCAACAACTATGATGACATGGCAGACTATGTATTTTGAGATTACTATGAATGACTGCATCACAACAATATAGATAAACACCACTGACCTTTTATTTATTAAATCCTTTCACCACTTAGACTTCTAAAACAAGCAGATCACCAATTTCAGAAATAGTATAGTTTGTGTATGTAGTTTCATGTAGTATAGATTATAAATCAGTACATGCAGATTGTTCCAGCAACATGCATGACTGTATCACAAGAACAGAGACAAACATTGCTGTCTTTTATTTAATCCTTTGTAACATGACCCACTTGAAAATTAAAGATTGTTCTGCAAAAAAATAAATAAAAAAATAGATAAAGGAGAATTTCTAGTGGTTTATAAATTTGGCAGGTCAAGCATTTAGTGTCATTTCCTAAAGACTGTCAACCAGGCAAAAAATACATCTCATAAACCGCCATTGCAGTGCTGAAGTCTAGGTAGTGGTTGTGTACATTGTTTGTCTTTGGAGTTAATTCATATTGTCTGGGGTGAATGAGGCCTTTGTCTTTTAAACTAGTTCAGAGTTCAGGAGAATCATTTTCCAGATTCAATTGATATTCTTTAAGTATTGTTTTTGTTGTTGCTTTTTTCAGTGTTACATAGAATACATCCCATACACAAGCCACCATCAGTTCAAGTTTAGTTATAGACCTAATACCTTTATCTCATCTGTGAATTAAACTACTAACTTTTGTTTCTGAATATATTTTTCAGTTTCTGGATGAGTTAATTATGTCCTTTTATTTCATTCATTGGTACATTTATGTGCATATATATATATTACATACATACATACATACATACATACATACATACATACATACATACATACATACATACATACATACATACATACATACATACATACATACATACATACATACATACATACATACATACATACATACATACATACATACATACATACATACATACATACATACATACATACATACATACATACATACATACATACATACATACATACATACATACACTGATAACATTAACATCTAGCAAACTTAATAACAATGGAGGAACCTCCAAATAAAAAGAGAAAAAAAATCTTAACACTGGAGGGAATAATTGATGTAATTGAAAGAAGTGAAAAAAGGAGACAACTCATAAAATAGTTTAAATGTCAGTAAAATAAATTCTAAGTGTCATTAAGGACAAGGAGTAAATTATAAATGTTTTCATGTGCTCACACATGTAGATGTGATCTACAAATATAAATGTGACTAATGCATGTCATTATTATCAGTAGGTAGAAAAACCATAAATATGCAGAACTTTTAATGGATTTTTGTAATGAAGCAAGAAAGTGTGTAGTTTGAGAAAAGCCCTCCATCTAAAAATAGATGCACTCGCTCTGTGCTAGACCAATTCTTGGATTTTCGGTTGAGGGTAAAAAAGAGTCCAGTTTAGTTATATATCGACTTTAGTGATTCAGTGTGTTGTCTATGAATAGTTACAGTAATGTTTTATCAGGAACAAGAAAATCTGGACTAACATTATGGTTTAAAGTCACTTGTGCATTTTTTCCTATGTACATGTAATAGGGGCTGTTTTAAAGAATGCTAGAAATCTTTTTGACTGCAATTGTACACAAAACTTAAGCAAATAAAAAAATTAAGTGGTAGTTTATTAAGTATTTTTACCAACTTGCAGTTACAAGACTCTAATCTTGTTACTTCCATCAGTGAAAATTAATTACACTGTATAGCATTGCTTAAAAATTAAAACTGTTAAAAAGCATCTCTCTCTCTCTCTCTCTTTCTCTCTCTCTCTCTCTCTCTCTCTCTCTCTCTCTCTCTCTCTCTCTCTCTCTCTCTCTATATATATATATATATATATATATATATATATATATATATATATATATATATATATATATATATATATATATATATTGTGTTTATTGTTTTGGTCTTACTTCTCCCTGTTTAACTCCAACTTCTCCCAAAAATTTAAGTCTAGCTTGACGCATGTAACATACAGTAATTTTGGCTATTTTTCCTTCTTAAATAGTGCTGAAATTCAACCTTTGAAACATGTTTTTTTTTACAAATATGTTACAAGATACCACCTGTCTTGAGAGACTTTTTGGCAGAAGGGGTGGTTTCTCAAGACAGGTTTTACTGTACTATTGAAGAAAGTTGAAGTTCTTATCTTTGCACCAAGTTCTGTCTATAATTCTCTTTCAGATATCTGATAACCTTTTTAAATGTCATCAGATGTGAATATTGCCTATATCTTAACAAGGATCCCCAAATGGCCGAGTGGTCTAAACGCTGTCCATAACAGATCACTGCCATCTCACCTCTGTCTGCATGGGTTCGAGTCTAGGATTCGGCGAATGTGGATATGTGAGAAAGCTTGCCAGTAGCTTCTTGTGGGTCGGTGGTTCTTTCTGGTGATTTCCCGGTTTCTTCCTCCACCATTAATACTGGCCGCCATGAATAGCCTATCATGTGCTGAAAAATGGCGTTAAGCCCAATAACAACAACAACAAATATCTTAACACAGAAATGGCAATCTCTTTTTGTATATATTAAATGTCACTATCCATTTGTTCTTCAGAAATCCAGACGGGTAATTCTGCTTAGTGGTACACCAGCTTTATCAAGACCTTCTGAACTCTACACTCAGATTGCTGCTGTCTGCCCATCCCTGTTCAAATATCATGACTTTGGAATGAGATACTGTGATGGCAAGAAGGTACAAGAAACATTCATTAACAAGTTCATATTTAACTTGAGCAAAATATTCCTTTGAAGAAGTGCAGGGATATTGTCATGAGTCTGTCTCTATAGACTTATGTAAGTATGGATGTAAGTACCTAACTTTCAAAAATCTCATGGCTTGTCTTTTGTATACACTGCTCCCTTGATGACTCGTGCACAATGGTGGTTCAAAACCATCGACTATTATAAGCAAGAGTGCGAGATAACGAGGGACCTATAACAAACAGCAAAACTAACAAAGGGATCGTTGGAGATGCAAAAGGAGGTGGGTGGGTTGGGTTGGCATGTTAGAGTTGAATACTCAGTTAATAATTGTGCTAAGATTAACTGTGAATAAATATCTCTTCATAGTGGTGTACTTTGTTTACTCACAGAATAACATTAATTTCAGGATAACTGAGGAGATCAGCAAAATATTATTCCACAGGGTTTCCATTCGCTTAATGCATGTATGATCTCACACATTGTGTACTACATCACAAATATTTGTGTTGAATTGGATAAGTTCTAATTTTATTGTTTGATCCCAGGTAGACTTTTTTATACAAAAGATCAACACTCATTTAAAAAAAACAGTGTTGATCGGATGATGGGTAGATTTGATTGCGGTAAAAGTAAAATACAAAAAAAATATGTGCAGTTTGTGACACATTTGACAAATATCACTTCACATTTTGAAAACATCTTTTAATTTTTTTGTGTTACTCTTTGATTTTTCTGCCGCCTCTGTATTGTTCATGGGTGATTATCTCTCTGAACTGGTATGTTGGCGCTGGAATCTCCAAAAAAACAATGGCTAGCTGTAAAACAAGATTCATTCTCCATACTTTTTGCCATTTTTTGCTTGGGCCTTGAGAATTGTTCCAGAGATAGGTAAACTTTGTTCATGTTGCAGTGTGAACCATGCATACACACCATCATCTAATTCAGAATCGTTTGTACTCCGTGATCGTTTTTGTTTGATCCCATTATCTGAATCAACATCATGTAAATAATACTTAAGTTTCTGTTTATCCTTAAGCCAACCTCTAAATGTCAATTCAGAAATGGTTTAGTTCATAGCAAACCTTGGATCTCGCTTCAACATTATGAATCCTATCTATGATGCAGTTTTTTAATCACTGCAAATAACTTTTGCTTACTTCCTTACATTACTTGATCACATTTACAAATGATTAGGATACATTGCTAATATTATATAATTTAGTGATGTTAAGTCCATAAAAATGTGAAACATTTTTGATTGGTAAAAAAAAAATGAATTTTGAGAACGGTAATAACCACAAGAACTTGTGCTGCTTTGTCATGCCTTTGAATTTTGTTAAATTATACTTCTCTTGCTTGATTTGATAAAATAACCATTCAAAGTTATAAAACAACACATGTCTCTTTTAATTGATTTATATAAATGCATCAAACACTTCCCCAAGTTGTTGATCAAAACAAAGCTGGCATGTAATTAGGTTCTCACTGAAGTACCCAGGGGTTTTGATGTGACAGTGGATTGACTCTTTTCATGTTTTCGTAGAAGACAATATGTTGCAATTATATTGTTTACATTGAAGCGACTTTAAAGGATTAGTAGGTGAATTTCATATAGCAAGACATTTAATTGGTGTTTATTTCATTCTCTGTTGCCACCTGCTAGCATTTACTAGAATTTTTTGTTGATCACTGTTTCACCAGACTGTTTATTTACAGTGTATTAACAACTATTTCTCAAAAAAACTCCAAACATAATATGTGATATCTTATTAGAACTTGCAAATTTCACAATATGGATTCTATCTTTACGGGGCAATAATCACCATTCCCAATGATAAAATGAGGTACTGTATTTCATGTATCAAAACAATAATCATTAAAATGTATCATAATTTTTCGTACATATCACTTTGTATTATTTGAAAATTTTTTTACATTATTGGACATAAAATTTCCACTAAGAAGATTTAGGTTTGCAAAAAGGATTGAAAATACTGTATTCCCATTTTGTTTTTACAAAAATTAATGATTAATAATCATTTTTAAATGAATGAATATTAACATAAAATATGGTGTGTTTCAAGGTTCAATTAACCAATTTACTAATTTTTATCACAAATTTTTTATGTTCAGCTCATTTTAAACTATATTTTCTTTGGAAAAAAATTGGGAACCATGCAGGATAATGTGTTATTAGTGGGTTCGTGAACTATCCGGGTGCGAGATATCAAGGGAGTGGTGTACATCATTATATATATGATCATTGACTATGTGTTGGCACATAACAGACTGAGGCCCATGGGTCTTGTGCTCTCAAGAACAGAGTCTTGAGGTTATCAGTTGAAAACTATTGAGAGTCCCACACTATAGCCATATACATTACAGGAATGAAATGACAAATGTATATATGCAACTGACATTGATCCTGGGATCAGTCCCTACTGAAGGATTTTAGACCATGGGTTATGATTTTTTTTTAATTGCTGAGATCTTTACTCATAACTGTATACTATACACTTTATAGACAAAGACAGATTTATTCATGCAGCTGACATTGACCCTGGAGTTTATTTCTATCCCTAGAGATGAAGCCCCAGGGTCATAACTTGGAGACAGTTGGAATCCATTTTGGATCCAATTATCATGATCCCCTATAGAGAAGTTCTATCTTTAAAGAATTGGGCTCTCATATTCTTCAAGGGAAATAATGTAAGTGACTTCCCTTTTGTATGATGTCTCTCCCCACATGGTGGGACAGAAGATATTTTAATGTGAATTTGATGAAGGAAATTATATGATTATACTGTACAGGAGACAGTCTTAGGCCATTTGAGACAAAGCTGTTTATATAACAACTTTGGACCAAATATGTTATAATTGCTTTTATATTTTGTTTCATTTATTTTTTTAATATACAGTTTACAGAATTTATCTTTATCTTAGTATAGTGTAGTACCTTTTGTTTACATTTATTTTGAACAGTGTATCTTTGTAAACGTTTTACATAATTCTTAATTTTTGTATTGTTAGATCTTTTGGTCAACGTTATATATCCATTGTTGTGTGGGACAGTGTTTCTTGTGCTTGCTGAAGAAGCAAAAGTGACTGATCACATTTTCTGGCTTGTACAGTAATTTTTTGCTCTACAGGTCATACACTAGGACAGCCTGTTGTCCATCATCTGTCTGTCCATTAGCACAAGTTTGCAATCACTGCTCTTCCTAAAATCACTTGCCATGAAACTTTATACACACATTCTTTTGGTCTTAAATAAAAATATTCAGACATTCATTATGGATGCCACAGCAGCTGTCTTTAAAATCTTGTTGCCACTACTCTTTCTGAATTGGAAAGTCACATTGATATGATTTTATTTGTCAAACAACTTTTTATAATATCTATCTTGTTGTCAAGGTAGAATTTTTAGAAATGTTTTCATCACTTAGCAGTTAATAGGAAAAAATAGTTTTATCTTGAATTTTGGAAATTTTTATGTGGCTGCTAGATTTGTTTTTAAATATATACAACCTGATTCACATTTGGAACATGAAGGCAGTTTTGACTAGAACCTAATTTTTTTTTCTTTTTTGGTCAAAGTTTTGGACATATTGTAGCTTTATCAGTCCAATTAACCAATTCAACTTATTAGGCTTATTTGTACATAAGTGTGTGTGACCCAATTTGTTTTCTAGGCCATTGCAGCAGTTTTTTCTCTCACTTTTTTATAACTTATATTGAAACTTTTTTTAAATGTAAATTTTCAGACAAATTCCTTGTTCACACAATCTAATAAAAGCCTTTTAAGTTAACAATTATTTGGAATGCATGTTTGTATGCAGATGTTGATAACTTTTTAAGATTTTAATTCCATTATAGGAATTGTTTCACATTTTTCTACATTTTAAAAATTGCTGTACTTTTTGCGGTAGCAGTGGAGTTTATTTATTTTTAACAAAGACATCTGATTTGCTTAGTTTTTGCTTTTGGGTAATAAATTCTGTATGCAATTAGGGTTTATAAATTGTTGGTGGGTAAGGGAAGTCTGCCTTATATCCTTTCTTGTTGAATCCATTATGCAGTGGCATACCTCAGTCTATGCAGTTTGATAGGAGTAATCAGTCAAGCAAACCACACTTACCTAGATCTGGCAGTGCATTATGCAGGGGCATATTTTGATCTATGTAGTTTGTTTGGAGTAATCAATCAAACAAACAACATAGATCCTGAAGTATATACAGTTATTAGCATTTAAGCAAGATTGGATGTACCTTTCATCTAATTATTGCGAGACCTGATTTAGCAAACAACTCCATTTACAGGACACCATTTCTAACATGACAAAATGTATGGGTCACTTCTCTTGCATCAGTTTTCTTTATAACTGTCTATATAAACTTCATCTTTTTGTAAAGTTTAAGTTGCCTCAGATATGTTTTTTGTAGACAGGGTTCACTGTCTCAGCATGTTATTTCACTTCTTTTGACTCTATTAACAAAATCAAAAGAGGTTCATTTGTCATCACAAATGTTTTTCTGTAAATTTTACACACAAGTAAACATCCAATTCTTCACAAAATAAAATATGAGCTAGTGATCTTTTAAGGTCATAATTGTTTCCTTTAAGTGTCAAAGTCATTTTGGTGACATAGACTAGTTACCCCTTAGATCAGTACATTTTCTTCTGTAGAAGATAAGATTAGTTTAGCATCACACTGTGCTGACATGTTGTCTGCTTCATGATCTCAGAAAATGTTAGAGAAAAATTATAAAGTTTATATTATGTATCTATATTATGATAAAATGATTGCCCTAGATATGCGGTAGGTTGTAATGGCTCTTGTCCCTGTTCAGTGTTGGTTTGTGCACAAATATGAAGATCAATTCCTTAATCCCCTGCGTAAACCAGACTTGTTCCAAGTTATAGTATGCCAGGGCAAACAGTATGGATGTGCCATAATAATTCCAATGAACTTGAACCTGCTGCATATCTGGGATAATCTGTCAACCATTTCATCGAGCTATTTTAACAGGAGGTAGAGAATAAATCAGTCTGCTGATGAAGTCCTTAGCGTTAGGATGAAAATTGAAGTTAGCTTTATTTTTTGTGTATGTAGTTGAAAAGTTAAGAATATGAATATCACTACACAATTAAGCTTTCATCAAAGATTTTACTTTGACGATAAGCCAGATGTGTTTTGATTATACTTGTAAATATCTTGGTTTTTTTTCAGACGCCCTGGGGATGGGATTATACAGGGTCATCTAACATGGAAGAGTTACAATTACTGCTTGAGGAGAAAGTCATGATAAGGTGGGCACCTTTCTTTCTTAGGAGATATCATCCAGAAGATGGGAATGGTATTCAGAGTGACTTTATGAAATAATAACTCATTTAAAACTATTTTTATTGTTGATATTGCCATTATTTCTTAATAATTATCATTAGTATTAGTTGGGCTTGTTTCTTTTGTAATTTTTAAAAATTTTCATAATCTCTTTATTATCAGGATTTTGACTAGAAACTGCAACAGTATGAATGTTTATGTGATTTTTTCCAGATTAGAAATACCAATGTTACTTGATACTTTATCCTTAGTAAAATAGGGAGTCTTTTGGTTTAGCCTTTGATTTTGCTCCTGTACCCTTTAAGCAATTATATACCTATTGATGGGAGTAGCAATTGATATTTTCAGTTTTGATTGAGAAGAAGTAAACAGTATATATTTATGTTTACTATTACTGAAAGAAATATTTCTCATCTTCAGTGACATTTTTAATGTTTATCTGATTAAACCACAAGTTCCTGCTGAGAACTTTTTGCAAAAGAATTTTCTTTATACAGGTACATTTGAAAGTCTTGGGTAAGGAATTTGCAAGGAGTAGATTTTTTGTTGCAATTAATTAATTAGCGAAAGTCTAATATAATAAGCACTATTTCAAAGGTCATTGTTCAGTTAACTGACAAATTCTAACTGAAAAACAGACTCATACCCTGTTTGATTTATTTGCAATCCAGATTTCATAGATTTCTGCTTGAAAGTTAAATCCTGATAACATAGAACTCTCTCTCTCTCTCTCTCTCTCTCTCTCTCTCTCTCTCTCTCTCTCTCTCTCTCTCTCTCTCTCTCTCTCTCTCTCTCTCTCTCTCTCTCTCTCTCTCTCTCACTCTCTCTCTCTTTCTCTCTCTCTCTTTCTTTCTCTCTCTCTCTCTCTCTCTCTCTCTCTCTATATATATATATATATATATATAATATAGTTATTATTGTTCGTTATGTTGTCATACTAAAATCAAATTTTAATGAGTTAGGTATTTACAATTTCAAGGCAAAATAAAAATATAATTAGTTGTCATACTGGAATCCAATTTTAATGAGTTGGGTATTTACAATTTCAAGGCAAAATAAAAATATAATTAGTTGTCATACTGGAATCCAATTTTAATGAGTTAGGTATTTACAATTTCAAGGTAAAATAAAAATATAATTAATTGTCATACTGGAATCCAATTTTAATGTGTTGGGTATTTACAATTTCAAGGCAAAATAAAAATATAATTAGTTGTCATACTGGAATCCAATTTTAATGAGTAAGGTATTTACAATTGCAAGGCTAAATAAAAATATAATTAGTTGTCATACTGGAATCCAATTTTAATGAGTTAGGTATTTACAATTTCAAGGCAAAATAAAAATATAATTAGTTGTCATAATGGAATCCAATTTTAATGAGTTATGTATTTACAATTTCAAGGGCAAATAAAAATATAATTAGTTGTCATACTGGAATCCAATTTTAATGTGTTTGGTATTTACAATTTCAAGGCAAAATAAAAATATAATTAGTTGTCATACTGGAATCCAATTTTAATGAGTTAGATATTTACAATTTCAAGGCCAAATAAAAATATAATTAGTTGTCATACTGGAATCCAATTTTAATGAGTTAGGTATGTACAATTTCAAGGCTAAATAAAAATATAATTACTGGTGCACTGATACGGCAACTCATGATTGCTAATTCTTGTCGTCATTTGATCAAATTAAACACAAATCTAAATTAGGCAGAAACAATAAGAAAACAGAAAATTAAATAAATTACAAGTTTATATGATTTCTTTTTAATAATCATGCTCGCCTAGCCTGAGATATGTATACTTGTATTTTTTGTTATATAAGTTTTCCAAAATAAATGCATTTAAAACTCAATGTGTGCATCTTGTGATGTCTCAGAGTTGTGGGTGGGCTTATAATTGGTTCATGCACTTTTTAGTGTTTATATCTGTTCAGTTTGGAGTGGTGGCTTATATGTAAACGAGCTTATCCGCGAGTATATATGGTAGTTGTGCATGTATGCATCACGGTTTCCATGACTTTGGATAATGTTTTCATTGACTAAGTCACATTATTTGAAATTCTATAACTCCTAATAAACATTTTTGAAAAAATGTTACAAGATTTACAGTGGATGCAATTCTGAATCCATGAATTGCATAAGTAAAACCCTTGTACTACAGTTTAATTGTCTTTCTTGGAAATTCTTAAGTGGATTTTTATGCTATCAAGCCATTAAAATAAACTTAAAATTGACAGTCTGTCAGCATGCTATTTTCTGAGTTTTTTATGTTCTCAGAATGAACAATACATCTGATGGATATATTGATACAGGTTGACTAAATTACCATGTAACTCTTTCCTTAATCCCCAATCTGTGTAAGCAGCACTAATAGCAATGTCAACAAATGGTAAAGTTTTGTGTTAAAAATATTTTTAAGTTAGGTGATTAGGGCATGGCCCTAGGTGAGATAGTATGTTCTGCAGAATGCATGTTGAAATGTATGCTTTGTTTAGTTACCACATTCAACTATCCCAGTAGGAACTGGTACAAGTTTATATGAATTTATTCTAAATAACTGTCTATCATCAGAATAACTATTTACCAGTAGCTATCTTTTTATGATCACGTTGAATCACTTTCTTTCCTTGAATGGAAATATATCACAAAAATCATGCATGCTTTTTATAAAGAAGAACATTATTTTATAAAGAAGAATTTTAAGAAAATCACTCCCAAGATTTGAGAATTGGTTATTAAGAATTAATGTGTGGGATACCAAATTTCCTGATTTTAGATGACCTGGCCATAAGGTCAGTTGAATTTATGGTATTACTGCATTTTTTATGTCTGATAATCTCAGCATTTGCTTGTTAAGTCTCTGGAGGTAATATTTTTAATTTAATTTTTATCAAACTCGGAACTTCCAGATCTGCATTGAGTTTGGTAATAAGCAAGATCCATACATCAGATTAAATGAACCACTCTGGAGGCCATGTTCATGATAAGGTTTGATGAAACTTGGTTAATAGGCTTATAGCATCAAGATCTTGATGTGGTTTTATATAATTGAGGAGATTTTATTTTAGATTGGCTGAGCTTGTTACCACTCTAAAAGCTGGTGTTGATCAGACTTAAAATGAAATGATAATGTGAATGATAATAATAATAAATAAAAGCAAAAATAATAAAAATAATAGTTATTATATGGTTTTAAAAGTTATATATTTTTGTCATAGCACTTAAGATAGAATTTAGAACATCATGCTTTACTCATATTCTGAGTGGCCGAGTGGTCTAAAGCGCTCTCCATTACGAATCACTGCTATCTCACCTCTATCTGCATGGGTTCGAGTCTAAGATTCAGCAAAAGTGGATATGTGAGAAAGCTTGCCAGTAGCTTCTCATGGGTCAGTGGTTCTTTCCGCGAATTTCCTGATTTCTTCCTCCATCATTAATACTGGCCACCATGTATAGCCTATCATGTGCTGAAAAATGGCATTAAGCCCAGAACAACAATGACATATTCCAAACAAGGTTAGAACCTATAAAAATTCATATTATCTGTATTTTAAATGAACTTTGCATGTGTGTTTTCAGACGTATGAAGAAGGATGTATTGACACAGTTACCAGACAAGTGTAGGCAGATGGTACTCCTGGATCCCAGCTCACTTAAAATTGACAAAGAGTTGAAGAATGCTGGGAAGATCATGAAGTCCAAATACCTCAAGGTCACCTCTTTTCATTGCCTTGCTTATCAGTTATGAGCAAACAAAATAAGAACAACTAAGTTCGCAAGTGTCATGCAGCAAATGCATTATGATTAATGGTTAGCAGAACAGGGTTTGCTACCTTCAAGTCCATTCGTCTTAACATATGTTAAAGAAATTAAGCTTGGCTATAGCTTGACCAGTAAGATCACCAAGTTGAGTTATTATGGTATGCATTTGTTGCATCTCCCTCAATAATATCATTTAATTTGTGAACAACTACAAAACCAGTTTCATTTAGCTTGGCAGAAAACATCCTTGCATGTACTGATTTCAGTTTTGTACAAGTGATGTGGATCTGCTGGTTAATTTTGATACTGTTACTAAAAACAAACATTTTGACAACTTCTCAGAAAATGCTTAAAGGAAATCAATATGGCTTGGTGTCTTATAAAATTGATGCAAATTATGTCATTCCGCTAACAGATATGGCTACCATTACTAAAAATAGAAAAACCTTAAAAGAGTTTCTTCTTAAATATGACTTAACAGATTTGGATTAGTAAGCATCCAGACATTTGCCATCAGATACGAAAACTATGCTACTGAAAATACAAAAGAAAACTTTATCAAAAACTGCATGACACAATTTGACCAATTTGACAGAAAACATTAGCATGAAGGACTTTCAGATTTATTTCAGTGATGCACAAGATATGTCCAATATTACTAAAACCAGAAAAGCTTTAAAATTACTTCGGAAAAATTTATTCAGATTTTAATCTAATTTGGCAGAAAGCATATTTGCATGAATGCTTTTAAATAGTATACAAATAATAACAAGCTGCCATCAAATATGGCTGTCATTACTAAAATTATATATGTAAATGATTTCTACTAAAAGAATTTGAATGCAGCTGAGAAAATTCATCCTAGCATGGAAGACATTTTAAATTTGTGCCAATGATGCTAATCCACTGAAAAATAAGGCCATTGTTTCTAAAGATATAAAGACAAAACTTTAAAGAGCTTCTCCAAAACTGCTACACAGAATGTGACAAAATTTGACTAAAAAGCTTCCTGGCATAAGGCCTTTCAAGTTTGTATGGATCATACTGATCTGCCATTGAATTTGGCCACATTACTAAAAATAATAACTTAAAATAGCTTTTAATTTATTAAATTTGAAAGAAAATATCCTGAAATTAAAACATTTGTTTCTTTGCAAAGATATTGATCTATTGTTCAACATGTACCTTGGTTATAAAATAGGAAGAACATTTAAATAACTTTGTATAAACTGGTGAACAAAATTTGAGATAATTTTGCTGAAAACATATTGGGAAAGAAGGCATTTCATGTTTGCTCAAATGTTTGCTGATCTGCCATCCACAATGGCTGCCATAACTTAAAAATGTAAAAACTGTTAAATATCAGAAAACAGATTCTTCAGTACTATTAGGTGGATAAGTGACAACAAGCCTCTTAAAAAGTTCAAACAGTACATAAATGTAAAAAAGAATGTTTTGATTCTTGAAAAATAAAAGCAGGAAAGGCAACAGCTACAATGAATGGATATTATGTCATGTTGCTTTGAGTATACCTCATGTCAGGATAGAGTGTTGAGTTGGGAGATCTAGTACAAAGCCTTTGAGTATACCTCATGTCAGGATAGATGAGTGCTATCCCCATGTAACATTTTAATTTTAAAAAACCTAAAGAGTGCGTTGAGTTGGGACATCTAGTACAAAGCCTTTGAGTATACCTCATGTCAGGATAGATGAGTGCTATCCCCATGTAACATTTTAATTTAAAAAACCTAAAGAGTGTGTTGAGTTGGGAGATCTAGTACAAAGCCTTTGAGTATACCTCATGTCAGGATAAATGAGTGCTATCCCCATGTAACATTTTAATTTTAAAAAACCTAAAGAGTGCGTTGAGTTGGGACATCTAGTACAAAGCCCATGAGTATACCTCATGTCAGGATGGATGAGTGCTATCCCCATGTAACATTTTAATTTAAAAAACCTACAGAGTGTGTTGAGTTGGGAGATCTAGTACAAAGCCTATGAGTATACCTCATGTCAGGATGGATGAGTGCTATCCCCATGTAACATTTTAATTTAAAAAGCCTACAGAGTGTGTTGAGTTGGGACATCTAGTACAAAGCCTATGAGTATAGATGAGTGCTATCCCCATGTAACATTTTAATTTAAAAAACCTACAGAGTGTGTTGAGTTGGGAGATCTAGTACAAAGCCTATAAGTATACCTCATGTCAGGATAGATTAGTGCTATCCCCGTGTAACATTTTAATTTAAAAAAAACCTAAATAGTGGGTTGAGTTGGGAGATCTAGTACAAAGCCTTTGAGTTCCATGGAATTTAGAACTTCATTTTTTGAGCTGTTCAATAAGCAGTTAGAATCTTAGTTTACTTTACCAACCTTTTACATGAACATATGTGTCTTTACTGCATCACTTTTTAAATGCATGTTTTTCAAGTGTACAAGAGCAGTGCATGCAGTGCAGTAAATTATCCCTACCCCACACCTAATTCTGGAGCTTGCTTGGGTGATTGATGCACCACTGAATACATGATATTTTGTTACACCCTACTAAAAATTGGTCTAAGTTGCAGTAACTATTGACCGCATTACTACCAAGGTCTGTTAGGGTTCACAGGTCAGTGTTTGTGTGGATTATGCCATTATGACCATTTGTTAAGAAGTCAAACCACACATCATTCTGGTAAGGATCCCACCATTTTTGTACATATCTAATTCTTTATCCAACCACTCACTGCTCTGGTGACTGAGTGGTTACAGTGTGACCACCCATATCTGAGATGGATGCTCTTACCACATTGGCCACCATAGGGTTCAAGTGTTGAGTTTGTATTAGTGTTGATGACTTTGTTATTTATTTAAAATATTTAAAAAAAATAATTCAGTGTTGCACTTAGGATCCCTGTCCTTCAAATTTTTTGTCTTTTGTTGATTAGCCTCAGAAGTGCATTACACTAATGACTGCATTAAATATTAATTCAAACCTTCAGTGTTCAGGTTGCCACAAATGTTTATTAAAATGGAAATTAAACACCATTTTAAATTTTTTATTGCTTTTAGCAGTGTTGGTCATGGCTGCAGCTAACATAGATATGAACAGATATGTAGTAAAAAGTAGATTTTTTAAAATAACTTCCTAGATAAAAAGTATTCTTAAGGGACACAAAACAATTAAGATTTAGATGGAACTGAAGAAAAAAAATTGGTGCTAACTTAATTCTTAAGAGTCATAGTGATTTTCATCATATACCTTATTATAAGTCCAAATAGAGACTGCATAAACCAAATCTGTTGTTACATAATGTGCTGGCACATCTGGGTCAGTGCAGTTTGTTAGAACAAATAATTCTGGACATTAATCTGCAAGTGTATTATGTGGCCGGAAATTAGAGTCTTATGTTGTTTGTATTTAACTTATAAGTAAGTATATATGGTATGTTGTTTGTAATACATTAACATACCTATAAGTAAGTACACCACTTGTGGACATTGGGGTCCAAAAACAATGACCGTGATATAAGCGAGGGCATGAGAAATATAAAAATGGGATCGACACATAGAGAAAGGGGGTGGGGTAGGGTAGCTTGGCATGTTGAATACTCAATTAATAATCGCGCTAAGGTTAACAATGGATAAATATCTTTTCATATCAGTGTACTTTGTTTAGTTTTTCCTCACAGAGTAACATTAATTTCAGGATAACTTACAGTATATTGAGGAATTCATCTAAACATTATTTCTCCTGTTTTCCGTTTGCTTAGCACATGTACTTCACACTTTGTGTATTACGTCACTTATTTTTGTGGTAAATGGTATACATTCAAATTTTATTGTTTAATCCAAAGTAGACGGGGTTTTTTTTAAATACAAAAGATCGACACACTTCGAAAAAACAATGTCGATCGAACAATGTGTAGATTTTAATTGCGGTAGAAGTAAAATGGAAGAAAAAATTCACAAGGTTTAGCCATTACCAACATGAATTTAATGGGTCTAAAAATTTAAAACGACATAAATTAGAACACGATAACACTTGCGGTTTGTGACACGTTTGAGAAATATTCACATTTTGAAAAAATGCACATTTCACAATACAGATTCTATCTTTACAGGCAATACCGTATTTTCCGCCCTATTAGTCGCTCTTGCATATAAGTCACTTCTCTGCACTTATCATAATCACGTCTTTGATACCATAATCACGTCTTTGATACCGCCTGCCATTGCATGTGACTTGGTAATTTCCAGCTTCGTGTAAGAAATATTATACAATTGTTTAAGAGTTATATAAAAGTCGGTATTACAATAGACTTTGACTTTGACGTTGCCTTGAGTCGTATTTAAATTGTTGCAAGTCCATGACCTGCAGCACGCTGTTCCACAATCCATTTTTGTAGATTCTCCTCGAGAACTGGCCAACTTGCTTTGCCACTATGATTTCCCATCTTGGTTTTTTTGTTTTTGTTGACCTTAACTCGTCTTCTTTTTTTACGCCAGTCACGCATAATCTTCTTGCTTACGTTGAATTTTCTTTCTGCTGCATGATTTCAGTTTTCTTTCGCAAATGCTATGACAATTAACTTAAATTTTGCATATTTTTTTTCTAGTTGTTGGTGCCATGATAAATGACACGAACTTAATTTAAAACAAAACTTATTGACTTATGCTAATATAACATTTTTAAATCATACAACGTTATTGTGAAACTATATTTTATTAATGCTCCATTGTATGAATGGTACATATTTATATATCTATCTTTTCCACAACCAAGGCACTTTATACGCTACAGTGATTTTAATACATTAATGAAGACATTGCGAATTCATCTTCAATTGAAACTGTTCACCAGCCTTCCAGTTATTTTTTTTTATTAATTACCGGTACTTTCAAGTTCTCTCCATGAAGCCAGTCTTGGCTTAATCCAGAGTTTAAAACTAGAGCAATCATCAGAGGAAATAGTCCTGTTTCTTTTTTATAACAAGCCACTGCGAAACCAACCAAAAAAATGTTTGTGTTTTTATAAACTACTATTAAAGTAAATTATGAAGCGCTAACAGAGGTCTCGGAAATGCTTTACAGGGACATAATTCATTGTTTAAAATAACAAAATAATCCCAGTTCTGCATTTTGTATTTATTTGAGTACATCAAAAGAACATGATGCAATAGCTGGGCGGCAAGTTCAAAGGACTTTGACTAGCAGCTAGGGTGGGAAAATGTGCTGAAATTTACAAGGACTGAATTTAGAGACAGAAAGATTCTAAGATGTACATGCCGAATAATAAAGGAAGTACAATGGCAATCGTTATTTCAATATTTTTTTTTTATTTTTTAATAACAAATTTTAACACATATATAGCTAAATATTATTTGACTATTTAATTTGATAATCTTATAGTCTAATACTTACGTGTACCGTATGTAAGTTTCCAGCAATTGGCTTGCCCGTATACCGGCAGATAACATTTCGCTAAAGCACAGCATCACTGCGCATCAGTCACAGTCGTTAAAATTTTTTTATTTATTGTATAAGTCGCTCCTGCATATAATTCGCACACGTCATTTTTAAGGAAAAAAAAAAGTAGCGACTTATACACCGGAAAATACGGTAATCACCATTTTCGATGATAAAAACGAACTATGTATCAAGGTTAAATTTGCCAATTTACAATTTCTTATCATGACTTTTTTCATATTTAACACATTTTAAAATATATTTTCCTTGGGGAAAAAAAATCAGGAGCCATGCCGGACACCGCATTATAAGTGGGTTCGCGAGTTATCTGGGCACGAGTTATCAAGGGAGTGGTGTATATATATGGAATGTAGTTCGTAATACATTAACACGTCTATAAGTAAGTATATATGGTATGTAGTTTGTAATACATTAACATGTCTATAAGTAATTATATATGGTATGTAGTTTGTAATACATTAACATGTCTATAAGTAAGTATATATGGTATGTTGTTTGTAATACATTAACATACCTATAAGTATATATATGGAATGTAGTTTGTAATACATTAACATGTCTATAAGAAAGTATATATGGTATGTAGTTTGTAATACATTAACATGTCTATAAGTAAGTATATATGGTGTGTAGTTTGTAATACATTAACATACCTATAAGTAAGTATATATGGTATGTAGTTTGTAATACATTAATATACCTATAATTAAGTAGATATATGGAATGTAGTTAGTAATACATTAACATGCCATTGTTATGTTGGAGTTAGTATCCTTGTTTTTGTTATTTTTGTTTTAAATTGATTTCATTCCTCTAGTAATTCTCATTAATGCGTGTGTGTTATTTTTAGGGCATGGAACAAAGAGGGGCACTGTTAAGTTATTTTCATGAGACAAGCAAAGCAAAATTATCAGCAGTGAGGTAAGAGAAACAGTGTTGTATTCTTTATGGATCCATCACTTTTTTTTATGAAGATAAACACTTTTAAAAACAGTTTTAACCATTTTGTTCACAAAATTTGCTTGCTTGCATTTATTTACTTTTGCTAATACTCTGCACACTGTTGCTTATATATGGTCATTTAAAGAAAACAAAACAACTATCAACCTACCCTAATTTTTTAAAACTAGTGCAGTAGGTGACACCTATTTTGGGGAAGGGGCCTAATGCACTGGCTGTTCTGGGTATTGGCAATTTGGAGTACTCAGAGGAAGTCAACCTTGTACTGTCAGCATCTTATGCAATGACAGATCAGTATTTATATTGTTTGCAATTGTACTCATGAGTGAGTTTGTATGGCAGCTAAGATCAATGTCAATTTTAAGCTTGTCTGTAGAAAGCTTTTTTTCTACCAGTGATTTTGACTTGCACAGATTACAGTTGCATGGATTGGTACAACCAAATTGCATCTCAATTGTTCCTACTGCTCTGGTTCGAAACTACATTTTTATTTAGATTTCAAGGGATTGTTTAACTTCTGCATGTAGATCAGAATAACACTTTCTTTTTAAAATAATAAAAGTTTCTTTTTGATAGTTGATATGATATTTGGGAAACCATGAGTGAGTGTACCACTCTCTTGTATTAATTGTGTGCCTTTTTCTGTTTATTATTCCATAGCATCAGCTGTTGTTTTACAACAATCAAAAAACATGAATTTTAAACTTCACTCTGACCAAATATCCTGTCACATGATGTGTTTATTATTTTAAAAAATGTTTTGCTTTCATTTGTATATATTAATCATTGTTGATGCACATGTGAGTGAGTAAAGCAGTCAGAAGCATTGTTTAGTTAGGAAGCACCTGACCGTTAGCAGGCAACTGTTTAATATATATTTGTACAGGAAATTCAGCAGGGGGAAATTAAAGTGACCAGACAGAACAGGTGATTGTTAATTAAAGGTGTCAATCAAAAAACAGGTGTTTTTTTACAGTTAATTTGGCTAAAATTTTGGTGGGATGATAGAGATTAGCTGTGTCAAAATTCAATTCTGCCATTTCTTACATTTATTCATTTATCCATCCATCCATCCACCCACCCATCCATCCATCCATCTATCCATCCATCCATCCATCCATCCATCCATCCGTCTGTCCGGCCGTCCGGCCGGCCGGCCGTCCATCCGTCCGTCCGTCCATCTGTCCGTCCGTCCATCTGTCTGTCCATCATATGAACCAAATATAATCACAGTCAATAATTACATTTCATTTGTTGACATATAACACTCCATTGTTATTATACTGTCCATGGGAGGCATATAGTATATTACTTATTCACTAAAAATGCCTTGGCCATCATTGAGTATATTATTCCTTCACTGCAATACAGTCCACGGAAGTGACTGAGTATAGTACCTTTTCTATAATGCAGTTCCTAGAGTATAGTACTCCTTCACTATAATGAAGTCCATGGAATTCAATGAGTATAGTACTTCACTATAATGAAGTTTATGGAAGTCATAGTATAATACTCACTTCACTATAATGAAGTACATGGCATTCATAGAGTATAGTACTCCTTCACTATAATGCAGTCCATGGGAGTCATAGAGTATAGTACTCCTTCACTATAATGAAGTCCATGGGATTCATAGAGTATAGCACTTCTTCACTATAATGAAGTCCATGGAATTCAATGAGTATAGTACTTCACTATAATGAAGTTTATGGAAGTCATAGTATAATACTCACTTCACTATAATGAAGTACATGGCATTCATAGAGTATAGTACTCCTTCACTATAATGCAGTCCATGGGAGTCATAGAGTATAGTACTCCTTCACTATAATGAAGTCCATGGGATTCATAGAGTATAGCGCTTCTTCACTATAATGAAGTCCATGGAATTCAATGAGTATAGTACTTCACTATAATGAAGTTTATGGAAGTCATAGTATAATACTCACTTCACTATAATGAAGTACATGGCATTCATAGAGTATAGTACTCCTTCACTATAATGCAGTCCATGGGATTCATAGAGTATAGTACTTATTCACCATGATGCAGTCCATGGGTGTCATAGAGTATAGTACAGCTTCATAATAATAAAGGGGGTCCAGAGTGGCCGCGTGGTCTAAAGCGCTGTCCGTTACGGATCACTGCCATCTCACCTCTGTCTGCATGTGTACGAGTCTAGGATTCATCGAATGTGAATATGTGAGAAAGCTTGCCAGTAGCTTTTCGTGGGTCGGTGGTTCTTTCCGGTGATTTCCCGGTTTCTTCCTCCACCATTAATACTGGCCGCCTTGAATAGCCTATCGTGTACTGAAAAATGGCATTAAGTCCAACAACAATAACAACAACAACATAATAATAAAGTCCATGAAAGTGATAGAGTATAGTACTCCTTCACTCTGATGAAGTCCATGGGATTCATAGAGTATCGTACTTCTTCACTGTAATGAAGTCCATGGGATTCATAGAGTATAGTACTTCTTCACTATGATGAAATCCATGGGATTCAATGAGTATAGTACTTCACTATAATGAAGTTATGTGAGTCAGATTATAGTACACCTTCACTATAATGAAGTACATGGCATTCATAGAGTATAGTACTCCTTCACTGTGATGCAGTCCATGGGTATCATAGAGTATAGTACACCTTCATGATAATAAAGTCCATGGGAGTGATAGAGTATAGTACTCCTTCACTATGATGAAGTCCATGGGATTCATAGAGTATAGTACTTCTTCACTATGATGCAGTCCATGGGAGTCATAGAGTATAGTACTTTTTCACAATAATGAAGTATCTTTTTTATTCCTTCACTATAATGCAGTTAATGAGAGTCAGAGAATCTTTTTATTCCTTCACTATAATGCAGTTAATGAGAGTCAGAGAATCTTTTTATTCCTTCACTATAATACAGTCCATGGGAGCCACATAGTACTCCATTGCTGTAATGCAGTCCATGGGAGCCATAGATATAATACTCCTTTGCTATAACACTGTTAATGGGTTTCATAGAGTATATAGAATAATTGATGGAATTGCCCTATGATGAAATACATGATACATAATTTTGTTACTACATAATGAATTCCAGTCCATGACAGTGTCTGTTAAACCAGGCAGACTGACAGACAGGCTGATAGTATGTTCTCAGGCATGGTAATATAAATTCATTAAGACCAGATAGACTGGCAAACATGCTGATATTCTGTTTTAAGCACTGTGCTGTAAATACATTATGACCAAATAGACTTGTATACATATGATATTATGTTTTTAATTTACAGGGACTATGTTTTAGACCTTCTGGAGGGGGAGAAGAAGTTTTTGGTTTTTGCTCATCACCAGGAGATGCTGGATGCTCTTGAAGATGCTATTAAAGAAAAGGTTTGTAATATGTATATTACTGGTATACTTATCTCTTTTCAATATACTGTCATTAAATTATTATTGTCCCAATACTAGTCAGCATCATTATAATTCATTATTCTGTCATAACTAACACCACCACATCACACCTCCACCAAAAGACATTCCAGTATTATTATAGAATGCTTACTCAAAAAGAGGAACAAACTACTAAGTACCTTTTCTTGGATATACAGATAGTAAACAATTGCATAAACTATGATTGGACTTTAGTTTGTCAATATAATCTTGGGAGAACAAATATCTCTGCATGTGCTTATTTGTAAAGGTAAAGGAACAGTTTTATGCATTTCAAGTTAACAGCTTTGTTATTGATGATGATCTGAGTATCTTTACTAGAAGAAGTGGTTTAATATTGATTTTAGTACTGTAAGACAAGTGGTCTCACTTAGCAATGGTCTTTCAAGACAGGTTTTACTGTATTAACTATAAGAACTGATTTGATAGGGATTTTAATACTTAAGAATGGTGATCTCACTTAGCAATGGTCTTTCAAGACAGGTTTTACTGTATTATCATACTGGTTTGATAGGGATTTTAGTACTGTAAACTCCTATGACAAATTGACAAATTCTGGTATTATGAAATTTAATTCTCCTGAACAACATATTCTTTTGACAAATTTTGGAGTGTCAATGACAAAAAAAATTGTTGTGTTTAGGGTCAAAAACAGAAGTACATGGCATACCAGAAGAAACATTTATATTTTCAGATTGAGTCGAACTACATCCGCATAGATGGAAGGACTAATGCAGAACAGAGAAATTTTTTCTGTCACAAATTTCAAAGTAAAGACTCCATACGAGTGGCCATTCTGTCTATAACTGCTGCTAATGCTGGCCTCAATCTTTCGGCATCTAGTCTAGTTGTATTTGCAGAATTATTTTGGAATCCAGGGGTAAACAAACTTCTTTTTGCCTCAGATCAAACATCATTAGAGTTGCTCCACTTTGAATCTTAGTGTGGCTGATTATATAATTATTTGCTTATCCAATTTATGAATGGAAACTTAAATACATGCACAAGAAAGTATTGTATCATAATTTTAGTTCTGCTTTTGTGTTAACATTTTCTTATATATCTCATTCATCATAGTACACTGTTCAGGCAGAGGATAGTGTTTCTGGAAAATTCTTGTTTACCATTGAATAACAAAAATGCCTATTTTTATCTTTTTTGTTTAATCCAATATAGATACTATGCATCTGAATTGATAAATAAGATATTTGGTGGATTTTTATGTCCCATACTGAGACTGTTAAAGCTGTTCACAGTTTCTCATTATGCATAGTTTCCTGTATATCTTTCATTATGCAAAGATTTCTGTGTATCTTTTATTGTGCATATATTCCAGTGTATCTTTTCGTTATGCATATATTCCAGTGTTTCATTCATTATGCATAGATTCCTGTCTATCTTATATTGAGCATAAATTCCTGTGTATCTTTCATTGTCCATAGATTCCTGTGTATCTTTCATTATGCATATATTCCTGTGTATCTTTCATGTGCATATATTCCTGTGTATCTTTCATTATACATAGATTTCAGTGTATCTTTCTTTATGCTTAGTTTCCAGTGTATCTTTCATTATGCATATATTCCAGTATATATTTCATTTTGCATAGATTCCGGTGTATCTTTCATTATGCTTAGATTCCTGTGTATCTTTCATTATGCATAGATTCATGTCTATTTTTCATTATGCATAGATTCAATCATATCTTTCATTATGCATAGATTCATGTCTATCTTTCATTATGCATAGATTTCTTTCTATATTTCATTATGCATAGATTTCTTTCTATATTTCATTAATCTTTATATTTCTGTATCTTTCATTATGCATAGATTCCTGTCTATCTTTCATTATGCATAGATTCCAGTGTATCTTTCATTATGCATAGATTCTAGTGTATCTTTCATTATGCATAGATTCCAGTGTATCTTTCATTATGCATAGATTCTAGTGTATCTTTCATTATGTATAGATTCCTGTCTATCTTTCATTATGCATAGATTCCAGTGTATCTTTCATTATGCATAGATTCTAGTGTATCTTTCATTATGTATAGATTCCTGTCTATCTTTCATTATGCATATTTTAAGTGTATCTTTCATTATGCATAGATTCATGTCTATCTTTCATTATGCATAGATTCCTGTCTATCTTTCATTATGCATAGATTCCAGTGTATCTTTCATTATGCATAGATTCTAGTGTATCTTTCATTATGCATAGATTCTAGTGTATCTTTCATTATGTATAGATTCCTGTCTATCTTTCATTATGCATATTTTAAGTGTATCTTTCATTATGCATAGATTCATGTCTATCTTTCATTATGCATAGATTCATGTCTATCTTTCATTATGCAAGATTCCTGTCTATCTTTCATTATGCATAGATTTCTGTCTATCTTTCATTATGCTTAGATTCTTGTGTATCTTTCATTATGCATAGATTCTAGTGTATCTTTCATTATTTATAGATTCCTGTCTATCTTTCATTATGCATATTTTAAGTGTATCTTTCATTATGCATAGATTCATGTCTATCTTTCATTATGCATAGATTCCAGTGTATCTTTCATTATGCATAGATTCCAGTGTATCTTTCATTATGCATAGAATGCTGTGTTTCTCTAGCTGATACATTGTCTGATCACATTACAATAGCTTAATGTACTTTGCTATCTCGGAATCCACTCCCTCCAAGAAAACCCATAAAGTGTCTTTCTTTCTTATATATTACATAGACAACAGGAAGCAACTTTTTCAGGTTCTCTTAACTTTCTACTCACTAGGTTGCTGCCAGTATATCCAGTTAAATAAGTTTTTCACTTTTGCTCCACATGCTAGGATATCCATTTGACATCCAATTAATTCTTCTATTGTGATCATGAGTCGCTATTCCTTGATTGGTGAACTGGCCATGCTTCTTGCTGGACATTACTCAGATGGCCATAATAATATATCTGACAGGTAGAACCTTTTAGAATATGGTGGGAATTTTGGTGTCATCGTTTACATATGGAATGCTATACCCCTGGACTCATAACATACTGAAATAGGACAGTTCCCTAGTCAATGATAGAGTACACATGGATTTACCTAAATATTCCAGTCCAAGAATATCATGGATGGAGTTTAGTTTTAAAGCTGCAAATCAAAGAGGTGTACAAAATTTTGCCTCTGTTGTAATGCCCTCAGCACTATTTACATAGTCAAGGTCTTGATCATCATTGATAATAGCAGTGCTGGTGCAAGCGGTGTGTGAGCACTGCAATTGCACAGAGAGCCATTTACAGAGGAGCAGAGAATAAAGGGGCACAAAAATCAGACAAGCTAAAATGAAATGAAATTTGGCTGTTTCTTCACATGAAAGTCTTTTTATTTAATCCATCAGTATAAAATCTAGCATAATGTGTAAATTCATTGAGTAGATCATGATAAGAATTCAAGAATAGGATAGGGTTTATCTCAGATTTTTTCCGATCGTGTAACGTAAAATTCATTTGGGGTTGCTTAATGAGCCAAGGTGGTGTTTTCGAGACAAAAGTTTTCTGGATTAAAGATAGATTACATTTGATTTGGTCAAAGCAGGATAAGGTTGCTGATAAGGCTGCTGCAGCCTTCGTCAGTGGCAAACACATAACCAAAGAGCGTTTGCCAAATGATGCATCCATATTTACAGCAGAAATCAGAGCAATAGACCTTGCTCTGACATTTATCGAAACTAATCATATTCTAAATAGTATTATCTTCTGTGACTCATTATCAGTGCTTCAGGCGCTACACAATATCAAACTAGATAATCCACTATTGGTGAATGTTTTGATAAAAAACTCTGAACTTAGTGCCTCATGCAATATAGTATACTGTTGGCTACCTAGCCATATTGGTATTAGAGGTAACGAAGAAGCAGACCGGGCTGCTAAGATGGCCCTATCTTTAGAACCATTGGATTTTAAATTACCATATTCTGATTTTAAACCTTGTATCAAAAAGTATCTACGTCAAAAGTGGCAGGTATCATGGGATGATGCAATCAATAACAAACTTCATGCCATCAAACCAATCTTGGGAGAATGGACTCCTTCCTACAGAACTATTCGTAGGGAGGAGGTTGTCATTGCAAGAATCAGAATCGGTCATACATACATTACCCACTCACACATACTAAAAGGTGAAGATCCACCAGAGTGCGTTCCTTGCAATGTACCATTTACTGTTGAACACTTTATGACCACGTGTTCCGACCTGCAACCTACGCGTGATAAATACTATAATGTACACGACATGCAGGAACTTTTTGATACTATTCAAATCACTAGTATTTTAGATTTCCTAAAGGAAGTAAATCTTTATTTTAAACTGTAACTTTTTATGACCTTACCCAAACTAATTTTTAACTAATACAAATACCAACTATTATTTACATCTTTTCATCAAGATACATCATTTACATCTCCCGTTGATCGGGAACCAATATCTTTAACTGTTACCAACATTTACCATTTTATATTTATCTACTATGGATTTTTTACTATATCGCTGGTCAATATTGAACTTTTTTACAAATATGACCTACTGTATGGTGCTAAATAGCCTTAAAGTGCTGGTGCGCCGTTAAAATTCAATCAATCAATCACTTTTTATTTAATTATAACTTTCTTACAAGCTTTCTTATCAGCAAATATTTTAATGATTGCAGGGAGTGGGTACGACATGTCTGTTATGTACAGGGCACCATATTGACTTGCAATGGCCTGATGATGGTCATCCATCTTTCAAAATATTGTCACATTCATGAGAGATTGCAAATATGACCCAACATCTCTCTAACAAATTTTGTGACTGAAGTAATTCATTGGCATTCTTTTTCAGTGTATAAGTTGTTGGTAACTTTCTCACCAAACCGGTCAGTCTCATACTGTTTATTATTCATATGTACCTAGTTCAGACAAGGTTTTGCCATCAACAGATCTGCTCCACTCTTTATAAACGGTTTAATGCCACATTTGAGCTGGTCAGGAATGTCATGTCAACTCCTTGCTAGACATGGTGACACTGGCGATCTTTTGCTTATCCTTAAAGGAAGCTAGTGTCCCCACAAGCAGCTGAGTTGACCATGTCTAGAGAAATTTCTAAAGCATGCCTGGATCATGTTATGGATGCACTTGTGACAAGGAGTTCAGCTTTTCATTTGTAGAGAGGTTCACAGTAGATGTAAGTCATCCCCTATTACAAGAAGCCATCCCCTATTACATGAAGCCATCCTCTATTACAAGAAGCCATTCCCTATTCAAAGAAGCCATCCCCTATTACAAGAAGCTATCCCCTATTAAAAGAAGCCATCCCCTATTACAAGAAGCCATCCCCTATTACAAGAAGCTATCCCCTATTCCAAGAAGCCATCCCCTATTACAAGAAGCTATCCCCTATTAAAATAAGCCATCCCCTATTACAAGAAGCCATCCCCTATTACAAGAAGCCATCCCCTATTACAAGAAGCCATCCCCTATTACAAGAAGCCATCCCCTATTACAAGAAGCCATCCCCTATTACAAGAAGCCATCCCCTATTACAAGAAGCTATCCCCTATTAAAAGAAGCCATCCCCTATTACAAGAAGCCATCCCCTATTACAAGAAGCCATCTCCTATTACAAGAAGCCATGCCCTATTACAAGAATCCATCTCCTATTACAAGCCATCCCCTACTACAAGAAGCCATCCCCTATTACAAGAAGCCATCCCCTATTAAAATAAGCCATCCCCTATTACATGAAGCCATCCTCTATTTTAAGAAGCCATCCCTTATTCCAAGAAGCCATCCCCTATTACAAGAAGCTATCCCCTATTAAAAGAAGCCATCCCCTATTACAAGAAGCTATCCCCTATTAAAAGAAGCCATCCCCTATTACAAGAAGCTATCCCCTATTACAAGAAGCCATCCCCTATTACACGAAGCCATCCTCTATTACAAGAAGCCATCCCCTATTCCAAGAAGCCATCCCCTATTACAAGAAGCAATCCTTTTTTAAAAGAAGCCATCCCCTATTACAAGATGCCATCCCCTATTACAAGAAGCCATCTCCTATTACAAGAAGCCATCTCCTATTACAAGAAGCCATCCCCTATTACAAGAAGCCATCTCCTATTACAAGAAGCCATCCCCTATTACAAGAAGCCATCCCCTATTACAAGAAGCCATCCCCTATTACAAGAAGCCATCCCCTATTACAAGAAGCTATCCCCTATTACAAGAAGCCATCCCTATTACAAGAAAAGGATACTGTTTGATGATGAGTGAGCTGTACGTGCTGTCCTTGGATCTGAAACAACTTGCCTTAATCATATTAATGACCTGTCTCTGTTTAAAAAAGACCGGTTACTGTCATTCGGCAAACCCACAATTAATTATTTGCTCTCTTGCCTTCCATGATCAATTTGTTGAGATAGGCAATGTGGAAGGACCCAATACACACTTTGAAATGTCACAGGTTTTCCTTAAGCTTCATTGGTTACATTAGGGATATGGGTGGCCAGGAACTAACGGACATGTAAGAATTACTTTCCTTCATCAACATGATATATAGACAGAAAGACATTTTCTCATCTTTCAGGGATAGCTGAATTCAAATTTAGCAGAGAATTATTTTCCAATGTTAATATGATCAGTTATTTTTGGATAAACATAATTTACCGCAAACATTTCCTTTTTCTTGTGCTTGTGATATCTCAGAAAGAACATCCTCTCAGAATTATGGGTTATTGTACAGGTTTACTTCCTGGGACAGATTTCTCACAGAAAAATAAATCCCCATGTGCTAAACTTTTTCTTTTCTCATTATATGTATATAAAACAAATGACTTGTGATGTATTAAGTTTAATTTTGTTTTATGGTTCTTTTCATGTCTGGCAGAAGTTTACCAAAATAACATGGTTTATGTTTTCATATCAGATTCACTTGGATAAAAGATAGAAACAAACCTCTCAGAAAGTATGTTTTAATTTCATAGTAGTTTGCCATACCTCAACTGTCAAATGGCAGAAGTAGATCACAGGCACAATTTCTGTGTTTGTTTCATGTTATTTTTAATGTGTATTTGTAATGCATACTTTTAACAGTGACAGAAAGTTGTTTACAAGTGTTCTTGACATATTTTTCACAAAGATTCTGGTCCAGGCAGAGGATCGAGCACATCGCATTGGTCAGCATGACTGTGTTAATGTCCACTACCTGGTTGCCCAGGGTACAGCAGATGACTACATCTGGTAAATTAAATGAATTTTAAAGTTTTTTTTTTATCCAGAATCTGTGTATATACAGAACATTCAATTTTTGGTCTTTATCTCTTTCTCTGTTTATCACCGGACTCTCACTCCTTAAACTTTCAATTTCTGGTCTTCGAATCTCAGTTTTCTCTCTTTCTCTGCCTTTTAAGTTTTAAATAACAAGTCTTTATGTTTACAAATGGTTTTACTAATTTGCTTTCTATGAATGTAAATAACAGAATGTTGATGTAACATATTCTGTATGTTAATGTTTATAAGTTATGTTTTTCTTTTTGAATCTTGTAGGGTGGGAGTCATCTTATAAGCACAACATACAAAACTTTGAAAAATCTAGGCATAATATTGGAAACTCAGAATGCAAAAAATGTATATTCAAAAATATATTATATTTTCATGCCACTGTTTCTATCCAGAAATGCATATATGGTGCACAGTGTTTATACATCTAATTATGATGCTCATTACACCATACATGTATGTTCATTTATTTGGATTTTATTAATTTGAAAATAGACAGAGTTAGTTATATTTTATTTTTGACATATTCCACTCAATTTTAATATAGTCATATTTTTTAATTTACACTTGTTTTGTCGTTATATTTCATATTAGTCTATCTAATTTGGCTTGTCTATTTTTCTAAAGTGCAACTCAGACTCATTGACAAGTAGTTGTCCCTTATAGATGGATCTGACTCGCAAAATACATCTGGATTTATAGTAGGGTGAGAAAAGAAATGGATGTTCTACCAATTTAAAAAGGGAGGGGGTAGACGTTTAATAGAGTCATATTAGAAGTGACAAATACATGCTACATGTCTCTTTTGTTGGAAATATCGGTGCAGTTTACTTTGAGAATTTAATCCTGTTTGAGACAGCTTTATTTTTTTTATTGTAATTATATTTTCCATGCTATTTGTCAAGACCTGTCACTGAGTAATAACAGTGACTTTGATCAAAATACTTTGCAATATGGGCATCATTTTTTTCAAGTTCTAAGTTTAGAAAGGGTTAACTTTGTTTTTAGTATAATTTTTTTTGTTTGTTCTGCATAAATAATAATTCTGTTTAAAAAAGATTTTTAAAAAAAATTATATACATTAGGTTTTGAGACAGTAAGATATATTTTCCACTTCATTATAGTAGAAATTATTACTGAGAACAAGGAGTCTTAGGTCTGTTCCAGTAAAACATACTTAGGACCAAGTGAAGGCACTTTTAATGTGTGCTACTCACCTATAGATGCAATTTTAGATTTTTCTTATCATTTTAATATGAATTCTGTGAAATTAAGGTAACCTGGCATATATTTTAAAAATTCTGCCCTTCCTAAATACCACCTATGCTTAAATGGAATGGCCCTTACTATTTTACAAATACATAACACCGAATTGATGAGCATTTACCTCGGAGAAGTCATAAAGGGTGATAATAAACATTGGCTGTTCTTACTAGTATCTACATATTAAATTTGGGCCTAGATAAGATGTGCCAACATACCGAGACAGTGTGTATTTACAAAAATGCATAGTGTGATGGACTGATGTAATGTCTGTAGTACAGACCTTAGACTACTGGTTCGATTTTAGGGCTTTTAATAGTCAAGGAGATAAGCTTTCACACAGAAAGTTGTTAAAACATACCAACCAAACAAATATATGGGGCAATTACAGGTGCCTTATGTCCATCATATTATGCTTATTTGTTGCACATGTGCAGCAATTTTAGGATCTGATATGATTGCATAATTGTTGGTCCCATGATGTCTCTTTTCACAATACAGAGATCTTGGATAGATTTTCAACTGACAGGAAGTCTATCTGCAGAGTTGTTGATATACTTAATGTATGGCTAGTCCAGAATTTAAAACCTGAAGCATTTTGAAGCACTTTTCCTCCAAAATTGGAATCTTCAGTTTGTGTGTTAAAGGTCACCAGACACCTATATTATACAAATGTCTGATATTATTATTGTCATATGCAATGCATTTGTTACGTTTGTCTACCATAAAAATGCTTAAAAATACTTAAAAATCCACTTTTGTAAATAAATATTCGGCAATCTCCATAAACAATCAGTAGTTTCTGCCTGCCAAACACTGATATGGCATACATTTATCCCTTCTATTTGAATTAACCATTCAAGTGTTTAATTTCCTGACATAAATGTCTATGTGATATATCTGACGGTTTTGCTTTTGTATAGCAAATATGATGCACTGTGTTACGTATGGATGTAACCAAAAGAGTGATGATGGAAAAAAAGAATTCTTTGAATAATCCTGTTCACCAGAAAAAAGTGAATTCAAACTATGAGATAGAATAGGGTGAGGGGATGGGAAAGTTGTATCATTAATGCCTGATTATAGTCAACGTAGCCCAAGACAATTCTGCCCAACTCAACAAATCAAGTCTGCTCAACTTAACAATAGTCTGAACAATTTCTTTTTTTTAAAACAACAAGTAGATACTATGTAAGATATGTTTTAAGAATAGGTTTAGGAAAATTTTTTAAAAACGAAATTGATATTCTTTCAAAGAAAATAATCATACTTTGCAACATATATAAGAGAGAAAACACAAGCGGACATATCTTGCTCGTTCCAATTGAAATATGTATATACATTTTTATGCTAAAATATATATGCATCTGCACTGTGCCGGATTTAAGACAAATGAGGCCCTGTTCTAGTTAAGTTATGAGGCCCATTACAATGAAAAATTCATCGTAATTTGTTTTTTTGGCCAAGAAGATGCCCCCCACCTGGCCAACAGGGGCCCTTTGCTTAAGCATACCTTAGAACAATGGTAAATCTGGTACTGCATCTGCACAACATTCTCAATTTATGTCTTCTGGTCAAATTATCAATATTTATTTATTAAATTTTAATGCTTAACAGATAATATTCTACTAAATATGTATCTATTTTTCTAAAGGTTGTATACATGAAATATTAAAACAAATATATTTAATTTTAGGCTTCACATTTTAACACCGCTGCATATAATACATACTCAGTTATGAGAGAGAGAATAATGTTGAGCATTTTGTCAGTAATGCTGCAATATGTTCTTACCAGTTAATTTTATTGTTTTTATATTTCAAGTTTTCTAAGTGTGTGCGCACATAAATTAAAGCTTGTCTTTACTTGTCAATATTGTTGATCATATTTGCTCCATTATTCCATAAAAATAATTAAGGAATTAATTTTGTGTTGAATTTGTGCCTCCCCCTTTCAAGGTAAAAAAATTATAAACATACATTTATGTGAAAATAAAATAAAAGTAGCTAACCTTGCATTGTTATCATTTATTCTTTTTTTTTTATCATGATAAATTTTTTAAAGAAAAAACTACACCCGTGAACTATGTGTATGTAGTGGATGCTGGTTTAGATATGTGTCCTTACTGTAGTGTGTATTGTTTATGTCACCAAAATCACAAAAGAGATGAAAATATCACTCAATTGCTTGAAAGCACCTGCTATTCATGCATGACATTACAAGGTGCAAAGTGACCAAAACTGTTTTGTATCCTGGTTAACTATATATCGGAAATAAAAATTATTTTTTTAAAATGCAAGTGCAAATGATAATCATTGCGCTAGCATGAGTAACAAAAGTGTTATTAAAGCATGTTATTGTTGTGTATCCTATTTGTCCTGCTAACATAAATGATCACATCTGGGAAACAAATATAAGCCCCCAATGATGGAAACACAACTTTGAGCAAGCAATAAGCTCTTTTCTTAAACTACAGGATATCAAACACAAAGGTTATTTTGTTACAAAGCAAACAACCCCAAAAACTGACTTTGGTATCTTTAAAGTGTGCCGATATTTCTTATGAAGCCTGCCGACATAAAAAAGTCAAGTTTGGTTCGTTTGGATTCTTTTAAGTGTGCCAATTTTCTTTTTTTTAATAGAGTCTGCAGACATAGAAAAGTTATAATTGATTCCTTTTTACCTGTATTAACGGGAATTTTCAAAATAAATTGAAACAATGGAACAGTTTTGAAAGTGACACAATCTAGTGTGCCATGTACACATTTTGATATAAGGCTGAACAGTAAATTAGTTTTCAGTAGTTTCATCTAAATGTTCCCTATTTGTGGTTTATAATGTTTTATTTTTCGACAGCAAGAAGTATGTACTTTGTCTTGTGGGGATAAATGTACATCATTTCCAGCTGGCGTTTTCTATAGGTGGGAAAGTTTAGCTAAGGGGTAGTAACTGCATTGTATACATCTTTTTCAAGTAATTAAATTACTATTTCTTCTTTACACTTCATAATATTTTGTTCCTTTTGTGCGAGCATAACCACTTTTAAACATGTAATGCAAATCTCATGTAAACAAAAAAATGATGAAGTGTGTCTGGTGACCTTTAAATATTTTCTTGACTTGATGCCAATTATCATGCTGTCATATAACAATATGAATATGGATTGCATTATTTCCATAATGTTTTAATTGTTTTATACTTTCACTGCACCATGATTAAGCATGTACATGCATTATTTATGTTACAGGCCACTGGTGCAGAAGAAACTGGATGTGTTGAGTAAAGCAGGCCTGACTAAAGATGACTTCTCCGAGGCAGATACTACAAGACTCAAGGTAAGCAATGTTCCTGAAGAATCAAACACTGGACAGTTGGTGATGTCATACATTTTACTTTCTCTGGCTGTTTAATTGGCAGGTTTGAGCAGATTCTAAATTGTTATGTGGTTTACCTTTATTCAGACAAGTTTATAACCAATTTATTTTTTATCACCACTTACTTGTCCTCCTTCCCATTTTTGTGAATGTTTAGGATAGTTTAGAATTATATGTTTAGAATTGGTTAAAACGGAAATACTGATGCATGCTCTTTTAGTTGATTACCTAGGTATTGTTGTCACTTTGTTAAAAACCTATTTTTGGATATTATCATAAATGTAAGAATGTTAAGGAATTGGAATGGAACAAAATACCATGTCATCCTTCTACAATTATGTCTGTCACAGTTTGGCATAAAAAAAACAAAACAATTTTTATCCCTTGCTTTGGGGAGATGCTGCTGCACTCGTTCATTGCCCTCGTGGAACATGACTTACATGAATGAATCATCTTAGCTCCCACCAACAAGGGAGGTAATTGAATTTTGAAAGTTGGAAAACTTAACAGGCAGCTCATTCAGTTATTTGTTACTTGTTCAGCAGCTTTAATTAGTCAATTGGAAGACTTGGACTCATAACTAGTTATTCAAAATATGTAACACTGTCTGGGGCAGCATGTCTGTGGCTTTTTTAATGCCCCATCACAAAAGTGGTAACTTAAGTCATCTCTAAGGGCACAGACACCCTTAACCATGTTGAAATTCTTTACATTTAGGATGCTAAACAACTGGATATAGCCAAGATGTTTGAGCAATCCTTCTTTGAGTATGACAACATCACAGAGACAGAAACTGTGGATGCTGAAATTGCTGCTAAATTTAACTCCAATGAAGACGAGGCAGGTATGTGAGATTAGGATCATTAATATAAAATATTTTTTGAGGTTCTTCATGGGTTGAAAATGTCTGAATGAGAATAGGTCTCAATCCCACTGTAAAATATTTCAAAATCATGCAAACTTTCCAATTTCAGAAATACTGTATATACTTACTTATAAGTCAATTTGACTATAAGTTGACCCCGCCACCTCCCAACTTGAATGCTGCAATAAGGGATTTCTCTATGATCCTCTAATAAATTGAACTTTGAGCTGCTTTGTTTAGGCAAGCATCCAGTGGTTGTAGTATTGGTGTGGTGCTACCAAGGAACACAGCTTGGTATGTTTGATGTTGCTCAAACTTCCATACCTATCAACTTGTATGGGTTAGCTGTAATTTATGTTTTTTTTATTTTTGTCAGTGTATGACCATACAACCATTTTCTATCTTTTTATATTAAAAATTAACGTTTTAAAAAAATTCAGATTTCTTTTTATTAATCCAAGGAGTCTGGATGTAATTTTTTAAAAAATCTAACACAATCCTGATTTTTTTTGCTGTTTGCAAGCATTGTAGGAATAACTCTAATTTGCATTGGAAAGTGACAGAAGCCAGTAATGCCAAAATTGGGTTAAGTTGAAGTATTCTTCTTTAATGAAACAAATCAAAATATATTAAAATTGAAGAAAAGTGTTTAAATAGCTTCATTTCATTTGAGAGTTTTATCATCCTGTTAACCAATTTTGGTATTCCTGCCTTCCATTGCATTCCAGCCAGCTGAAATGTAGACCAGAAGAACTTAAAAACATGTCCATTTGCTTGTGGGAATTTGAGTTTATTAGGAAAAATATGTCAGTGTAAGTAAAGTCTAACTAAAACATTATAACTTTAATTTATAGAAAACCACTTAGATGGGATGACATATGTATGAGATATTCCTAAGTATTTTACTTATCATTCTGAAATTAATTTACATTGGAACACACTACATAGCGCCATTATTGGGAAGTAAAACTTAACACCAAAAAATATCAAGTCATAGTCTTACATTGCTGGACCATGGGTTTATGGGAAAAAATGTAAATATGTAATAATGAGATCATGATAATTTTCAAAAGAAATTAATATTACTCCTTGAAAATTTGTTTTTCAAAGTACTTTGCATGTATCTTTTTTTCTACTAGTAGTGACATTTTCGTTTTTGAATCATATAGCACTTAAATATGAGTTTGAGGATTATTGCATGCTACCTAATGAGTGTGTGCCTGTATTAACAGACAATCGCCAAAAAAGGATGTAATTATGACTTTTAACTTAGTTTTAACAATTTTTCAGTCATATCGGTATGCTGTCTGCAGTGTGGCACTTTATAGTGATGTCTAGTACTGTTGCTTTATGCCACAGACATGTAGCATGATGTCCAAAACTGGCAAATTATCGTGACACCAGGCCGACCAGTCCTAACACTAACCTCTTAATGCTGAGTGCCAAGCGAGGTAGCTGTTAGTACCATTTTTGGAAGACTTTGGTATGACTCGATCAAGGATTGTACCCATGACCTCCCGCATCTGAGGTGGATGCTCTAACCACTAGGCTTTTGTAGCTACTGGCTAGATATTATCAGCCAGAAAATTAGTTTTGTTGGCATATGCTTCCCACATCTGAAATTAGTTATTCAGCGACTACTTACCTTGCCTCACAACAATGCATACTGTGAGAGATCTTTTTCTATATTGAAAAAAATACAGATGGTAGGATTTCCCTGAGGCAGTCACACTAACATCATTTTTACAGTGTAAAATAAATATTCACATCTGCTGCATTTTGAAATGTGCAAAGTGTGCATGTGTTGCATATAATAACTTGTGTATTATGACACACTCAAAACAAAAAGAATAAATTAAAGTTTCAGAGATGTAAATAATTATGTAAATATGTGTAAAATAAGTTTGTTTATGGCATTTGTTGCTTTAACACTGTTGATCTTATATAATGTATGAATACATTTTTTTGTGTAAGGTTTTTATTGGGCTAGTGTACATGTTTTCATCTCAAGGGGTTGACAGGTATTAACTTCTTTTTCACAGACTGCATCAAATGTTCTCAAACCACACTGCTTTAGAACCCACTAGTTCTAACAAAACTCCCAATTTGCATAAGGGCTTTCCAGTATTAAAATTTATATCTGACACTATCAACTAGAACTGACTTTATTTGAACCAGTCATACATATGTTTCTTTGACACACCAAATTTTTTTATGCAGCGCTAGTTTTGTCTTTTTCTACAAAGTCTCTCACCTTAAATATAAATGCTCCATATTACACATTATGATATCATCTCCCCATATTGGTGAAAGTAGCTTAGTTTTGCAATTCATGATGTAACTGACAAAGTACACTGTAATTGGCAGAACACTGGCCATTCATATATAGAGGTTGAGCTTGGGGTCTGTTAGAGACACTTTGAAATCACATCAAAGGACAGATGTCAGTTGTACAGCATGATCTAAGGGACACATCCTGGCACTGAACAAGAATTAAATTCACAGCACACTGGTTATAAACTCTACAAAGAAAAACATCAATAGTACTGCATATTGTCCATTGGGGAAAACAAAGCAGTGCTGCTTTTACATGATAAAGGATTAAAACAATTTAATCAATTTAGCAACTCCATGAAAAAAGTTAATTGACCATTCCAAGATGGGAATTAAAAAAAAATAAAATTAATTGTGATGAGTGAGCTTAAAAGAAAGTTTGAACCTAAAAATATATATGTTGGCAAACTTTATTTTTGCATTTCCTTGGACTATAATTGGTGGATATTTATTTGTTTTCGAACAGCAGTCCAAGCCAGTTACTGTAAGTTTTAAAACCCTGAAATTGGCTTGGTTAAGAGGGAATTTTAAGTATTTTGGTGTTTAATTCTGATGTACTCCCTGATATTAGCACAATTAGTTAAAACAGTATAAACAGTTATGGTTGCTAACATCAAAGCAAACTAAAACAGAGCTTTGACAGTATTACAGTTGTTTAAAAAGCATTATTTCAGAAACGTCTTTAATGTCCAGAGACTAATAATACATGAAACTTTTGCTGTAATTTTATGTCCCAGCATTTATCGGTCATAAAAAATTACTTTTTAAAATAATTAGGTGCTTCTTAAGACTTATAGTATTCCAAAATATACAGTCATTATGGTAAGGTCAGGTTTGAAATTTTTTTTCTTTTATCTTGTAAGATGACCCCTGCTCTGAATAGATTTTTTTTTAAGTATAAAAAAGGTTGACTTATAAGCGAGTACAAATGGTATGCTCCTGGAATTTTGTCACAAGAAATCAAATTGTTGTATCAGCTTGGACACCTTTGCCAGTAATAACCTCCTCCCAAGTTCTGAAATTAACCACAACTTAAAAATACTTTGGTTGGAATCACTTGTATTCAAGTTCAATTTCAATTCAGAAGTTGACAATGTTTAATTTGAGCTGCCATGGTATGTTTTGAGGTCAAGTATCTCTTGTCAAACTCTGTTTTGGCAGATGTTCTAGACACCTATGCATGACCAGCAATTTTCATTTGCTTTTGCAGCTGTCATCTAATAATCACCTAAAGATTTTATTACATTGTCCTAAATGTAAACAATTATTAATACTGCTGCACTCTTGAGCAACATTTCAATACTTTAACCATCTTTGACACAATACCTCATGCCATGATTATGATTATTTTAGTTTTTGATTATTAAAAGGGGAGATGGGAAATGAGATATTTGGATGCTGGTTATGCTGTTTTATGAGCACATTTGTTTGACATATTAAATTGCTTTGTAATAGTCCAATTATAATTATTTTATGCCTCAAACTAGTGGTCATGCACTCTTATGCATATGGTAAGGTGACAACTAGAGACAGAGGAGTCATGGTGACTTATTGGTTAGTTTGTCAGACCCATGAAAGAAAGGGTGCAGGTTCGAAATTTCTAGAGTGTCTTGAGTTGGTGGCCATAGTGAGTGTCTTGAGTTGGTGGCCATGGTGAGTGTCTTGAGTTGGTGGCCATGGTGAGTGTCTTGAGTTGGTGGCCATGGTGAGTTTTTGGGCAAGGCAAGTTTACTCCAGTAGTGTCAACTCTAAAACAAGCCAAATGAAACCACTGAAAATGTTGAATAAAATGAAGCATTTGATGGTGTTCAGTTTCCTAGATTTTAAATATTGCAGTCATCCAGTTACATCAAGCAAAGTCAGCTCTTTTAATTTAGAGTGCATTTATAGTCCATATCTTCACCTGTTTTCTAATTCATCTTGCAGGAAAATCAAGTGACAGTCATTCAAAAGGTGGACAGTCTACTTTATTCCACTACTTTTCTCCTAAGAAAGACCAAAAGCAGAGTGCCACTGAGACTATAAAAGATCAAGGTCACAGTTCATCTAATGATGATCTTGACTTGTTTATGAGTGATATAAACTGGGAGGAGGATGTTGATGAGCCATTGTGTAAAAAACAAAAAGTATGAATTCTTTTCATGCTTGTTATATGGTTCTGCGGTTTAACCTTGAGTTAAAAGATTATGATGCCTTGATATAGAGAGGAGAGCACCTCAATCTTCTTGTGGCTGATTGAGCTTGAAAAAAAGAATATGTACATGGATTTCTATAAAGAATTCTGAATCTAGTTCCATTGTTGATACTTAGAAAATTAAAGTTTATTTGAATTGTTATTTGGCTGACATATAGTCAGCCAGTTAATGAAAGAGACATATTGCATATGATAAATGTCCATGAAATTCTTAATAGCATAGGATCCTTCATTGATTCTTGCTGGATTCCCATTTTTTTTATTCGCTTTGTCTTTAAAGGCATCCTGGACTCAGGTTTGTAGACAGTGGTGACCTTTTTAAATGCCTGTTATAGGATGGTGTTGTTTCAGTGAATATTTTGATCTTTAGACTTTTTAAGAAAGATTCTAAAGTAAGAATCATCTTAAAAACTGCTGTCTGTCTGAGCCTTTGGCATTTATTATGCAGTTATCTCCCCTGTAGATAGAGCCCTTGATAGTCTTACTATCTCTATGGCACTAAGTATTGGATGGAGCAGATGCTGCTTTGAAATTTTTAATCTTTGCCAAATGATTGACAGATTCTGAAAAGTGTGTTAGTCTAAAGACAATATCAATTTTAAATTATATCTGAAACTTTCAACTTCAGTAAGTGTGAGAAAAACAATGCATTTCTATTTAAATTGGACTGTATACTACTTTTTTTTAAAAAGAACTTGATATTTAAAGAAAAAAATTAATTGTAAATACTTAAAGAGTTTTATCATTTTCAGATTATGAAACTGCGACAAACACCACAACCATCAACAACATTCATTTGATTGTATTGTGGCAAGAGATAAAAAGTTATTTAACAATTATACAGTTGATATATAGGAAAAAAAATCTCTATTTTAAGAATACTTATGAAAGAATGAAATATAACAACAAAAATGAATGAAAAAGAAAAACAAAATGGAGAAAGGAAGAAGGAAAAAAAGCCAACAATTCATTAATACGAGGATGCAAGAGTTTTGGCAAACTGCTTTTATCTCCTAGAGTTTAAATAAAATGAAAAAAATGTAATCTTAAACTCATTAATAATTCATTATTTTATTTGTTAACTATACTTTTAGATACTAGTAAAATTTAATAATGGTATGGTTTAAGGTAGTTCAAGTTTTGAATACAAGATATTTTGTATTTAAAATGTGTCATATTAACACATAGACTGTCTTAAAAAACCCCACTTTAATAAACATACAAAATTCTTTTTCTTTATTTGCTTAAGATTTTCTCTTAGTACATCTATTAGATCCAAGGAAATTTCAGAATCCCCTTAATGATATGCATTCCAATTTTGTCAGGTTTTAGCAAAACTGTAATATATAATTGCCTCAAGTGACAGCTTTCGTTAAATTAGTTCTTGTCGCCAAATATATGGCATGGGGCACTGAATAGATTATGGGATAAACATGTTTTTCTCTTTTAGGCATTAAGTGCAATAATTTTGTAGACTTTGCTAAATGTAGTTGATAAGAAAGAACTAAAATTTTGTTCTCAACATTCTCATTATCCTACTAGTTATTTAATGACTGGCAATTATTGTTGTTGGCTGTATGAAATAATCATTTGATAATCATTTGAAATGCTTTGGAACATTTTGAAAATAAACACTGAAAACAATACATTGTTGTTGGTCATTTATCCTTGTCAACCATTGCGATTAGATTCTCGTCATCGATTTTGCAGCCAACAGTATGAATTTAAAACCCTGAATTCTAATTATGAACTGCTTGATGCAGTTGATATTTTCATAAGCCAAGTTCTATTTCTTGTCCAAATCTTGCTACAAATGCTTTGTGTCAACTTCATTACTGTGCTTTACAGGAGGTGACATGGCTTCTATTTATGGCACACATGTACTGCTGTTCATGAATGTTATTTATATTTTTATTTATACTCTGATATTCCGGTTAAATTCGGGTGATGATACATATTCATGGATAAGTATTCTGCTGTTTCCAGATGTCAAATGCAATTCTTAATTAGCAGAATTGTGCTTTATATAAAGTTTATTGGATGGATATAGACATTTCTTGGTCAAATATCTCACCCATTCATATTACCTTAGGGTTCACTCACTCACTGTTATTATATACTTTTGAGAGGTGAAGTTGTATGCATTTAAAACATGCACAGTGGAGAGAATGTTGGCATACCTTTATGGTACTTTGATGTAATGTGACTAACATTTCTTTGGATATTGTACTTTTGGAAATTTTAAATGATCTTAGCACACTTTTAACTAAAATGACTGCTCCCTTGTGATCCAAAAATCGGCCTGAATTTGTCTAAAGTACACTATCCTTAGCAGCTACTAAAATAGGGAAAATTAATTTTGCCAGACTAGACAATACCAGCTTCTGAAAGTGCAATGAATGAATTACCAAATATAAAAAATGTGATACAAGTTATCAGCTCTTTTTTTTTTACAACTTACCTCTGAAGTTCAGGGAGTGAAAATGACCAAGTGGAGCTAGCACCGTTTTGAAAGATGCACATCTGGAGTAAGATTTTGTCTATATACTCTATAACAGCTCTCAATCATACACCACAATAAAGGGAATTAAAGGTTCTTTTAACAATACCTAAGATTTACAAGGTCTTTATTAAATAGCCAATATGACTAGTGAGGAATCTCAGGGGAATTTTTTTCCTTTAAAATTTTATCCCTATGCGAAGTATGAAACTGTAGAACACCACCTTATGAAAACTAATACATGTACTAAAAGTTGTCTGCCTACCTTTGTGGCGGTCATTTATAGTGATCTCCCCTTAGTTATAAGATTTGGCAAACCCTCCAGTTACTACTTCTGTTCATCCCAAGAAACATGCTCCTGGAGTTGGAGGAGTTTTTCACCTCTAAAGAAAGTATACTCCATCCATATCTCCAGTTTTTACTTTTCCTAACTCTACAAAGTTCTGCCTTTACAATTTGCTAACACTTTGTTGCCATCTGTCATTTATGTACTTGCATGGGGAACCTAAGTGATTTGACATTCAGTTTGGGCTATAATTATTTTGTACATGCAAGTCTCTAGTGCTTTTAAAAGCTGATATAGGTGGAATTCCATTACAAATAGGTACATATTTGTGCGTTTCTATTCCAAGGTATTTGTTGCATCAGGCATCAACCTACAGGTAATTGCCTCATAATGGCTATTGTCATAGCTACTTTGTATGTATCCATAATGGTGCCTTTAGTCTCCTTTTAGGTGAAGGTTTGTGTGTAATGTAGACACTTGTGTACATTTCTGTATTGCTTCAACTTTGGCTGGACAAGAATAGGTCAGCTTTATATACATTGTTGACTTCATCTGCCCCAGTTACCTATCAGCCTTTCTTCATTGAAAGTGACTTGTACAGTCCACTCTTAACTCTTTCACCACCCAGCTGTCTGTCCATCCAGGTAACAATCCCAATGATGTTGACATTGTATCCAGTATGCCCAGGGATGATGGCAAACACAATGCATGGTATGGGGCCCTAGATGACTAAGTGGTCCAAGGTGCTTGCCTTAATCACATAAATTCTCAGATCAACTAAATGGGGGCACATGAGGCAGCTTGCGAATAGCTTTCTGTGGGTTGGTTGTTCTTCCTCCACCAAATATACTTGCTGCCATGTATAACCTATCATGTGCTGAAAAATGGTGTTAAATGGTACAAAACCAAACAAAAAAAGCATGTCTGATGCCTCATTACCACTAAATTTTGTTGCTTAGAGATCTCATATAAAAGAAAAACTAAGTATCCAATATGTAAACTATTTATAAAAGAAGATATTTATAGTTAATAAATAGATAAGGAAATATTTACATATTTATTGTATGCAGCAAAATCTATAGATTGAATGCATGCACTATGTCAATGTGTTTAACAGATGTATTTCTATATCAATATAAAGAAATTCTGAAATTAGACCATAAATTTTGGACAGCCACTTTCTACAGAATTAGCTTGTACTTGAATGCTTCAAATTGTGTATTTTGTCATATTCGTGCTTGTTTTTGCATGAAAATGAAGAGATTTTTATTTCATTAACACATTTTTTCTGTGGAATACTACAAACATTTTTGGAGTGTGGGTACTTTAGAAACATCATGGAGCAGTCATATTGGACGGACATGAGCATACCATCTTTAAATAAAAGATTTTAATGACTATGAGTTTACTTGTAAAGATTTTAGCTCTTTATTTTGTTTTTTTTTGCATTCGAAGTTAGGTGTCCCATGCAACCTTGCAGTCAAGTTAGATAGCAGATGCTGCATCCAAATTTTGATTGTCACTAAAGTTTGGTTCACAGTCAACACTCATCATTGCCTGATTTCTCCAAGGATTGTGATGACAGTTAAAATCACTACTGAAACAATTTTATTACTATATTTATATTTTGCCAGAAGATGTATACTGTTTGTTGTAGATTGTATGAGATACATGATCTAGTTACAGGTCATTGGTTCATGTGCAACTTGTAAAATAAAAGTTGATACTTAAAATTTGCCTTTTGTTTCTTAGAATTCCTTTTTAGGTATTTCTTGATGGCACCATCTCATTGATTACATAAACCAGATGTTCTGCAGACTTTGGCACATTTTAAATTCTGTTCATCATGATCAAGAGGGAGAGAGAAGAAGCAGAAGGGAAAATGAAATAGGCCTTTGTATGGAAGTGCAGGCTGGAATAGCATTCATTAGGGCAGATACATGTTCTACATGGTGAAAAGTATTTGTAATAACTTGTATGCACCACTGTAACAATATCAGTTTTCTACCACTGATATATTTCAATATTTTCATTATGAAAGATATATGTTTAAATATTTTTATTCAGGCATGACTATATTTGGAGAGATAATGAAACTCCAGAGTAAACTCTCCAAACAAAAGGAACCAACTCTTTCATATTTCATACACACAAAGATACATGTGATGGAGAAACTATGACATCTTCAGTGTGTGTTTATTTTGATGGGCTTAATGATAAATAAACTGACATCAGTGATGGGTTTAATACATACAGGATATATTTTTTTTCATCACAAGGTTAATGCAGGGCAAGATATATTTCATAATTTGGTACAAAAGAACTTCATAACTGAATGAGTGGCAAAGGTACAAGTTTAAATATATCTAATTTTGTATTACACTATGAAATATATCAGAGTTTCTGCATGAAATTTTTTTTTAGTATATAACAGAATCACTCATGAATAAGATCAGATTAAACCCACTGTTCAACACATCACCTCCACTATCCGCTTTTTTTAACTTCTCACTTTCAGCCTTATTCATAGGCTTATCATAAAAATATCACTGATGCAAATGAGTTACCATCTGCAATGACCTCATGTTCAGTGAACCAAATTGTTGCCAGCCTAATTTAAATGGACTGGAACATAGAATGAGTAACCAGGTGTTTGGCCAGTAGGATATTTAGATATACCAAGTAAATTTGATCTACAAATGGTATATCTTAAATGAGATAACAAAAACAGGTGAAACATTTTTGACATGATTTGTTTCCACTATTAAATCTAAGTGATTTGTGTTTTATATGCATTATATACATGCATGAGACCCCAAATAAAATCTCTTCTGCAGCGATGATATACATAGTATCTGATTACCAGCTACCAACATCAACACCTGGAGGTATTTGGGTGTCTGGATGTCTCAAAGTACTAATTTAGCTCGCATAGAGGGGGCCCTGAGTGGTCAATTTATTTAAGGCACAGGTCATTTATATCTCAACTCTATCCACATTGGTTCAAATCTCAGATCAGACAATGTGGACATGTAAGAAAGCTTGCAGGTAGCTTAGGGTGGGTTGGTGGTTCTTCCAAGGTTTTTCAAGGATTTGTTTTGCATCAAATATACTGGCTTCCATATGTAGCCTATTATGTGCTGAAAGATACATTTTTGATGCAAGATTCTGTTGGGAAAGCCCTATGTCCCTAGACCTTTTTTTTAAAATCTAGATATGTTTGAAATGTTTTTAATTCCTTACTAAAAGAATAAGGTGCTGGTTTTAGTAATAAATGGTCCAAGGTCAAGTCCTTAAAGGGACTGAAATTACAATAATAAAATGGTGTCTCTATTTTTTCATTTATATTTTGGATATAATTAGAAGAAATACTTGTTACTAACATTTTACTTTTCATTATCAACCAGTCATAGCAAGTTAAATCCATGTATCCTCAATTTTATTCATTTCTAGACTGGTTCCTATTCTTCCAATACCACAAGTCTTGGTAGCCACCAGAGGATAAAAGACAAACACAGTCAATGTACAATGAACTAGTCAAAAGGGATATGAAGCTGTGAAATGAAAATGGTGTTTTAAAGACAGTTGGGTTACAAAATTCACTTGAAATATAAAAACAGGATGCATTCTAAGACAATGACATTGCTGTATTTGATTCAGTTCCAGCGATCCATTGCTGAACTAATTAGTCAACAGACTTTCAAAGATTTGGATACCCACAAGCTCATCATTAGAGACTGGGTCTATTTTTAATACTGTCATCAATGGCAGCAGAAAATCTGATGCCCAGCCTCTAGAGGATGGATCTAAATCAGCTGCATGGCAAGCATTGGTGTTGTGGACAGTGGCCATGTTATGCTGACTTTAATCAATTTTAGATATATCTTTTTCTTGTCTTTATGTTCCATATTTCATTATATAAATAACCTTGTGCAGGGCTGATATTTAAACCTTCAGGCATTGACCATTGTGGCATGGACTAAATTTTGTTTTTATATATGGCTATATGCTTGATTAGTTGGCTATGGACAGGAACACTAGTAATTTCAGATGAAACAGAAGGAGTCAAAACCTCAAAATGTTCACAAGTAGTAAGTTTTTTACCCACAAGATGTCTTTTATTTACTGGGAACAAGCAAATTTTCTTTTTATTTTGTGCTCAAAATGTATTGGCTAGTAATATACCCAGCAGACAAAAGTTCCTAATTTAAAGATAAATCTCAATGGATAATTGCATTACTTACCTATTTCCTAATTCAAGGTAAAACTCAATGGATAATTGCATTACTTACCTATTTCCTAACTCAAGGTAAAACTCAATGGATAATTGAAATACTTACCTATTTCCCAATTCAAGGTAAAACTCAATGGATAATTGCATTACTTACCTATTTCCTAATTCAAGGTAAAACTCAATGGATAATTGCATTACTTACCTATTTCCTAACTCAAGGTAAAACTCAATGGATAATAGCATTACTTACCTATTTCCCAATTCAAGGTAAAACTCAATGGACAATTGTATTACTTACCTATTTCCCAATTCAAGGTAAAACACAATGGATAATTGTATTACTTACCTATTTCCCAATTCAAGGTAAAACTCAATGGATAATTGTATTACTTACCTATTTCCTAACTCAAGGTAAAACTCAAGGGATAATTGCATTTCTTACCTATTTCCTAACTCAAGGTAAATCTCAATGGATAATTGCATTACTTACCTATTTCCTAATTCAAGGTAAAACTCAATGGATAATTGCATTACTTACCTATTTCCTAACTCAAGGTAAATCTCAATGGATAATTGCATTAATTACCTCATCTCATCAATTTAATTAGTTACTTGATCAGCATGTTGAAACTAATATCAAAGTGTTGAATTAAAAAATCATGAAATATTTTTTTTAAAAATCAGATTTCTATCTGTACACCCTTTTATGTTGCCACTCACAACACACATTTCAGTCTTTTCTGTGCCAAGTGTTTCTAACCATATAAAGTGAGTGTGCTGCTCAAGAGGGAAGTTTAAAGTAGAGAGTATTGAATAGTTCAACACAAAGAAACTTTAAAAACTTTATTTGCCTGCATGTAATTTCCTGAGTAAACACAAGGAAGGATAGGCACGATTTCCATCTATACTCTCATGATAGGTCAAGCTGCACACAACACAGACCCAGATCTGCTGTCTCTTGTCTCATCAGAGTAGGGTCTATACTGTTTGTTTTACTCCTAACTGAACAGACCCAGATCTGCTGGTGCATTATGAGATGGCAGATCTGGGTCTGTTGGGTTTGAAGCTGGGCTCAACTGGAGTTGGAGAATATTGATGGTAATGTGCAGGCAGTGAGTAAGATTTCTTTTTAAACTATAAATGGTCTGTCTACTACATTAAGTGAAGCTTGAGTTTTAATTTTTGATTTATCTTGTCGATTAAATATTTTAGCTTTATGATTCAAGTTTCAGTTTTTATACATAATTTCACCCAGAAGCTTTCAACTTTGCCAGCAGCATCTCATTTTTTCTGCATTCCTGAAATGATAATCCAAACATTTTAATTATATACAAGTAAAAAATCATAGCTCAACTAAACAAATGCTTAAGTTAATGAGTGCACTCAACAAATGATAATAAATATATAAAAAGGGCCATAACTTTGTTGGAAATGTGCAAAAACATTTAAAGTTGTCTTGCACTTTGAAGTCATTAATATAACTATGAATCAAATTGGACTTGAAACTTACAAAGCTGTTTTCCAGGTATTTCACAAAACATCTCACTGAATACAACATTCCAAATATTTTAAGGGCAATATGGACCAAAAACATCTGTGTATTAAATCGACTCCAACCAGTTTTTCCAAGTTAACTGGTAAAAAAGAAGATATATTATTGCAAGAGGTACAAGCGACCACTACAGACATACAGGTCAAAAGTTCAAGTGATAAATTTTTATAAATTTCAAACATTCCTACAATTGAATTATCATCTACATATTCATAAAAAATGCATGTAAAATTTCATCTGGGTCAACTGTTGCTAATTGTGTATAATAAATTAAAAAATTAAAACAGTAAAAAACATTTCAGTAAACAATACAGACTGATCTGCCATCACATAAAAAAACTTACAGATCTGGGTCTTTATTGTTTGTTCTACTGAATACTCATAACAAACTACTTAGAGCCAGATCTGCCTGCACATTATGGAACAGTAAATCTGAGTCTGTGAAGTGTTACATGTCTAGGCTCTTACAAAAACTAACAGAAAAGAGTGAAGACAACAAACTTTGTAAAATTCAACAAATAATTTATTTCCCTAGAAAATCAAGGTAAAAATGAGAAAAAAACTTAGTTTTACAAAATCAAATCCAATATTAATCAATAAATTAAAAAATAGAAATCCTATTATTAAAAAATGCTAAATGAATCTGAGTTCAAGTTCTGATGAAACCAAAATGAAAGGCAATGATATATGTTGCAACCCTCCCAGTGTAAATGTGTCAACAGTTCCTTGTTGAATCACAGAAAATATTATTCCAGTTTTGAATTCCGAATAAATTTCAATAAATGTCTTTTCCAAAAATTCTGTATGAGCATTTATATATTTATATGGAAAAGAATAACTTGTATTCCATAAAATTGAATTTCAACTCAAGTTGGTCAAAACAAAACACCTTTAAGTGCTAATAATTTGGAACCCCGATTGAACAAATTTTATCAAGATAACAGTTATACACAAGTTTAAGATGCAAAACAGATTCCAGGATGAGGGTCATATGGTCATCCCATCAGAACAAAATAAGAGCTTTTTACATGCCTAACATCACATACTCCCAGTATGGTCTTAACTGAATGCAATGGTTCTTACTCTTGGAAAGAATAATAAATTTATTTTAAAAAAGTTGTTTACCAAAAACCTTATGGTTTCTGAATCAAGGTCAGCAACTATATACAGTTTTTCTATTATTATAACAGTTAGGTCAGACAGAACTGAACCGAACTTAATGGAAAATGTCATATCCAGTAAACTAAGTTACCTTATAATAGCATGTAATAAAATGATACAAAATTTAAAACTAACAAACAAATAATTAAATATACATAATGGAAGTTAATGGTTATTTTTGACTTATAAGCAAGTACATATTGTAATTTAACTCGTTAACCCCTGGTGCCATGTTTGTGCAGAAAATTAGGTAGATGTAGTTCTACAATGATGCCAAATAGTCTGGACTTTCTAGCTGCAATACAAAATACAGAATGCAAAATATACTTTTTAATATCTGACTTTTTTTACACAAAAAATTCACCCAGTGAAGGAACTGTATTTTGCATTTGGATTTTTGGCTTTTTGGCCTTAGAGCTAAGAGGGACCAGTCTGAAATGCACAAAGACAGGTGAACCTTTGCAAGGAAGAAAAGTTGGGGATTTGGAGTAAAAAGTGGTCAGGACATGAAAATGATGGGTCCAATAAGCAAACCCCTACCAACCCCACTGTTCCGGAAATGTGCAAGCGAAATAGCCAATGAAAATGACATTTCTAACACAACTAGTCATCACAAAATGAAAATCTCTTCAGATATTTTCTTTAGTTGTCTCCAAAATGTGTTTCCTACTCACATTTCTGGCAAAAATGACATAAATCTCCAGTGTTAGTGGGTTAAGTGGCTTTAACTTAATTTTGCCATCATGGTTAATGTTAGAAAATTCGAAATATGGTATTAAGAAAAACTTAAACTGTCCAGAAACCCAATCAGATCGTGCAAAAGTGAATATGATAACACTAAACAAATTTTATTTGCTTCAAATGTGCGAGTTTAATTTAACTTAGTTCATGTGACATGCCACACCAATTATGTAAAACAGGATGCTGTGAACATTTAAAAGAGGATCCATTTGTTAGATGAAGAATTTAGAAAAATCAGAACCATGAACTACAGAACATACTGAATGTTTACCAACAATATCCTGATTGATACAGAATTAATTGAAAGGAATGGTCAAAAAGAGTGTGATATGGTACACTGCGTCCGCATTGATTGTAGGAACCTTTGATGGATAAGAAAGGATGAGTGCGTCAAAATGGTACTAGTTACTGATTCTTTTGTCAAGCTACAATTGTTCCAGCATCTGGTACCATCTACTGATGTACCCCAACCCATCCTAAATCTCAATTGCAAAAGAATTTAATATAAAACTTATTTCATGAAGATGACATTACTGCTAGAAGTAATGTGTACCTATGTTTACAAAGGTGTGTCATTACAAGAGGTATCCACAATGGGTACATCACATTGGGTCCTGCTCAATTTAATATGGCCTTAAAAACCAAAGTCAGGAGAAGATGAATATTCATTAGCCATGATTTCTAAATGACAAGAAGGAATGCTTCATATCCAATTCTTTCAAGGACTTGTCATTATAAATAACATTCCATTTATTGATGTGAAGTTTATATCAACAGGGGCCACATCTTTAAATAAAGATGAAACAAACCTATAAAAGATACATTCAGGTCTGTGAAACAAAGGTTAATGTTAAACTAATCAGACTGTTTTTAAATGTTCTTGAGCTAAACTGCAAGTAACATTCTGTTTAAACATAAGAAACTAATTGGCATGGGCATTTACTCAATGCAAAATGGAGGTGATGAGTTAAAACATCTAGCTCTGTGAGACCATGTACATACCGGATTGGATAAGAATATGTCCAATAATTATTGAGCTCTGTTGGTTACAAGCAACATCTCAGGTGAAGATGTGAACCGTCAAGGACCATAACTCTATCCAAAACAGTGTGGATAAGATAAAATCATAAAAGGCAAATTGATGTTTACAAGTCAATTAAGGTAAATTTATTTTCACGAGACAATGTGCATACAAAATTGCACCATAATATGTTGAGTGGTTTTTGAGCTATGGACTGTGGTGACAAGAAAGATCCCACCTAATCCATTGGATTTCAACACCCAATTATGAAATTTAAGTCACAAAAATGTTATGGTACATCACTTTAATGCTATGTGAGACCTTAACATGCAAAATAACGAGCCTTTATGAATTCAGTAAGTCTTAATTACCCAAAAGAGGCCTGTTATAAACTTCTAAAAATATACCTCAATCTTGATCAGTTAAATACTTTATTTTTAAATTTAGGGTTACAACTGTACAGGTAATGGAAATTAAGATTCTTGACAAGAGATCCACCATGACAGCCTACCCAAGCTGACACGATCCAAACATGTTACCCATTGGTCGTGAATCTAAGCTGCCAACTTGGCCGCCATGTAAATTAAGAAAACATAACTGCAATTTATTACTCCTTAGATTCATTGATTAGTACACCATTTCATCAGTACAGAGCTGAGCAGGGTTTGACTGTGTAGATGTAATAAGGTTAAAGACACAGAATAAACAAATGGCTAAAAATACTAATATCAATTAATCATGAAAGAAAGGTCACTAAAACAAGAGTTTATGTAAGGATGACTTACTCCGAGATTCCTAAACATATTTATTTTCATTTGTCTGTGAAATATGGTCCAAACATTTAGGTACACCATCAGACAGTTGAAATTGCAAGATTCAAGCATAAAATAACAATGACCTAGTTTTGATATCACTGAGTTACTTTCATTAGGATCTGTAATTACACCAATGAATTTGTTAGTGTAGTTGAAATGGGGGCTTAGATACCATGGGTATAAAATAGCTAAAAATATAGAAGTTAGTAAAGTGTGAAAATGCAGCAACATAGTTCTGAAAATGTTGAGTTGCATCCACATATAATTTTTCATGAGTGATGATAAAATAGGGTCCAAGATATTGAGGACGAATACATGAATTAATGGGCAAAATAGTATAACCCTACCCACTTTCTTTGATGAGGGGATAACAAGATATCCACCTCTGATTCCTTGTAAGTATATATCAGGGAAATTTGATATTTTATGCTGTACATGTCCTACCATCCATGCTTAGTTTTGAGACCGGAGAAATCAAACTCATTAAAGACATTATTCTAAAAAAGAATTCTTAAAGATAATACCTCTTGGAAATCTTTCACTGTCTTGAAGTATAGTCGCTGTTTCTCTACTAGGTCTAAATACTGATCATTTAACTGGTCTCGTTTCATCTTTTCTTCCTGTTTCTTACGCTCAACCTATCAGGGGCAATGCAAATACAGCAAGTTAAAAAAGTAATTTTATCTGATAAATAAATTTTATTATAAAACTGTATGTTTAGTAATAGTGGGATGCTGTCATGCTAATGGCTTGATAGTGCTTAGTAACTCTTCCCATTTCAGATGTAATTCAATCCATTTAATTATAATTTCAGCATTTTTCATTAAGCCAATATTAGATCATACTGACTGATGAGGTTCCAGCATAAACCTTTTATAAGGAAAGTGAAAGAAATCAATTTGGATGATAATACCACATACTGTATTGAAATTTACTTAAACATTTTTGTCCATTCATGTAATGATCTACATTCAGCTATTGTAGTGCATATTATCTGTAAACAGTGAATTTACAGCAGTTTTATTTCCCATCAATAAAGTAAAATGATATATTTTAAGATCTTTTTAGAAGAGTATCATAAAGACTAGATAAAATTAAAAGTCTCATGCAAATCTGCATAGACCTAAAACTTTTCTCAAGTTATGACTAATGTACTGTCAATTCTAAAGACACATCAATGCCAATTAACCCCATTCCCACAAACAAATCAGGAGTGGATTCATAACTATGATCCTCAGATCAATCATATCCCAGTATTTAACATGAATCCAGAAGCACATAATCCCCAATCTAACAGATGGCATTTGGTAATGACCCCGAAAGTTATATTTGCAAAACATCTCTTAAAGTTTACAACATAATACTGACAATTTCACATACAAGTATTACCTTAGCCCTATTCTGTTTTACTCCTTCCACAATTTGCTCAAACTGCTTGAGAAACTGCTCCTTGTTTGCAGCAGAAGACATTGCACTATAATAAAAAAATATTTAATATCTCTAAATTTTACAATCCCAATGCCTACAACCCTCTTAACTAAATTCTTAATGACTACAGTCCTAATAACCAGAATCCCATGACTACAATCCTAATAACTAAATTCCTAATGACAATTCCAATAACTTAAATTCCATGACTACAATCCTAATAACTAAATTCCTGATGACAATTCCAATGACTTGAATTCCATGACTACAATCCTAATAACTAAATTCCTGATGACAATTCCAATAACTTAAATTCCATGACTACAATCCTAATAACTAAATTCCTAATGACAATTCCAATAACTTAAATTCCATGACTACAATCCTAATACGGGGCCGAGTGGTCTAAAGCACTGTTTGTTACAGATCACTGCCATCTCACCTCTGTCTGCGTGGGTTCGAGTCTAAGATTCGGCGAATGTGGATATGTGAGAAAGTTTGCCAGTAGCTTCTCGTGGGTCGGTGGTTCTTTCCGGTGCTTTCCCGGTTTCATCCTCCACCATTAATACTGGCCGCCATGTATAGCCTATCGTGTGCTGAAAAATGGCGTTAAACCCCACAACAACAACAACAATCCTAATAACTAAATTCCTGATGACAATTCCAAGAACTTGAATTCCATGACTACAATCCTAATAACTAAATTCCTGATGACGATTCCAATGACTTGAATTCCATGACTACAATCCTAATAACTAAATTCCTGATGACAATTCCAATAACTTGAATTCCATGACTACAATCCTAATAACTAAATTCCTAATGACAATTCCAATAACTTGAATTCCATGACTACAATCCTAATAACTAAATTCCTAATGACAATTCCAATAACTTGAATTCCATGACTACAATCCTAATGACTACAATCTTAATAATTAAATTCCCAATGATGACAATCCCAATAACTAGAAACTTGTGACTACAGTCCCTGACTAGTCTCATGATTATAATCATAATAACTAAATTCTAAATGTCTACAATCCCAATAACTAGAAACCTATGACCACAGTCCCTTGACTACATAACTAAATTCCCAATGTCTACAATCCCAATAACTAGAACAAAACACAACATACTTGGCTTACATCATACCTGTATTTTAACAGTAGTCAACCCTATAAAGGTTACCCTTTCTGTAATTTCAAACTGGCTTCAGAGAGATTATCTAAAACTTTTGCCCTGTGATGTACAAGAGGTCTCTAATCATGGCCTATTTCTGTTTCAAACTGACATTTTAAAGTATAAATTTTATTGCATTGACTGACAATCAGTAGGCACTTTGGATCAAAATACAATATTAAATATACTGCATTTTCCTGAAAAATGTCGTTTTTTTCTGTCAGAGAAAATGTACAACAAAAAAAGTTGAATTATATTATGTGCAAAATATCTACCTCAGAAAATCCTAACATTGTTAGAAATATCCAAAGCAAAAAAATGCAAAATTTAAATTTCCAGAAAATTTTTTTGATAATTTTAGTGAAACTTTATTGAGGACTCATTTTTGTTGAGAGGGGCCTTGTGAGAGGTGGAACCACTGAATTTATTTAGCCAGCATTGGTAATGCTGCAGGAATATTGTAACAGTACACAACCACTGCATACAAACTAGAAGAGGAATTTATACTATCAAAAATGATTGTAGTCTCAAATGATTAAACCCTTCATGAAATAAGTTCATTTCCATTCTGCATATTATTTGATTTACTGAAGGCTGGAAATGCATGTACAATGGTATAAATATGGTTCAGCAAAAACAATTTATTCTGAGAATTCATCTATTTATTGAATCTAACTAATGAAAACAAATTTTATATTTGAAAACAATTCAAAAGTATATCTACCTGTGACAAAGTCTACCTCAAAAGTAAAATATACCAATCTATTTGGCTACTGCTGAGGAATTCAGTAAAAAAGACACTGATGACTGAAAAAGTATACAAGTACTATACTGTGACAAATTTAAATTCTGCATACTTACTTTGTAAAATTGTCATATATTGAATTCAGCAAATTAACCTGAAAAATAACATAATTTTTTTTATATAAATAGTTTCCACTCAAAAACAAACAAAAGGAAATGGTATTACCATACGTAGTTGCTTATAAGTAGAGTAAAACTGTAAACAACAAAGATCTGCCATAGAATAATGCACCTACAGATAAGCAGCCTGTGTTGTTTGCTATACTGGTTATTCCTTACAAACTGCACAAATCTAGACCTAACAGTGCATTATGTGATGGCAGGGTTGGTGTAGTTCGAAGTTGGTCTCATCTTATAAGTGAGTTTATATGGTATTATCAGTTTATACTGCAATATAAGAAACTTTAAAATGCAAAATGAAAGAGACAAGTATACTACCTGTAATATACAACATCTGTGTCATAAATAACAATATGTTTTCAAAATTTACAAAGTCTGCAATTTTTGTAATGTTAAACCTGTACAAAGTATATAGCAGTGCTTTTGGTCACCAGGTTTAAGATATGTAAAACTGTAAAAAAATTATCAACTTACGCTACTGTCTGACTACATTGAGCTTTTTTTTTTTTTTATTAAACTGTGATATGTATAAATGAAAAATTCTCTATTATGCATTTTCACACTTACCCTATATGCAAACAATGCAATACTATAAAATTTTTGGACAGCATTGCAATATAAAACAACATTCTTTCACTTTTACCTCTTTGTTCAAGTAGAGCTTGGTGTCATCCAGTGTGTTGTACATTGTGAAAAACTGCTTTGTTTCCTTATGGGTACTGGACACTGTAGTAGTGAAAAGTAAACACATCAAGTGAAAAATAAATTGTACTGAATTCCTATATAAATGGAACATACAAAAAAATTAACAAAGATATACATTATGTCTAAAGGTATGAAAATATTTTAATTTCTAAAGCAAAGCCCATAAGCTTTGTGAAGGTCTGAAAAAAAACCCACCAAGAGACTCAAGTGGGTTGATAATGAACACCTTTTAAATTAACATTTCAGCCTGCGAAAATAAATTCAAACACATTGAAACTGTAGAGACTTGGAGCACATTATCTATTAATATTTAATTTATCTTTTATACAACTTGCATTCTCCTCTCCACGTCTCCCTGTTGTCATGGAGGATGCCCTGATTTATACTTACAAACTGTTCAAAGCCCCACCCTTGAAGTACATACACTAACTCTGCATTATAAGGGGAGTTAATCTATCCAGTCAGTATATATTACTGGGTCTGTCATCCCCTGGGCCCCCACCCTGGCAATAACTTTTGAAATAATTGATATCCTCACTAGAGGAAGCTGTAGTGAGTCAAGACTTTAGGCCATGGACTCATGACCATAAATGTAGTGAGTCAAGACTTAAGGCCAGGGACTCATGACCATATCTGGATCTTGCTCATAATCTGACTCCTCTCAGATTTTGTTGACACAAAATCTGATACGCCTCCAGAGTGTTCTAAGACTGAATTAAATGAATTTAGATTTCATCTTTTAAAAATCTGGATCTTGAAACATAAAATTGGAATTATCTACCTTGGTTGTATAACTCTATAAATCTTCTTTGGTATTGGCTGAGTTCAGCCCTTGATGGAATATCATCAATCTTTCTCTGAAGAACTGCAATCTCTCGATTCTTCCTAGCCTGTGAATCAGAAAAAATCATCAAATATTATTTTTAAGTCTCAAAAATGATTTACAAACCAGTTAACTGTTATATTCATATTGTTTGATAGAAGCAATACATAGACATCTACTGAAATTTCCATATATTGTTTTGAAGTAAAAAAATACATTTTTACGGTAAGAAGTTATAACATTCTTATGATCTAAAACAATGAAAATGATATGTGCTACTCATTTTTGAGAAATATTCCCTTGTAGAGATCTCCCCATTGACATTCTCTGTGACAACAGTAATAAAATGAAAATAATTTTAAAGTTCATTGCTACTACAGCAGGTAAATAGGTTTCTTTTAAAAATATGCTGTTTGCCCATAGTATTTAGACAATCAGTTCTGCATTTAAACACATTATTTAATATTTCATCACACATCGTTTTGTAGGTCATAAAATAATTAGATGCATATGACCATGAACAGTAGTGTTGAATGATTAACTAGCCACTTACTTATATATGGATGCAAAAAGTCACATTTATCTGATATCTGATGGACTTTACCAATGTTTTGGCTTGCCATCATGCACGTGAAGTCATAACATAACAGTTTTATAGGACTTCAATTTGACGTCCATTATAAAAATTTACAAACAACATAGTCCTCTTTGTTAATAAAGGCTTTAACCTTTTCATGCTAATCAAAAGTTTCAAATGCAAGTTGAAACATACAGGACAAATGGACCATTGCCTTTCAAGGACTATGGAATATTTCTAAAAATCATTTTTTTGATTTCATGTCTTAGAAGCGAGTTGGATTGTTAAAGTAATTTCCCATTTGATATATTTTGAAGAATCAATGTCAACCTGAGAACTAGTTTTAATTCTCATGGCAATTCTCTGTGATATGCAGGAAATATAGCCATTTTAAATTTGAAACAGATGTATAGAGATCCACATGCTTTATATAACATTCTTTTCAATGGGCTGACAAAAATTTGGTGCATTTATTTATCTCTGTAGGCAACCTAAATCACCAGTTCTAAGAGAGTAAAAGCAGATGTAGTTCGTTTCCTCTGAATTCATTGTACAATCACGGTAACAATAGGACAAAGATCTAGCTCTCAAATCCAGCAATCTCGAAAAGACAATTCCATATATACAAAGGGAAGAAACCCATCCTCTCACTGTTAGGTGGCTAAAGTATATTACCAATTGTAAGCTTTCACTTGATACAACATATACCTCACAGAATCTAAGTTTATCTTTTGAATTATTGAGCATCCATCAACAAACCAAAGTAGATTAATTTTCATGGTGTATATTATACGAAGCAATCATTATTTTGTTCAATTTGCTGATATTTATGTGAATTTCTCATAGTTGTGGTCATTGCTTTTATTTCTGAACTTCTGTGCTTCAACACTGTACCACTGATGTCCAGTGCTCACTTTCTTGTTTTCCCACAATATTTTGTGATTTTCACTGGTATATAGCTGCAGAAAGTTTTAGAGAGATCATGAAAGGATCATGGAGGATTATGCTGGCAAACTGCAGCAAATACTTGTACTGATATCATGGGGTATTATGTTGGCAAATAGCTGCAGAAACAGTTTCTGAGATTATGAGTAGATTACATTGCAAACAGCTTTAAGGACTTGTAGGTAATTAGATCCATAATCAGTGGACTTTGTTTCTCCAAAGAAACATTGTCTATGCAGTTTACAGAACGATTTTTTGAAAATATAAATTGATGACAATTTACCAGCAGAAGTCGTATCTTATGTAATTTTTCTTTATCCGATAAATACTGCTTGTCAATTAGACCAGCTCGCTCCTGAAAATACATGAAAAGTAAAAGCATCAAAAACACATTCTTAATTTCAACTAATCTCATATAAATGCTGAGGAGTCATAAAAATTCATGGATTACTGAATATATTCATTTATAAGTCAAGTCTAACTGTAAACTGCAAAGACCCAGATCTGCTATTATATAATGCACTGGCAGATCTGGTCTATGCAGTTATTAAGGGGTAATCAGTGCAAGAAAGGACACAGAAGTAGATGTACTGGTACATTATACAACAGATCAGGGTCTTTGCTGTTTATAGTTGGATTGGACTTAAAAGCATGTATGTATGGTATACAATGTTAAGTGGCAAAAACATAAATATGTGATTTCCCAAATTTTGTTTTATGAACACAGCTTTTATAACTTTATCTGACACATTCTCACCCAAATAACTGTATATGAAAATTACAGATCTGGGAAGCATCACTCAGCCTATATAAATAAGGTTTTAAATTCTAAAACAACAAAAAATCAGATGGTTTTCATTTGACAATATCATGAATTTATTTATTTGTTGATAGTGTTGTTAAAACATATTTCCATCAGTACTTAAATTTTAGGCATGGGGTAGGATCCAACTGTTTCTACATAAGAATAATTGCAGGAATGAGGTAGGAGTTGTTTCTATAAAAAAGATAATTGTTGGAATGGGATGGAAGTTCTATTATTTCAACAGAAGGATAATTGTTGGAATGGGATAGAAGTTCTATCATTTCAACAGAAGGTTAATTTTTGGAATGGGATAGAAGTTCTATCATTTCAACAGAAGGATAATTGTTGGAATGGGATGGAAGTTCTATCATTTCAACAGAAGGATAATTGTTGGAATGGGATAGAAGTTCTATCATTTCAACAGAAGGATAATTGTTGGAATGGGATGGAAGTTCTATCATTTCAACAGAAGGATAATTGTTGGAATGGGATGGAAGTTCTATCATTTCAACAGAAGGATAATTGTTGGAATGGGATAGAAGTTCTATCATTTCAACAGAAGGATAATTGTTGGAATGGGATGGAAGTTCTATCATTTCAACAGAAGGATAATTGTTGGAATGGGATGGAAGTTCTATCATTTCAACAGAAGGATAATTGTTGGAATGGGATAGAAGTTCTATCATTTCAACAGAAGGATAATTGTTGGAATGGGATAGAAGTTCTATCATTTCAACAGAAGGATAATTGTTGGAATGGGATGGAAGTTCTATCATTTCAACAGAAGGATAATTGTTGGAATGGGATGGAAGTTCTATCATTTCAACAGAAGGATAATTGTTGGAGTAGGTTTCTACAAACTGATAAATATTTGAGTACTGCACACACATTAGTCAATTCACAAGAAAATGTAATTCTTGTTGAGTTACTGCCATTGTTTTGACATATATAAACAGAGGTACAGAATTTTAACACCATGATCACATTTTATTATTTGAACAGTGGAGGCTAATGACGTAATGCAAACTATTCTTTACTTTGTCCTCGGAAACTTCAGTATCTGTTTCAGCTCTGAGTTTCTCTATATTTTCCTTTAGTCTGTTCATTTCTTCTTTACAGTGGGCCTTGAACTCCTGTTCTTGTTTCTTAAGATTTTCATTCATGGCAACCAGGGACTTCAGAGTTTGTAAGATGCTGAAAATGGAGAGAAACTAACATGAACAAACCCTGTGAGCTTTTAAAATCAAAATTCTAAATTAAGATATGAAGCATCATATACATGACAACAATGCATAATAATAATGTACTTGTTTTAATTAACAGGATGGGCAATAGCCATTAAAAGAATTCAAGTTTTGTGCTTTGCACAGGATTTGATTTTTAAAGGAAAATGATTTCTCATGATTTCCTCACCAGTTACCCTTGTAATTGTGAAAGGACCTTGTATACTGTATCCAACATATATATTGGGGCATGAAAAATATTTTTTTTTCCTGTTCAAGAACTTATAATGAAATCCTTTTCTTTTACCTATATCATATGTTCCAATACTTAGGAAATGAAATAAAGTGTGTTCAGTATGTGCACCTCCCACTGTATGATACAATAAAACATTATAAATAAAATGTTCATTTGATAATAAAATGCAATTATTAACTTTTGTCTTCTTCATGAGCAGTTTATTAAAGGTAAAAATATATCCATGAACGCCCTATATCTAGAGTATTCATCATTAGTGTGCATCACTTTTGTTAGCTAACATGACATATTGGTCATTAACATGTTGGCCTAAAGGTTTGAATGTTATCACACTGAAAACTTGAACCAGGAAATCGGGAGAGAGAGATGGATGGTGTAAGATGCAAAACAACCAAGAGTGTCATATATCCTGGATAACAAAGTCTCACCAATAAAAAGCATTATTAAAAAACACATCCAATGTGAGTGTAAATGACAATATTTTTGCTTGCATGGGTTCCAAAAAGGTACTGTTATAGCAAGTTCATGCTGTGAAGACCGTAAAGATCAATGCCTATTGGTATCAATTAGATGGCAAAGACATAGAATTCAGGTGTTGAATAATCACACCTGGTTGCAAACAATAAACTCATTTTAACTTACTGGCAGGATATCAAATGCACAGGTTATTATATTACAAAATGAGCCAACCCTGGAAGGTGACATTGGATTCTTTCAAGTGTACGAATTTTGTTTTTCATGTGAATTTTGAAAATACATTGAAATAATGGAACAGTTTTTAAAGTGACACAATCTATTGCTTTGTTCACAGACATAGATGAACCAGCATCTCCTAGAATATTTTGAGAACAAAATAAAATCATTAGATGAATTGTGAGGGTCAGATTAGAAGATTACTTTGCAGACGATATGATCACTAATATGGATGAAACTTCAGTATACTTTAATCTCATTCCTGGACAGACTGTTAATAAGAAGGGGGTTAAAAGTGTAAGAATTTGCATGGCTGGTGAAGAAAGAAACCTAACTTTAGTACTTCCAGTCTCTGCAGCAGAAAATGTGTTGCCTCCATTGATAGCATGAGGGAACAAAAAAACATTCATGTATCAAAAGGACGGATCATGTGTGTGCAGAAGAGACTGCAGGTCTGAGTGCAACTTTCAAATGATTTAAAAGGTGTCCCATAACATATGACTTGAACCTTTCCATGTGTTCCAGCTGATAAAGTGCAAAAATTACTTTTAAATTACTTTTATGGTGTCCCAACATATATGGCAAAAAAGGTATCTCAGATATTGTTCAAGTAATTTTTAACTCCCTTTGTTTTTTGTATGGTTGATTTTGGTTAGAGAGTAGATAGCATGATCATACTTCAAATGTGCATCTCTCAAAAAAAACAGTCAGCAAGCAGGGTCATTTTCACTTCATCAGAGGTACAAAAATTAGGGAAAAATACTAAATGATAAATCTATCTTAAATTTTATAATTCACTTGTTGCATTTGTAGTAGTTAGCATTGTATACTCTGGCAAAATCCATTTCCCTATTTTAATAACTCCTAAACTTAGTGTATATTAAAAAATAGTTCATGTTCATTTTTCAAGTAGAGTGGAGCTGTCATTGTCTTTTAATCAATACATTGTTTTAATAATACCACATGTAAAGACATTTCTGTCACAATATATGAAAACAGCATCAATGTATGCCAACATTCTCTCCACTGTGCATGTTGCAAATGCATACAATTTCACCTCATACCTGTCAATCTTACCAACGTTATTTAGAGTGGAACCTTTAGTGGATGACAAACTTTTAGTTACACATCCATCTTCAAAGATGCATTCTTTTACATACAATGAGATAAAATTCAACTCATCCCACATAAGCTTTCATATTTTTTTTAATGTGACTCTAAACAAATATCTCAATCTGGTGAAAAGTTAAAGTTTGTAAATTCTTTTTAAATTATCAGGAATACTAGCTTATAAGATGGATCAAACTGCAATCTGGGGAAAAGTTAAAGTTTATAAATTCTTTTTAAATTACCAGGAATACTAGCTTATAAGATGGATCAAACTGCAAATTGCATAAGGGTCTATTAATTTGTCAGGAATAATCAGCAGAACATAGACCTTGATAATGCACCAGCAGATATGGGTCTATATTGTTTGCAGTCAGATCCAATTTATAAGCATGTATATACAGCACCTGTTGGTATAATATATAAAACAGATTCCTAAACCTAAAAGAAAATGAAATTAAAAAGAACCATACTCCTGATTTTCTGATGTTTCCGACTGTGTCAAATCCTCCATCTCTTTATCAAGATTTGAACTCACTTCTTGTGCCTATTGTGGAAAAGAATGAAAATGATAAAAATATGGAAAACAACACAAAAAATATGGAAAACCACACAAAGGAGAGCATTATTTCCAAGCTTCAATTTTATGAGTAAGAAATACCATATAATCTAGCTTATAAGACAAGTCCAACTGCAAACTTCATAGACCAAGATCTAATGTCACAAATGTCCTTGTACATGTGTAAGTGCAGTTGTTTGGCATAATCAGTACAACAAAACAACATAGACCCTGATCTGCAGGTGCATTATGCTATAGAAGACCATCATCTTGTTGTTTACAGTATGACTTGAGTGTAGTGGTATTCCTTATTAAAATTCAATTTTCTCATTTCAGATTATAAGTGGTTATCTAGAAGTGCTTCAATGATTGCATCTAGTTTTCTTCATGTTTGCAGTGTGGGAAAATAGAAAACTTGATTTGGATACTGATAGGGATATTAATTCTGTCTGACCTAACATATATACTCACAAAGTGCTGATTACTCCTTTTGGACCAAGTCACTATTTTTTTAATTATTGTGAATTCATTCAATGACATTTGGGATTATATCCTTGTGATACAGCAAAACTATTGGCACATCAGTACATTTAAGACCTGGCACATCAGCACAGTTTAAGATTGGAATTTATTCAAAATACTATTTGAACTTATCCAGAACATTATATTTTTGGTCTTGTGATAGAGGAGCTGTGTAACATTAACAGTTCATACATAACACTTATCCAATCATAATACGTCAGTCAAACTGCAAACAACAAAGATCCCAAACTGCCATCACATAATGCACCTGCAGATCAGGGTCTATGATGTTTGTTCTACAGATTTCTTCTAAAAATTGCAAATAACTCAAATCAGATGGTGCGCTATGTAATGGCAGATATGGGTCTATGCAGTTTGCAGATGGACTTGTCTTTTAATTGAGTAAATATTGAAATTAAATCTAACAAGAATACTTTGAAAGGACTGACACTATCCAAAAAGAATTTACAGTTCCATATCAGACTATTTCTTCTTTTTAACTGCTGAGTACAGAAACCATTACTGATATTCCTGAGCAATTAGTTCTATCAAATAAGCTGCTTTGGTAAACATAATGGATTGGTGCCATTTTCATTGGGACAAACTAAACCCTATTGCTAGACTTTGGTGACAATCCCATGTTGGGATAATTGAGGTCAGAGTAGCATAAGGTTCATCACAGACCAACTAGATATCACATTTATTCTTCTGTTGAAAACCTCATGTATTTTTCATTTAGCAGGTAAAGTTAAAAGATAATTTGATAATCTTGATAGATGGCAGCCTTGGTTGCTGTATTTCTCATCAGGTTGGCACAATTTTCATATTTTTTAACCAATTAAACATCATGGTAAGTCTTTTAGTGAAAATCCCTGTTGATATGACCATCTATCCAGTGACAAGATTTACATGACAGCCACTGTGGTGGCCATTACGTCTAGGTGGCACCATTTTCATTTAGAATCAACTAGACATCAAGAGAAGTCTTCCTGTGAAAATCCCATGTCAGCATGAAATTATGTTAAGAGAGATTTTCTAAATGACTGCCATTGGGGTCCTAATGTCAGACCATTTTCGTTTAGAAGAGATAACAACCAGACATCATGCTGATATAAAAATCCATACAGAGGGAGCGGGAATAACAATATTTTCAAGATGGCTGTTTTGGTGGCCATGCTGGATGTTTGGGATGAACAATTTCAATTTCCATTAAAAAGACTAGCTTGACATCGTAGATGACTTCCAGTAAAACTAAAAGTCAATATTACTTCTGTTCTGGAGAAGTCGCAATGAAGAAGAATTTCAAGATGACTGCCATAATGGTAATCAAATTGACACCATTTTTATTTTTCAAAAGAACACACTGCAATGGCCACACTGTATTTATGTGCAGTACCATTTACATTTAATATCAACCTGACCCTGGGTCAAATGTGTGTGTCAAGTTTCAAGGAAATTCTAGGTCAGTAGAAATAAAAATGTTGATGTAAGTCAGACAACAGATATAAGTCAGACAACAGATTGCAGATGACAACATGCCATCCTGTAAACCAGTAAACTAAAAATTAGATACCAACTGAGATTTTAGCTCTGCCTGACTTAATTAAATCTAAAACTGACAAACCTGACCTCCAATTTAAACAATATTTTTTTTCCATATTAATTTTACTATCAACCAATTAGAATAATATATCAGCATTATTAACATAGTTGGTATACAAATACACTAGTTATCTAGAAATGGTATATCTTCATGGCTTCCCTTTTTATGTTTAGACTCCCACTGAAAGTACAATGTGCTCTGAACTGCTCTGAGTATAATCTCCCACTGAAATTACACTGTACTTTGAACTGCAGAGTATCCAATGACTAATTACTGAGTTCCCAATGACTAATTTCTCTGCATACCCAAGGACTAATTATTCTGCATACCCACAGACTAATTACTCTGCATACCCAAGGACTAAATACTATGGATACCCAAGGACTAATTACTCTGCATACCCATGGACTAATTACTCTACATACCCAAGGACTAATTACTATGAGTACCCAATGACTAATTTCTCTGCATACCCAAGGACTAATTATTCTGCATACCCACAGACTAATTACTCTGCATACCCAAGGACTAAATACTATGCATACCCAAGGACTAATTACTCTGCATACCCATGGACTAATTACTCTGCATACTCAAGGACTAATTACTATGAGTACCCAATGACTAATTTCTCTGCATACCCAAGGACTAATTACTATGAGTACCCAATGACTAATTACTCTGCATACCCATGGACTAATTACTCTGAGAACTCAAGGACTAATAACTCTGTGTACCCAAGGACTAATCACTTTGCATACCCAAGAACTAATTACTCTGCATACCCAAGAACTAATTACTCTGCATACCCAAGAACTAATTACTCTCAGTTGATATACTGCTTATGCACCCTAAGTTATGCTACATTTTGTTTCATAGGTAACAAAATATACTGAATGCATACAATTCAAAATATCTAAAGGCACATGTACTATGCGCTGGAAATAAAAATCTTCATTAATAGATTGACGGATTAAAGAAAGAGATGGACATAGTAGCGACTATATCCCCATGTATAACACATATGATGGGGGTGGGGAATAATAAATGAAACTAAATATATAAACATTTAAATTCTAATAATTACACAAATATCAAATCCAAATAAGCTGTACTACCACACTGATGCTTTATTGCTAAGTGTATTTTATCATCCCAAGGAGATATTTTAACATCTAAATTACCTGAACATTAATATTAAACTTAATAAGAAAATGTATTTTTTCATACAATTATTAATGTATAAAAACCATTTAATTGCTAATGTGATACATTTACAATACTGTCATAATGTTCAAACATAAGGCAGTTTATACCAATAAACTGTGCAGTACTTTTTATGAAATAAAACTTCAAATTAGTTAGCACATGAAATTGTAAATAGGTGCCAAATTTTCATATCAAGTTTATGAAATTGTGTAAAGCATTTTAATTTATGGCCTGTCAAGATGTGCAAAACAATGAAATTAGTCATTATTTTTAAAACATTTTACATCTTGAGTAAAACTGTTTATAAAAACTATTTTAATGTGTATGCAATTATTTAATATACACAACACACAAACAGTATTTACCTCCTTTAGTTTCTTCTGTGTCTCTAAAAATGTCTTGTGAAGCTCATCATGTCTGATCTTGATCTGAAACAATTTTTAAAAAATTCACTAAAGGTATTCCATTATTTTAACAGCAATGACTTCAAAGATATCAACCAGATATGACTGAAAATGAAGGGCAATTATATAGTGTGAGTTTTTAGCAGGGTAATTTGAGAGTATTTAAATTACTCATCAGAATTACAAAGTGCTCATTACTCCTTTTGGACCAAGCAACTATTTTTTTAATTATTGTGAATTCATTCAATGACATTTTGGATTATATCCTTGTGATACAGCAAAACTATTGGCACATCAGTACATTTAAGACCTGGCACATCAACACAGAGTAAGATTGGAATTTATTCAAAATACTACACGAAGTTATCCAGAACATCTATATTTTTGGTCTTGTGATAGAGGAGCTGTGTAATATTAACAATTCATACATAACACTTATCCAATCGTAATATGTTAGGAATACATCCACTATCTTGCAAATCCAACTCCATAAAATCACATCTTTAGAGTTTGACTTGTTTTGGCAGCAGATGCTAAAAAGCTGTCTGCTTAAGAAGTTGCAAGTCAAGCTAAAGTGGTCTTGCTTGGGATTGTGGAACCAAACCCTGTCAATTGTCATTTAGTGGATGCACATCTTCTAACAATACTATTGATGGGTAGGCATTGGATGTCCTGCCCATGTTATGATCAGGTAAATTGTCTTACTCTAAACATTTTTGTTTTAAAATACATTACCTGATGTATTAAGAGAATAAATATGAGGAGTACATCCTCTTGCCCCTGATTTGCTTCATCTTTGTAAAGCAGTTCCCTCATGGAAGCAATAGTAGGAATGTCTGTCTGCCTGCCTGGATGGATGGATGGATGGTAACATCCAAGTCCTGCTAAAGCTATTTGCTAATATACTCACCTCCTCTAGTTTGGTTTGCTGTTGCTCTATCTGTTTTTTAAGAGCTGCAGTGATTCTCTTGTGTTGCTGGGCTCCACCCACCCTCTCACTCTTCTCTATCTGCTCTATCTCAGATTGCTTGAAAGAGAAGTAACAAGAGGCCCAAGTGAATCGGAGATCACTCACTGCTAATATGTACCTAAGTACCTAATGCAATGGAAGCTGGCCAAGAAATATGTGTTAGTAGGATGCATTCTGTCCAAATTTCTATAAATTCTGTTGACTGGTAAACAAAATAGTTCTTTGAAGTTTGTCTACGCATTATTTTGTATAAAACTGATAGGCCTTTACAGCATGATGATTTCCATCAAATTAGGTTATATTTCTTTTAAGCAGTTTTAGAGAAGAAATAATTTAAAGGTTGCCTATTTTTAGCAACTGCAACCATACTTGCTGCAGATCTGCATCAATTTTACCAAATGTATAGAGATCTTAATAAACAAGAATTCTTCCTTGCAATATTTAAAAAAATTCTGGTGAGAAGTTTGAAGATGTTTTAAAGAAGTATTATCTATTTTATGTTACCAGTAATATTTGTTAATTAGCACAATTTGTTCATTGCATGAAGCTCTCTGTAAAATCTGGTCAAAGCTGATTGCTTTTGAGTTTTAAGGTTTTTACATTGTTAGCAATGGTGGCCATATATGCTTGTAGATCTACACCATGTGTCCAAAATGAAAGGCCATTATTAAAGGATGCTCTTTATCAGAGTTTGTCAAATTCTGTTGTGTTATCTTTGTCTAGAAGTCTTTAAAAGCTTTTCTATTTTTATTTATGGTAGTATATTTTAAAGCAGACCTTTTTTAAAAACAATATAATTTTGAACAGTCTTTGTGTAAGGATGCTGTCAAAAAAAAGACAAATTCTACTGAGTGGTTTTTAAAGTTATGTATATCACCATCATTGTCATTAACGTAAAATGACTTCATATCAGGAGGCTTTCTGTAAAAGTTTGTCAGGTTCTATTATGCAGTTTTTTATATGTCATTTAAACATTTTGAAGGTTTTTCTATTTCTATTTTTTTTTGTAATGGCAGCCATACTGGACATAGTTTCTAAAGATTTAATAAGGCTTCACGCCAGGAAGTTTTCAAGTTTTCTGCCAAACTTGGTTTTAGTTAATCCAATACTCTTTGTAAAGAAACTGAAAATAGAAAATGCAAAACATTTTTATCTGCAAACTGCGCTATGATGCATCATCCAACAATAAATCTGTTACTAATACTAGCAAGAAAATAAAATTAATGAAATCAGGAAGGATAAATTCAACATCACTGGAATTCATTCAATTGTATTCTTTATTTTTTATGGTTGGAATTTATAACATAAGGATTATACATAATTTGATGCATTTGCTACTAGATAAATTTGAACTCAAATTTTGTGTTTGCAAACACTTTAGGTTAGAAAACAGTTTCATAATTTATTACATATTCAAACTAAAAGCTTAGAATTACAAAACAAAATGCCATAATACAAAAAAAGCTGCATGCACAAAAGACTTTCAAACCAAACAAAGATTTTTCATTTTTTGGTTACTAATATGATCTGATGACATCTGAATATCAAACACAGCCCATCAGTTGAAAATGTTTTCTTTTCAACAATTAGCACACAAGAATTAAACATTACTAAGCATAAGGATTAATAGTGGTGATTACTGGTGACTCAGAATCCCATTTCCTTGACATAAGATCAGTCTGGTGTATCCTTGGGAAATTCCCATTTCCTTGGCATCATACAGCCAATATGTTAACCCTGTGTACCACTTGAGGTTGCATCATACTTCTGAGCTCTGTACTGTCAACATCATTCATAAATTACCAAAGTGGGTGTATTACCAAAACTTAGATGCAGTTCTACAATGAAACCAAATAATGCAGACTTTCCACTCAAAAAACCCCCACCTCACTTTTGATACCCAATATTTTCAGGCAAACATTTACTGGTTATCGAAACTGGAATTTGTATCAGGATTTTTTACTTTTTGGGTTCAGATCAATAGCAGACTGGTTTGAATTGCACATGGACAGTTTAACCTTTGCTAAAAGTAGGATAAGTTTGAAAATAAAATATGGCCAAGGTATGTAAATAATGTGCCCAATAGGCAAACTCAAATTAAATTTTTACCCTTCAGCACATGCATGAGCAAAATGGCCAATCCAAAACAACATCTTTAATACACCTAGGCATCCAGTGAAATAAAAATCTCTAGGACAGATGTATTTGGATGTATTCAGAAGTAATCCCAAAAATTGTGTTTCCTACCCCACATATCCAGTGACCCCCCCATCTCCATGCGTTAATGAGTTAAAAATGCTGCTTAAACCAATCAAACACACAAAAAATCTAGTTCATTCAAAACACAAACATGCATAATTGAAAATAACAAGTGTTCCACAGAACATGATATCTGATATACAAGGAACTTCTTGAACATCAGGATCCAAACTTAAGACATATTGAGAAGAACACTTATTATCTCATATTGACTCAAACTATGTCCCCTGAAATTTTAAATTCTTAAAATCAACTACTGCCAGAAAGTTTTTCTGTACAAAATAAATATTTTCTAATTGGCCAGGATAAGAGTTTCACTTTAAAAATATCCAAAGGTCAGTTGACTACAGCCACTGGCAATGAATAGGAATATCCAACCAATGGTCAGTTGACTACAGCCACTGGCATTGAATAGGAATATGCTACCAAAGGTCAGTTGACTACAGCCACTGATACTGAATAGGAATATTCAACCAAAAGTCAGTTTGACTTTAGACACTGATACTGAATGGGAATATTTAACTATAGGTCAGTTGATTACAGCCAATGATGCTGAGTGCTGTTCCATTTAGACATACATGGTACTTAGTAAGGCAGTTGTTTAACAATATATGCCAGGGTACTTTGATTTCAGAGAGTTCATTTTAAAATTATAAGAGAATTCTAAATTGCATATATTGGTGAGTACCACACATTAAAAGTTTCCATGGGTCCTATGTATGTTTTATTGGAACAGCCCTGAATAGGAACATTCAATCAATGTGTCAGTTGACTACAGTCACTGCTGCTGAATATAAACATTCAAAGGTCAGTTGACTAAAGCCACTGCTGCTGAAAATACATGCCACTCAGCAAGATAACTAAAGTGTTTACCTTTTCTGCATACTCAAATGCAATTTGCTGTATTTCTGCTGACTGCATCCCTACTATAGAGCCCACAGCACTGGCTGTTATTTTTCCCTGCATGCAAAAAACATCAAATATGCAAGCCAAAATCAAATATGCAAAACAAACTGGACAGCAACTAAAAAAATGGAAATATCCAATATTTTCTAAAAAGATGCAAAATGCAAAGTTTTATCGCAAGTAGCATTCTTAATATTAAGCATTGTTGTGTCCAGCAGATATAAAAAGGAATTTCGCACACAATTCTATATAGCAGTCACAAACATTTTCTTATAATAATATTGTCAGTGTTACGCATGAAGAACAGAGTGAAAATATTAACTTTCACAATCTTGTCTAGTTGTTTATTTTGTCTTCTTAAATTTGTTTCCCTACATAAAGAATCAGGTGCATACTACAAATATATACATGTATGATACTTTAATGCTAAAGATATGGTGGATATAATGTGAAGAAAGATAAATAGATTAAACAGATTATTGTTAAGCACCCATATTTTAAGATGCTGAGTCTCTGCAGTCTGCAGCTGGCAGGTTAATTTTTATCAACATTTTCTGGTAATATAATATAAGACTAACTTTTCCAGAGTTATTATATATATATATATATATATATATATATATATATATATATATATATATATATATATATATATATATATATATATATATATGTCTTAGTTATAATAACTGGCTTAAACGAGTTACAGCAAATGAACTAATACACACATACACACACACACACAAACTTACATCTGGTGTATCCATGGCTGACATTCCACTCATAAGCATGTTGATTCTTTTCTGAAAATGAAAAAAAAAATGATGTGAACAGTGCAACATTAACAGAATGGACACTGTAAGACATAAATATAATTCTTGACTGTAAGACATAAATATAATCCTCGACTGTAAGACATAACTATAATCCTTGACTGAAAGACATAAATATAATCCTTGACTATAATACATAAATATAATCCTTGACTGTAGATGACTGACTACATATATCATAATTAGACTTTTGCTAAATATGAATAAAGTTTAATATAAAAGATACAGCACAGGAATGGATCATCAAAAATGACATTATTCTCCATTAGATCTGACAAGTATGAATCTTTGGATGTAACCATTAATGTCTTCATGTTGTTAAAATCCTCAAAACAAATACAAACTTAAAATCTATGAGACAGACAGAGATAATCCTGAACCTCTTCCTCAGCCTGTAGTTCCTCCAATGTTTTCTCCTCCTCTTTAGCCCCAGTCCCAGAAGCAGCAGCTTTCTTCTTGGCTGATTTCTCCTCATCCTAGAAGGAAAACCAAGCATGAATTGTATCAACCATACAAACCTGCCATTTAAAGTGTACACAAAATTGTCAATATATTTTGACATTTGCATTGATATTTGATTATTCTGTATTGACATCTAATTATTTCAGAGCCCAGTTCAGTCCTTAATTCCAAGCTTAATATACAGGAACTAAATAACAACATAATACACCAATCAAAATTTTATAACTTTGTGGTTAATGGAAAGAAACTACCTATTCTGGCATAATTATATTAGTACATATCTATGTTGTTGTTGTTGTAGTAGGGTTTTAACGCCATTTTTCAGCACAAGATAGGCTATACATGGCGGCCAGTATTAATGGTGGAGGAAGAGCCCTGGAAAACGCAGGGAAGAACCACCAGCTACTGGCAGGCTTTCTCACTTACCCATGTTAGTGGAGTCTGGACTTGAACTCACACAGATAGAGGTGAGATGGCAGTGATCCGTAACGGTCAGCGCTTTAGACCACTTGGCCACTTGGGGCCCCCAGTACATATTTATATTTATAAAAGCTTGTCAAACTAAAGACCTCTGACAAGGAAACTAACTAAAAGAAATAAAATTTGACAGATTTTTTGAAGATGAAAATTGGAACAGATTTAACAAGAGTACCTTGGAAAGTCAAATGTTCTAATGACCCAAAAGAATGTCTAGAAATTACCGGTTTTTAACGGTGTCAAAACCATCTCAGATATTATGGGAAATAATAATCACTTCTGTTTTGGCCACACTGAATGTAAGATTGTCACCATTATAATTAGAACCAACTGGACATCATTAGAAGTCTTTTGTTAAGAACCATAAGCAGGGTACCAGGAACAAGATTTCAAGACAATAACCTTGGTAGTCATATAGTCTATTTGTACTCTCTTCGTTTAGGTTTAGGACCATCTAGACACCACTAGAAGTCTTCTGTCAATAAGAGTTTCCATGAAGAATAAACAGTGATATCAAAATTTCCAAGATAGCTGACATGGTGGCCATTTTTGATATCTGATGGCACTATTTGTATGACCAACTAGTCATCATATAAAGTCTTCCTGAGAAAATTTGACATGACTTTCTCTGTAGTAGCCATAACAAGATTCTCAAGTAACTAGCCATGATGACCATACTAGACATTATAATAAGTCTTCCTGTGAAAACTCTAAGTTGATATGACTCTCTGTAGAAGCCATAACAACTAGCCATGATGACCATACTAGACATTATAATAAGTCTTCCTGTAAAAACTCTAAGTTGATATGACTTTCTCTGTAGTAGCCATAACAAGAGTCTCAAGTAACTAGCCATGATGACCATACTAGACATTATAATAAGTCTTCCTGTGAAAACTCTAAGTTGATATGACTTTCTCTGTAGTAGCCATAACAAGAGTCTCAAGAAACTAGCCATGATGACCATACTAGACATTATAATAAGTCTTCCTGTGAAAACTCTAAGTTGATATGACTCTCTGTAGAAGCCATAACAACTAGCCATGATGACCATACTAGACATTATAATAAGTCTTCCTGTAAAAACTCTAAGTTGATATGACTTTCTCTGTAGTAGCCATAACAAGATTCTCAAGAAACTAGCCATGATGACCATACTAGACATTATAATAAGTCTTCCTGTGAAAACTCTAAGTTGATATGACTTTCTCTGTAGTAGCCATAACAAGATTCTCAAGAAACTATCCATGATGACACTATACTAAGTTTTCTAGTCAAAATTCAATGCTGATATCTCTTTCCACTCAGGTGAAGTAGCAATAATAAAATTGACAAGATGGATGCCATGGTAGCTATACTGGAGGTCAAATCAGCATTGTTTTCATTTAGGAAACTAAGCATCATATTTTTTATTGAAAACCCAATGTTGATATGATAATCCATTCCGGATGAGAAATGATAAAATCTCCAAGCAATTTTCATTCAGGACACTGGGATGTATCTTGTGAAGTTTCATGGCAATCCTCAACAAAGGTTTGGAGAAGTAGCAATAACAAACTTGTTCTAACAGACAGATGATGGGTAACAGACCATCTCAAAGCCCTTCTGGTCTTTGACCAGTAACAAAAACCAGTTTTCTGAAAGTTCATGTTGTTTTTCTTTACTTAACCAATGGTCTATGAAAATGTATGGAATCCAGATAAGTCAACATATTTTATGGAATGTAGTGTCACACCTGTGTCCTTTAGTCACTTAGTGTCACACTTGTGTCCTTTTGTCAGACCTGTGTCCTTTTGTTATGTATTTCTCTGTATCTAATTTGCACAAGTTTTAACACCAAACTTTAATGCAAAAATTTAATGAAACAATTGAGCACAAATCCTTAATGCAAATACTTTAATATAACATTTAAAACAAACTTTTATTATAAAATATGAAAAGTAACTAACTTTGACAAAAAACTTAAATGCAAAATTTGACCACAAAATGTATTATCACTGACACTGCCATTGCTGTAGCTGGCACATCAAAAAGTCTCACTATGCTTATCTACACAAGACAAAAATTACCTTTTCTGCTTTTTCTGATTTGCTGAAACCATACCTCCTGCAATATAACATCACAATTAGGTCAGAAAATTAACTAATATTTTTCTTTATTTTAAGGAATTACTTTCTGTAAAATAATTTTCTAAAAGACCACAAAGTCTATTAAAGTGACTCCTTATTACAGGATTATCATGATGAACTTTTTACTGAAATAGTTTGTTTTCAATGGTAACAATTTTCTTGCAAGGAGGGCATGTGCATTTGTAATTGAAATTATGAATTTGAAAAGAAGTTCCATTGTTTTACAGCATTGTTATTGTTATTGTTATAGGGTAGGGTTTAACACCATTTTTCAGCACAAGATAGGCTATATATGGCAGCCAGTATTAATGGTGGAGGAAGAACCCTGGAAAACCCCAGGAAGAACCACCGACCCACGAGAATCTACTGGTAGGCTTTCTCACTTACCCACGTTAGCAGAGCAGAGTCTGGACTCGAACTCATGCAGACAGAGGTGACATGGCAGTGATCCTCAATGGACAGTGCTTTAGACCACTTGGCCACTCGAAGCACCCTGTTTTACAGCAAGATAATTGCTAATTGGTTATTAAAACTTGTTACAGGTAACAACCACAAAATCCCTCCAAAACAGTGTATTCACAGAACTTTATAAGACAGATCAAGTTTTCAGCAACTGCTTCAGATGCAGTTATCCTGACTAAGTAATAGATATTTACATGTATGCATCAAACATGTCTGTCAATAGATAACATGAGTACTACAGGTATCTATATTGGTTTGTCTATATCATGTATTTTTACTGATGAACAAAATGTGCAAGCAAAGACCAGAACTTTTGCCTTGGTAAATATAGCTGAACAAGTGTGTCACAGAATCAATGGTCTAAGTGTCATAATGATTCATCCCAAGCATGAAAAACAATCTATTATGGGATTTAGGAAATATAAACAATTAAATTATTGTAACCACAACAGTAATACACATTTTCTATAATTGTGACCTTGACCATGACCAAATATATGCAAATGAAAAACTTAAAATGAAACCTTAACAATTATTCATGCTGCCAGCATTGGCACTGAAAACAAACAAATGAAAAGGTTTATTAGTATATAACTGCCATAATGTGGGGCAAGTTCCACGGAGGAAAACAGACAAAAGAAAAATTAATTGTCTTGCTTGGAATCAATGTCATTCAACTCTGGACTTCAAGTTTTCCAGATTGAAGTTTTTTTTTCTTTTTCTTTTGGAAATTTTCAATTTTCTGTAAGACTTGGTTATATTCCATCAAAGCAAAAGCTAAGAAATTGCAAGGAACACCAATGCATCATCAATATGACATAGAAACGGACACAGACACCAAACAAAACTTGACATGAATGGAGGCCAGGTCATACAGAAGGATAAGAGTAATACTGTACAACACTTTCAAATTTGTGACTGGGCATAATGTTTGCTGATGAATATAACAGATATCAAATAACAGATAAACAAAAGGCAACACTTCAACTTGCCATACTGTTAAATGATTTGTTTTTGCAGCAACAAAATACTTGATTAGTCTCTAAATTCACAGACAATCCTCTTATGGGTACACTAGTCATCACTGAATTCACTATTATTCATGCATTCCAATTTTCATGTATTCTATGGTTGAAAATAAGCAGAATTCAAGACAAAATAAATTATTAATTTGCTGGAAGAAAAGGGCCCCTCTCAAAATCCAAAACATTAAAAAACCTAATTTGTAAAACCACAAAATTTGATAGCCACTGAAATAAATTTACAGTACCATACTAATAACAAGTTGAGTTGAACTGAAAAATGCAGAGACCCAGTTATGCCACAAATCTGGGTCTATGCAGTGTGTATCATTACAACAATAGAGACCCTGATATGCATTATGCAACAGTGGATCAGGGTCTATGCTGCATTGGATTTGTACACACAAGTATATATGGAAAATCATGTGACTGTATGAAGAATACTGTCTGATACTCTTGGGCATATAAAGTGTCTTTTTGTACCTGTCATGTGACCGTATGAAGAATACTGTCTGATACTCTTGGGCATATAAAAGTGTCTTTTTGTACCTGCCATGTGACTGTATGAAGAATACTGTCTGATACTCTTGGGCATATAAAAGTGTCTTTTTATACCTGCCATGTGACTGTATAAAGAATACTGTCTGATACTCTTGGGCATATAAAAGTGTTTTTTTTGTACCTGCCATGTGACTGTATGCAGAATACTGTCTGTTACTCTTGGGCATATAAAAGTGTCTTTTTGTACCTGCCATGTGACTGTATGCCGAATACGGTCTGATACTCTTGGGCATATAAAAGTGTCTTTTTGTACCTGCCATGTGACTGTATAAAGAATACTATCTGATACTCTTGGGCATATAAAAGTGTCTTTTTGTACCTGCGATGTGACTGTATGCAGAATACTGTCTGATACTCTTGGGCATATAAAAGTGTCTTTTTGTACCTGCCATGTGACTGTATAAAGAATACTGTCTGATACTCTTGGGCATATAAAAGTGTCTTTTTGTACCTGCCATGTGACTGTATGAAGAATACTGTCTGATACTCTTGGGCATATAAAAGTGTCTTTTTGTACCTGCCATATGACTGTATGAAGAATACTGTCTGATACTCTTGGGCATATAAAAGTGTCTTTTTGTACCTGCCATGTGACTGTATGAAGAATACTGTCTGATACTCTTGGGCATATAAAAGTGTCTTTTTGTACCTGCCATATGACTGTATGAAGAATACTGTCTGATACTCTTGGGCATATAAAAGTGTCTTTTTGTACCTGCCATGTCACTGTATGAAGAATATTGTCTGATACTCTTGGGCATATAAAAGTCTTTTTGTACCAGCCATATGAGTGTATGAAGAATACTGTCTGATACTCTGGGGCATATAAAAGTGTCTTTTTGTACCTGCCATGTGACTGTATGAAGAATACTGTCTGATACTCCTGGGCATATAAAGTGTCTTTTTGTACCTGCAATATGACTGTATGAAGAATACTGTCTGATACTCTTGGGCATATAAAAGTGTCTTTTTGTACCTGCCATGTGACTGTATGAAGAATACTGTCTGATACTCTTGGGCATGTAAAAGTGTCTTTTTGTACCTCACATGTGACTGTATGAAGAATACTGTCTGATACTCTTGGGAATATAAAAGTGTCTTTTTGTACCTGCCATGTGACTGTATGAAGAATACTGTCTGATACTCTTGGGCATATAAAAGTGTCTTTTTGTACCTGCCATGTGACTGTATGCAGAATACTAATACTCTTGGGCATATAAAAGTGTCTTTTTGTAACTGCCATGTGACTGTATGCAGAATACCGTCTGATACTCTTGGGCATATAAAAGTGTCTTTTTGTACCTGCCATGTGACTGTATGCAGAATACTGTCTAATACTCTTGGGCATATAAAAGTGTCTTTTTGTACCTGCCATGTGACTGTATGCAGAATACCGTCTGATACTCTTGTGCATATAAAAGTGTCTTTTTGTACCTGCCATGTGACTGTATGCAGAATACTGTCTGATACTCTTGGGCATATAAAAGTGTCTTTTTGTACCTGCCATGTGACTGTATAAAGAATACTGTCTGATACTCTTGGGCATATAAAAGTGTCTTTTTGTACCTGCCATGTGACTGTATGAAGAATACTGTCTGATACTCTTGGGCATATAAAAGTGTCTTTTTGTACCAGACTTATGACTGTATGCAGAATACTGTCTAATACTCTTGGGCATATAAAAGTGTCTTTTTGTACCTGCCATGTGACTGTATGCAGAATACTGTCTGATACTCTTGGGCATATAAAAGTGTCTTTTTGTACCTGCCATGTGACTCTATGAAGAATACTGTCTGATACTCTTGGGCATATAAAAGTGTCTTTTTGTACCTGCCATGTGACTGTATGAAGAATACTGTCTGATACTCTTGGGCATATAAAAGTGTCTTTTTGTGCCTGCCATGTGACTGTATGAAGAATACTGTCTGATACTCTTGGGCATATAAAAGTGTCTTTTTGTACCTGCCATGTGACTGTATGAAGAATACTGTCTGATACTCTTGGGCATATAAAAGTGTCTTTTTGTGCCTGCCATGTGACTGTATGAAGAATACTGTCTGATACTCTTGGGCATATAAAAGTGTCTTTTTGTGCCTGCCATGTGACTGTATGAAGAATACTGTCTGATACTCTTGGGCATATAAAAGTGTCTTTTTGTACCTGCCATGTGACTGTATAAAGAATACTGTCTGATACTCTTGGGCATATAAAAGTGTCTTTTTGTACCTGCCATGTGACTGTATGAAGAATACTGTCTGATACTCTTGGGCATATAAAAGTGTCATTTTGTACCTGCCATATGACTGTATGCAGAATACTGTCTAATACTCTTGGGCATATAAAAGTGTCTTTTTGTACCTGCCATGTGACTGTATGAAGAATACCGTCTGATACTCTTGGGCATATAAAAGTGTCTTTTTGTACCTGCCATGTGACTGTAAAAAGAATACTGTCTGATACTCTTGGGCATATAAAAGTGTCCTTTTGTACCTGCCATGTGACTGTATAAAGAATACTTTCTGATACTCTTGGGCATATAAAAGTGTCTTTTTGTACCTGCCATGTGACTGTATGCAGAATACTGTCTAATACTCTTGTGCATATAAAAGTGTCTTTTTGTACCTGCCATATGACTGTATGAAGAATACTGTGATACTCTTGGGCATATAAAAGTGTCTTTTTATACCTGCCATGTGACTGTATAAAGAATACTGTCTGATACTCTTGGGCATATAAAAGTGTCTTTTTGTACCTGCCATGTGACTGTATGAAGAATACTGTCTGATACTCTTGGGCATATAAAAGTGTCTTTTTGTACCAGCCCTATGACTGTATGCAGAATACTGTCTAATACTCTTGGGCATATAAAAGTGTCTTTTTGTACCTGCCATGTGACTGTATGAAGAATACGGTCTGATACTCTTGGGCATATAAAAGTGTCTTTTTATACCTGCCATATGACTGTATGAAGAATACTGTCTGATACTCTTGGGCATATAAAAGTGTCTTTTTGTACCTGCCATGTGACTGTATAAAGAATACTGTCTGATACTCTTGGGCATATAAAAGTGTCTTTTTGTACCAGCCATATGACTGTATGCAGAATACTGTCTAATACTCTTAGGCATATAAAAGTGTCTTTTTGTACCTGCCATGTGACTGTATGAAGAATACCGTCTGATACTCTTGGGCATATAAAAGTGTCTTTTTATACCTGCCATATGACTGTATGAAGAATACTGTCTGATACTCTTGGGCATATAAAAGTGTCTTTTTGTACCTGCCATGTGACTGTATGAAGAATACAGTCTGATACTCTTGGGCATATAAAAGTGTCTTTTTGTACCTGCCATATTCCAATAGTGTTGACTGAACTCTTGATTCCTCATCCTTCAGTTTCTCTGCATCATGTCTTTTATACTTTCTCTCTGGTTTGTACACATTCTAGAAAGGAATAACACAAATTATTTTAACGTAGAAATGAAGGATTTCAAACATTTTCCAACATAATGACAGCAAGGCTGCTCTCTAATAGTTAATAAACTTTAGACTTTTTCAAAATCTTTAAAAGTGGACATTAAGTGGTAAAATCAATTTAATTATAATTTTTTGAGCTCAACACAAAGAAAAATACATGATTTCACTTTCAATTTGTCCTTACTACATATACTGCTACACATTAAAAACTACTACTCTGCACCTAAATAGCTATTGGTAACCTCTTAAAATTTACCCTTTTGAGATAACAAGTGATGGACAGAGAGAGAGAAGGAAACTGAAAAATGAGAATACTTGGGTAGACAGTTAGGCAGGTGGAATGTGCCAAATCAGAATTCTGGGTCCAAATTTCATCGAAATGTTTAAATTCGGAGTACCAAATGTGCAGCCCGCCAAGCTGCAAAATGAATGGCATCACAAGGAGTCATGGGAGATAATAAAGATGAAGCAGCCCTTAAGGTCACTGAAGATGCCTTCATGCGGCACTCAGGGTGATTTGAGTTTGTGACCCCTGGTCTAAATAATGAAGTATTGGAAGAACATCTTAGTGTATGCAATTTCAAGCATGAATGCTTATTTTTTGTTTTCTTATACCTTTAACAGTTTACACTACATCATAAAGGAACCTGATGCAAAGAAATGACAACTTTGCATGTCAGAGACTCAGGAAATTTCAGACTGCATCTTTCACACAGTCTAGCATTAATAATGCCACCATCATATTCTGCACCAGTTACAAAGTCACTTCAAAATATTTCAGGCACACTTTTTTTTTAGAACAGACCAGTTGACATATGTACTGTAGCAATGTTTTTATCAACACTTGAAATGTCAGTGCTGTTCATCTCAGAGCATGTGCAGTACCAGCATTATTATACAATAATCAATGGAAAAAATGCCCATTAGGAAGGGAAATTGTTTGTTTTTATCTGCAAACTCTGCATACAATGCACAAAGTAGTATGGAAGCAATCATAACATTGTCCTTAAAGACTGGACAGTATTTCCTTATCTGGTATGCCAATAATGTCAAGGAAGGCTGTATGAAAGGCCATATCGCAGGTTGAAAGAAGGGCGCTGTGGACATCTGGAAGGCTGATTGCCTGCCGAAATGGGAAGACCAGTTATTATGATCTCTGTAAGATTTTACATACAATGGAATGGGTGGCCATTATGTGACACGTTCCATTGAGAAAGATTTCCTTTTACCAAGCTGTAAGGAAGATATGAAAGGACAGTTAACAACCGGCTTAGCTAAGAAAGGACTCTCATGAAAGAATTAGGACATAACATAAAAGCATTATCTGACAAGTGTGATGAAGGAGAGAGCAACAATTCCCAGACAAAAAGCAACTGCACTGTCACCGTCATTACCAGTCTCCTCATCTGTGAAGACATGCATGTGATGTTCATTTGGCCACAACCAGAGACACTGCATTATCTGCAACTAGCTGGCTGGATGTGATGGTAGCTGACGACCCTTTCATGGGCATCTGTGAACATCATGCTATTGCATGCAACCTACCAGATCCAAAAACATTTAGTCCACAAAACTTTGAAAAATATGAAAATATCCACCCACAAAATCCCAATAAAGGTTACCAAACCTTTGTAGTCACTTGAACACATAAAAAGCATTGATAATACAAAACCACAAAGATTGATGAATGATTCAATGAGGTAATTTAGGATAATGAGCAAAAGCTTCAACTGGTGCCACATAGTGGAGACAAAAGAGAGGTAATAAGTAAGAGTTTGTTCCCTTTGTCTATAAGTTACTGAGATGAGAAAGATGAAATTTGTATCTACCTGGAATATCTGGAGTTTGTATTACCTGGAGTTTGTATTACCTGGAGTTTGTATTACCTCATTAAGTGTGGATATCAATCATAACTGAAATCATTTAAGATTTTGATGATATAAGCTCTTATGCCAAATCTGTTAAAAACTTATGGCCACTCTCATGTTCCCTGGCTTAGTCAATCAGATGCCTGAATACCACATTAATCAAATTCCTCTGCACTCCTGATAATAAATGCTAATATACCAAATGTAACTAAAATCTGACCAGAAATATGATCTCTGAAGTGTTCTCAAGCAAAGTTATCATGGATGGATGGATGACAGACAAAAGGCTCCCTCAGCCTGGTGAGCTATAAAACTCCTTTTCCTCTGAAAATTTAAAAAAAAGTACTTACCTTGACCTCTGCAACTGATTCTGTCGCCTTGCCAACAGTAGATCGGAAAATCTTATCCTGAAAGAAAGTGATGCTCTGTGAGATTATAAATTAACCCAGGAAATCATTTATTATCCATACTCGTTGGGAGACAGAAATTTCAAAAGGACATATTGTTGGCATGGACTTGTACAAAGATGTAAAATATACAAACAAAAAAAAAAGAGTGGCAAGTCAAACAGAAAATTGGATATGATGGTAGGTTGTTGCATATTTGTTGGAATTTATTGTGATGTAGGGATGGAAATAATTTTATTGAAATGATTCAAATATGTTTTAAGTGATATTGTTGAATTTATATACCATTCAAAACACAATTATGAATTGTAAACCACTTTTATTACAGCTCAGGGATCTCAAACAGGTGGCCTGTAGACCAAGGTGTTATTTCTTGTGGTCCTCAAACAACACCTGGATTTTTGTAAAACAATAGTACAAATTTTTTCTTCACAGCCTGCCAAATGTTTATAAAAATTTGATTGTTACATCATTTTACTGGAATTTAAAAAAAATAAGATAACTTCGGTACAAAGCATCAATTTTCAATTTAAAATTTAATTTAATGGTTTAAGTAATGTCTTTCTTCACTAATATACTGTTCATGCAATTTCAGCAGTCTAAATCAATGGTTTAATTAATGATTTTTTTAAACAAACTGTACATGCCAGTTTAGCAATCTAAATCAATGGTTTAATTAATGACTTTTTTACAAACTGTACATGCAATTTCAGCAGCCTAAATTAAAGATTTAATTAATGACTTATTTTAACAACTGTTCAAGCCATTTCAGCAGTCTAAATCAATGGTTTAATTAATGACTTTTCTAACTGTACATGCAATTTTAGCAGTCTAAATCAATGTTTTTTTAAAAAACAAACTGTACATGCAATTTCAGCAGTTTGAGTCAGTGTTGTAAATAGTGGCATCCTTACAGCTGTGATTTCACTTTCTTTCATGGAGTTAAAATAGTGGTTGCTATAAATACAATCCTCATGAATAATTTAGAAAGAAGACATGGGATGTACTGTCTGCTTTGCATTTTTAATACAGCTTAACACTTCTTCCGTCATATCACTACAATGCCAGTAGTGTTGCAGTATATGATAGCTAGCAATGGGGCATTGTACTGCAGTCATGTGGCATCATGCCCCACCCAGTCACATTATCCTGACACCAGTCCTAACACTAACATCTTAATGCTGAGGCAGCTGTTAGTAACACTTTTAAAAGTCTTGGGCATGACTTGGCCAGGGTTTGAACCCACAGCTTTCAGCATTTGAGGCAGACACTCTACCCACTTAGGTCACAGGAGAGGTCTGTAGTAGTGAGTAGTGTACTAATGATGTGACTATATGGACATCAGTTTAAATAAAGGTATGTGTGTGTTTTAATTATCTCCCAAATTGGTGTTGTTCTGTAAGGAATAACTGTATCTGTATCTTCTCATAAGGTAAGGTGAATAGATTTCACTATAAGTAATAACTGAACATTTACCAGCTCATAAAGGTAAGGGGAATGACCTTCATTGTAATTAATAACTCTATATTTACCTTCACATAATGGTATGGGAATAGAATTCATTGTAATTAATAACTGTACTTTTACCTTCTCATAAGGGCATGGGGAATGGATTTCACTGTAAGTAAAAACTGTACCTTTACCTTCTCATAACAGTAAGGGTTTATGATCTCAATTGTAAGTAATAACTGTACCTTTACCATCTCATAAGGGTAAGGGATAATGGCTTCTCTTTAGAATGACAAACCTAAAGTGCTAAATTTGTATAATGATGTGACAATGATAAACATCCCTGACACACAAACAAAAAGTAGGGCAAGATACGTCTGAAGTGTCCCAGAAAGAGATAAGCATGACCAAGTAACTATATTACCTACATAACACCCATCTGTTCCAGGTCAAAAACTGTATTGATGTGACTGAGAATATCAAGATAAAGCTGTGTATGGCAAGCTAAATTTGACTTCATATCATATTTTTAGGATGGCCATGCTCTGTATTTCAATGTATATGCACTGTATGGAACTTTCAATCAATCCTATCAGTCATACAAAGTTAAACCTGTCTATACAGGACATTCAAGAGACTACAAAAATTAACATAACTGTTGTCCTTTATACACAGATTGAAAATAAAATTATGAAACTGTGAAACTTTTATATTTAGTGTCTCTTAAGAAAAAGTCTAACTTTAGTTTTCAATTAAACCACGTTGAAGGGCTAAAAGGAACAAAGCTTGAAAGGAAGTATAAAATATATGGTAAACACCACCAAGAAAAATGACCCTTGCCTGATCCTCTTTCTTAAAATCAACTTAAATAACAAGAATACAGTGGAACCTTAATCTGGACACCTTTGTTTCCAATGAATATTACTTGATTAATGAGTTCTCCAATAATTGAGTCATGCACATTTGTATTTTATGTCATTGTACTGTATTGTTCTGTATATTCAATGATGATTGAAATAAATTAATGAATACATCTTGTTTTTATTTCACTTTATTATAATATGTACTTTTACATACATGTAAACATACCTTTATGTAGCTAAAACATCACACTATGTACATGTCTGTACATAGTATGTCGATATCCCAAAGAAATCTGTGTTGATATTTGGCATGGCAAGCACAAGTTAAATCTGCTGATTCAGCATGTACAGACAACCATTTGCCCTTGTTTGTCTGCAATTATTGACTTGCCAGAGTCTACGGAGTAAGAGATCATATGCCAGCAGTTATTTTGAATGGGAGATTTTGGGTGATCTTCTTTGTGTTGGGAAGTTTTTTTTTTTTTTTTAATCCTGGCCAGTATTTCTGACCTCTTGACACCAAAATCAAAAAGTCTCCTCCTTACTTTAAGTACAAGCCCTCAACATTGTTGGTCAAAGTACAATGTCTACAAAAATAATTATGCAAGAAGAAATTTTCTGGTAGTAAGTGAGATTGATCTATGACCTTTTGACCCCAAATTCGATATTGTTTTGTTCTTAGCCTAACTGTAAGCCAGTCACAAATTTTGGCCATGACATGTGCTCAAGACCTAACATATTTGTGCTGACATTTTTTTTTATTTTTCAGTCAGTGATGTTAACCGTTGACTTTCTGAATATAAAGACAGTAGGCTTCTTCCTTACATGAGGTGCATACGATTCACAAAGTTTGCTCCAAATCTGTGCTAATGTCATTATGCAGAAAATATATATCTTTTTCTGCTGGTGACCATAACCTTTTAATCCCAAAATCAATAGGTTTCTTCCTTACTCCACACAATTTTCAAAGGTAGCTTGTTTAAAACTAAGTTGTCATAATAAAGAATTTTCGGAAGTTTTCTAAAAAAAAAAGAAAATCAATATCAAATTCAACTCAATTATAAATAAGTCATATTTGTGTGAACAATGCATTTATGTACATGTCTGCCCCAAGATAAGCCAATATAACAAGTTTAATGAGATAATACAATAATTGCTGCTTTAAAAGTAACCTCATCTTTCTAACAGACCTTGCAAGATGAATGCATCAATTAATGGATCAAAGAAAATAAGTCACAGTGACCAAATTTAGGTAGTGTGGCAAGCTTAATTAAAGCCAAATAAGTTTTGATCATACATGCAATAATCACAGATGAACCAGTGTTTCAAGTTATCTCCAGACGACTAGTCAGGCGTTGGTTGCCTGTAAGAGTATCTATGAACCATAAAGTCTCTTTTGAGTTAAACCTCTTTACAATAGGTCATTTTGAACCATCTACTTGTGTATTTAAGATAATATTAGCAATGCCAGTGGCAAATAGGGCTAATGAATATAGACAAAGCACATTGCAAATACAGCTAGAAATCCAAGCTCATCCAAAATGCTACCATGTATTAAACCACTGAGACTTAAGACAAAAGACCCCATAGGAGAGCAGGTACACATTCTAAGCCCCCCTCCCCCCAACGCCAGGATTTAGGGCAAAGTACAATGCACTCATAAAATAGGGACAACAACAGACCTTAATGTAAAAACTTAGCTTCCAAAAGTATGAAAAGTAGGTTAAATATCTTACTGTATCTAGGTGTGAGAAGTAATCCTCATGTCAATGACCTAATGTCACAAGGTCATTGACCTAATGTCACAAGGTCATTGACCTAACTAATACCTCAAAATGTCTTCTATCTACATTTCATCTAACATGAATTTCTCATTATCATTTGAGTAAGGGGAAATAAAAAAGTACACCATATTTTAATGTGTAGTCACAGTATAATGAAGTATATTACTATTATCACAAGCATAGAGGTGTTATTACAGGGTACACTATACTGCAACAGGCATGTTACACTTATACATCAAACTACATATAAATTGTTCCCATCAGCCAGTAACTAAATCAACTGAATGAAAGTAATAATAAAACTATATTATCAAATTCAGCCATGCTGATGCCTATGTAACATGAGTGACTACAGATTTTGAGGGGTCTTATATTGAGGGAACACTGTAAATACTCATATACTGACACATTCCATATTAATATGAGTCATTACAACTGCATGTTTACAAAAGCATGTATATAGGACAAATTTGCTACTGTAACATAAACACTATGTACATACAGGCCACCTGTATATACATGGTCAAGTTTGGCTAGTCCCATTTATGCATGAATAATTACATATATACATGGTGCAGACTATCTTAAGATTACAAGGAAATCTGGCTCTGTTGAATAGCACAGACTGATACATGCATAGACACGACCAATCACAAAGATATGGTACTGAACATAAAGATGGATTTCAACATGTCATGTATATGATAACCCCTCTTCAATCCTGATAAAACTTTTCTGAGATAACCCAAGCACATAACAACATATGTTGTTGTTGTAGGGTTTAACACCATTTTTCAGCACAAGATAGGCTATAAATGGTGGCCATTATAAATGGTGGAGGAAGAATCCGGACCCCCCCCAAAAAAAACCACCGACCAACAAGAAGCTTTTGGCAAGCTTTTTCACATACCCTTATTGGCAGAACCCAAGAATAAGCGCCTGTAACTTACACTAAAAGTGCGTATCATATAGGCACTTGCTTTCCATACTACCAGTTTAACTGTCTAAACCATCATGTCAAAGTTTAGAGACCCTCTCTGATATGCATCCACATATCAATTTTCAAGAGTCGATATATAAAGTTATCGGCATTGATGGGGGTAATGAACAGATATCTATAAGAAGCAAAGTTACTCAAGAATGAAATTGGGTAATAATGGCCTAATTCTGGACTGATTTATCCTTTTCTAGATATATTTAGTTTTATAAGTTTTTGTGATACAGTAAAACCTTTTACGAGAGTCCGCCCATTTTGCCAACAAAAAACACTCTCTCAAGACAGGTGGTCTCTCATTGCAGGTCTGTACAATAAGACCAGTTTCCAAGGTCCAGTTTCAAAACAAGTTCAAGAAAAATAACCATAATCACTGTACATATATTCTATTCCTTATTAATAGTTCTTGCTAAAATATTGTATGCTTTCATCTAAAACAAAACTATATAGCAATAAGGATATACTTCTATCATTAAACATGAAATCACTTTTACATTTGAAGATCACTTATTTTAGCATATGAAATTGTTTCTGAATTACTCCTTTTCCTTTATAACAATTTAAATTTGTTTTACTTATGTTTAAACTGCATTTTTGCATGTGGTCTTCTCTTTTTCACTTTTTTCTGTTACAATAATTATTTTCTCCAGCCTTAAGATTTGTCTTTTTTAGTTGGAGGTTCGTCTATTGTTACATGTAATAAAGTTCTAGGTGTTAAAATTATTAGTTGTAATATCAAACATAGTTTTGACTGGGCTGTGGGGAAATATGACAAATCTATACATATGCATTGCATATCTAACAATTAATGAAATAAAAAGAAACTATTATTTCATCCAGAAACAGAACCATTTACTCAGAGACAAAAGTCAATGGCTTCATTCAAAGATGACATACAGGGATTAACTCTATAAGCAAAGTGTGTAACCCAGTGGCACCAACATGAATAGACAGCTTTGTGATTGGGATGTAATCACTTAACATTGGAGGAAAAAAAGTCAAACATCACAAGTTTTGAACACTATCAATTGAATCCTTGCTGGTTTAACCGAAAATGACATTATTCACCTCCCGGCAATATGAATTACCTCTAAAGACAAACAATACATGCGACCACTATGTAAACTTTGGCACTGCAATGGCAATTTGTGACATGTACATTAGCCTGGTTTACAGACTGTAGCATTTATCACTGGTAGCAACAATCCTTTTCTAAAAAAGTTCTTTTTATATTTTTTTTTTTGATCAGAACAATCGTTTCTAATCAAGTAGTGATTCTAACAACTGATTATATATAGGTCAGTGGTGTCTGTTCTCACAATATGGTTGTTCATATGGAGGCAAGGTCCTAGTTCCCTGCTTTGTATGCTGCCTGTGTTGTTCACTCCTATATGAATAGTGGAAAACAATGCAGGGAGTATAAAAAGCAGGGAATCAGACTAGGAAATAATCTACATGTAATTTAGTCTGGTTTACAACATAAACTATAAAACACTTATAAGCACAGCTAAAATATTCAGACTTCAGTAGGCAGCCTTTTTTTAAATTTTAATTAGAATGGTATGAGCAGTTGTTTTTATAGGGATTAAATAAAGGTTGGTTGAGTTTATCCTTGTTTTGTGATTTGGTTATTCATACAAGCATTGAAATGCATATTTTGCCAAGACATCGCATTCAGCAGGTGGTCATTCACAACAGAGCATTTAGATAATAAAATCAACCAGTGCATTACAATTGTGGTTGGAAATGACAGGTGGTCGTTCACAGCTGAGGTCACTCAAAACAGTTTCTACTGTAAAGGTCACATTAGTATGCATGTGTGTGATTTGGATTTTTAATTTAACTTTAAAATTTTTTCAGTCATATCACTAGTATGACACATGCAGTGTTACAGTTATAGTGATGTCTAGCTCTGTGGCATCATGTTGCAGACATCTAGCATGATATCCCACCCAGTATCCCATCATTCTGACACCAGGCCAACCATTCCTAACACAAAACTCTTAATACTTAATACTCTTAATACTCCCGCTGTTAGTATAATTTTTATAAATCTTTGGTATGACTAGGCCAGGGTTTGAACCCACAACCTCCCATATCCATGGCGGATGCTCTAACCACTAAGGGGATGTATTAGTAAGGGACAAATAAATGAAAACACAGAAGTTACCCTCATATGAAAATCATATCACATGTACTTTTGATATGATAGGCCTATTATATTGAATACCATCAAACCTTTTACTGAGAGCAGCATCTAATTAAACCTATACTGTGCCATCCAATGGAATCCAAGGACAAAAGCTTCACTGTATATTTTTATTTAATGTCCATGTGATTATGATTTTGTGAGTGTTTTCACACATGTTCATGTGTGTGCATGCATATATGTGTGTGTTTATATTTAACAATGTTCAGTTGACCAACTATTTGTGTCCTTATAATGTATTAAATGCTTCACAGAAAGCAGACATTTTTTAAAATTTATATTTCAATTTCCAATCATTCTGCTAGAGCTTACTATGGGTCATGTGCACTGAACCCCACTGTGACATCAAAAGACATTTTGAGTTTCACCTAACCTCCGACAAAGTGTTATGTATACTTAATTTAAATTGTGTACCTGATTTCTGTAATCTCTTGCCTAATGATTTTTGTAATGATTACAAGATGTTTACTAAAATTTAAGTTCAAAGCTTAATCTTGCTTAAGATTTAGAGAAATTTTCCATTAGTTTCTCAGAAATCTATTCCCACATAGGTCAAATGGATATCTGTATATTAAGGGGATTTAGTATACAATTATTCATTCCTGTTTCATATCAGATTTTGGGAATCTATGAACAGAGTTTGCCATTGTGATTAAATATAATCTGAGAGAAATAATTATTTAAATTATTCATCTGAATTACAAAATGCTCATTAGCTTTTTGGACTTAAACACTACTTTGGGATTATTGAGAACTCATTAAAAAAAATTCTGGAATACATCACTGTGGTACATCAGAACATTCAAGACCACTGGATTCATTTGGAACACTCTTCAATTTTGAACTTGGGGTAAGATATTTAGGATTATCTGGAATTTGATTTGTAATACTATGTCTTTTTAAAGGACAAGGTGCAATAAGGACCAATTTTTTGCCCCCAATCAGATTCCTATTAAACTCAGATATAAAAGAGGCCTCTTCCTATAATATGTATTTCATTCTAACCTTAGATCACTTTTAATACAGAAAATCAACTATTAAAAAGCATTAATTTTCTTCTCTGTTGTGGAACCTATTTTCATGGACTAATGAGTATGGCAAATAGACCCAATAAAGCTAACTGCTGAAAGAGATACATCTGTAATCTTCATTTGCACATGGACAATATTCCTAGTTGTCAATAATGGTACATAGAAATCTTTTCTTTAAACAGTGTAAATGATGCAAATATTACATTAAGAACTGTTGACTTTACCTCTGACACCTATTTCCTTGTCGCTTAGAAAGTTATGCTTATGCTATGATTAATAATTAATAAGCATATTAAATTTTTGACTTGTCAAAAGAATACAAATCTGTGTATTATTTTACCAAAAATAAACACCCAAAAGATGCACAGTTCAAATGTGCAATAGCAAGCTGTATGTTGCTACAGTGTATAACTAAATTGAAAACCAAATGTTAAAAACATCAATTTTCAAAGCAGTTTTGTTTTGTTTATGTATCAGTGGGGAAAAGACTACATTATACTTTTATTTTAATGCCAGTTTGATAAATAATGTTCTTTATATTGATTAATGTTAGGTACTTTGTGATTTTTAAGAGAGAGAGAGAGAGAGAGAGAGAGAGAGAGAGAGAGAGAGAGAGAGAGAGAGAGAGAGAGAGAGAGAGAGAGAGAGAGAGAGAGAGAGAGAGAGAGAGAGAGAGAGAGAGAGAGAGAGAGAGATAGAGATAGAGAGAGAGAGAGAGAGAGAGAGAGAGAGAGAGAGAGAGAGAGAGAGAGAGAGAGAGAGAGAGAGAGAGAGAGAGAGAGAGAGAGAGAGAGAGAGAGAGAGAGAGAGAGAGAGAGAGAGAGAGAGAGAGAGAGAGAGAGAGAGAGAGAGAGAGAGAGAGAGAGAGAGAGAGAGAGAGAGAGAGAGAGAGAGAGAGAGAGAGAGAGAGAGAGAGAGAGAGAGAGAGAGAGAGAGAGAGAGAGAGAGAGAGATATCATTTTCAATATTTTCATTGGGAAGATGACGAGTGATCAGACAAAAGTTCTTTTTTATTTGATATGGGTCCCCAGCATGACAGGAAGGAAAATAAAAATAAAACACAAGGTAGATTGTTACAAATGTGTTTGTTCCACTGTGTACCCTACACATCCCTCATCCCCAAAAATATTTCATCAATTTCAGTACTGTCATTAAACCAATCAGATGTCGTACAAATAATCATGAGACTCAGATCTGTCATTTAACCAATTAGAAGTCTTACAAATATTTCATCAACATCAGTACTGTCATTTAACCAATTAGAAGTCATACAAATATTTCATCAACATCAGTACTGTCATTTAACCAATTAGAAGTCTTACAAATATTTCATCAACATCAGTACTGTCATTTAACCAATTAGAAGTCATACAAATATTTCATCAACATCAGTACTGTCATTTAACCAGTTAGAAGTCTTACAAATATTTCATCAACATCAGTACTGTCATTTAACCAATTAGAAGTCATACAAATATTTCATCAACATCAGTACTGTCATTTAACCAATTAGAAGTCTTACAAATAGTTCATCAACATCAATACTGTCATTTAACCAATTAGAAGTCTTACAAATATTTCATCAACATCAGTACTGTCATTTAACCAATTAGAAGTCTTACAAATATTTCAGTCTTAAATACACTGAAAAAATATTCTTGCTCTAATCTATAGAAGCAAAAAGAACCTTTTGCATCCATTGTATTAGCTGAATTAAATGCTTAAGGTAAAGCAGGAAAAATATAAAGGTTCAAATGAACATCCCAACATCCCCTCCTTCACCATTAATAAATCACACTAATCCTTAATACAGGCATTGTTCAATGTTAAATTTAATGAGGAAAACAGGAATTTCTGAAGTCTGATAAATGTCAAAAATGATGTCCTTGTACATTGAAGAAAAATTTATAAACACTCACACATGCATAGACACATCCTCATAGATCACATTAAACTGTTAAACATATGATCTTTTTTTAAATAAAAGCAGCATACTCGAAGAAAAATACAATTTATTCCTTGATATTAGACTGGTAATAAGTCTATTAACTTACCATTTACTCTAAAATAATGATGTAACTATAGTTCACAATTTTGCCCAGGACCCAAGATTTCAGTGTGGGTATGTGTACACTAGCATGTGTACATATGCAACAAACATGCATGAATTAAGTTTACAAATAAGACCAAAAACAATATGTGATGCTAAAGCATTCAAAATGCAGCAATAGAACACTACAAAGATATAGGCCAAAAAGAACCCCCACTGCTACATGTTTCTATGTTCATATAGCCCTCCTTTCATCCTGGATGTGCTTAGTCAAATATTGATGGATATATGTACTTGTTTATGTACAGCTATAGCTGTCCAATGATGTTTTTGTTCTGGGGCTTAATGCCATTTTTCAGCACACGATACATGGCAGCCAGTATTAATGGTGGAGGAAGAAACTGGGAAATCAGAAGAAAGAACCAATAACCCACAAGAAGCTACTGGTAATTTTTGTCACATATCCACATTCATTGAATCTTAGACTTTAACTGGTGCAGACAGAGGTGTGATGGCAGTGATCTGTAACAGAGATCACTTTAGACCACTTGGCCACTCAAAGCCCCTGTCCAATAATGTAAAGAGAACCATACATGAGACAATGCCCAGTATATATATATAGATATAGATGCAATAAACTGAGGACAAACAGTATGAAACTAGTAACTAACTAGCCCAAGCTTGAAAGGGTTGTTATTCGCCATATGATTTGTATTCTTTATATATATATATATATATATATATATATATATATATATATATATATATATATATATATATATATATATATATATATATATATATATATATATTGCAGCTGAGCACAGATTTTATAAAGATGCTAAAAATAATCTTTTTAAATTCAATTTATGAAAGACATGCCACTTCCTTATGATACACTCCCTTTATTACATACACTTTATATTGTTACATTCGATGGCATATTCAAATATAAATAATGAAGCTGATATGAAACCATTTCATTCATTTCTGTTAAAATGTTGGGTACAATTGTTTTTATCATGAGATAAAAACAGAATAACTCTTTATAAATGTTTATTTAATTTTAATTTTAACTAAATTTTTTCTGGACTGATGAGGTGGAAATGCATTTGCTCATTTGGTACAGCGTTGGATTTGTAATCTAAGTATCACAGGTACATTACCTTTCTAATCTGCAGCCAGAGCTGGCTGTACCAGTGTTTCAGTAGAAAAGGCAATTACCTCATTTACTTGACCTGATAAAACCATGGTTGTCTATAATCCCTACATCAACCCCTGCCATTTTTGGACATCATTAAAATTTAAGTAAGCAGTATTGCTAAATTTTAAGGAATAAATACTTCAAGAGTTATTTTTAAACTTTTCATTCAAACTTCTGTTTAGATAACAGTTTTGGGTTATTCATTAGAAATATGTAACCAATGGAAATTTTACATAGTATTAGTAAAGTGGAATGTTGCATAGTATTTGAGATTTAACATTCTAGGCCCTGTCTTGTTTACAATTAGACTAGAATTTTTTATTGGGATGATTTACTGGAATCAGTGAAAGATAACAGTTTTGGGTTATTCATTAGAAATATGTAACCAATGGAAATTTTACATAGTATTAGTAAAGTGGAATGTTGCATAGTATTTGAGATTTAACATTCTAGGCCCTGTCTTGTTTACAATTAGACTAGAATTTTTTATTGGGATGATTTACTGGAATCAGTGAAAATGTTGATAAAAAATGTTGATAAAAAACTATATATTAAACAAATTAATTTCTATTTGAGATTAATCTGTCAGATAAAACTTGAGAGGCATTATCTATTTAATATATTTACTGGAATTACTAAAGTGCCCACTGACTTTTGGATTTGTTTACAATACCCTTAATTATTTTGTTTTAAAGACAATGAATTACATCATTATCTTATATCAGGACAATCAGACTACTCATTTGGAACATTCTATATTTTTGGACTTGTCAAAGGACAGTTAGAATTATTTGGGATTTAATCCACAATATTGTAATTATCTCCAGAATTTTCAGTTTGTATTGTTGAAAGATATTTGTGATTTGACTTAAATTGTTGGGTTGGCTTCTTTGTTGCAGAATTTAAGATTTAGAGTCGTAGCACTAGACTGTTTAAGCTTGCAAAAACCATACCAAAATCCACATTTGAATGCAAAAATAAACAAAATAAAGAACATAAACCTTAAAAGTAAACTCATAATCATTAATTCTTTTTAAAGGTGTTACACTCTGAAGTATCTGAAGTCTTCAGATACAAGCACTACATAATATTTCGAAATTACCTCACCCCAATAGTGTCAATTCATATATGAAATGTGTTAAAAAATAAAATGTCTGCATTTTCAAATGAGTAGTCATTATTTTGGCCCAACCTGAAGCATTATAAGTTAAACTTGTAAAATGCTGCTGCCCAAAAAATGTAAAATTTTGGATTTTCTTGTGATCAATGCAACTGTTAATCACACTGGCAATGAAAGGAGAAAATTCAAGCAAATTAAGTTTTTGCCTTTAAAATGCATTTAATAAAAGAAAATCGGTGTCCTGAGTAGATTTATGGATATATTTCACTCATGAATTGGAAACATTTTCCACCATTACTTGTGACTTATGCTACTCCTGACAGTACAATGTTTCTACTTTATTTTGGAAATATTTCCACATATCTATTAAAAAAATATAGATATCCTGTACATCTCAGTAAAGATATGCCTGGAGATAGTGAAGGAAATATATCCTAGGAATGTTATAGTGGGGTTCTGAACAGTTGTAGTAATTGCAAAGTTCCACTTTCATTTTGCTGTAAATGTGCTTTCTGTGGTTTCATATGACAGATCAAATATCCAATATATATTGGACATGTATAATTCAGACATAAATTTTTCATTAGTTACCGGTGAATTCAACAAAACACTTTAATCCTTGCCTGATTTTTTTATTATGTCACCAATAAATCTGCACCATTTTTGAGGTATATAGGGAACTTCATTGAGAAGTTATTTCTTGAATCTCGTGAAACTGTTGGCACACAAAGGTACCATTTTTGCACCTATTGCAGTTCCATTAATTTGTATGAAATGTTCATTGCAGAATATAAAAAAAAGATGTTTAAACTGAAGACTTACCATTTCATGCTTCTTTATGTGGGATGCTGGCATAGAAGGAACAGACAGTGACAAGGAGAGTGTTATGTTAGTTGTGCTATTGTCACAATGTAGTCAGTTGTATCTTGGATGTATGATAGCAGTTTTATTTAAGACAGACAAAAGGTAATAACCAACACATTAAGAAATCATGTCGGTGGGATGGTGTTTCCATGTTGTTGTTCATCCTACGAGTTCAACAATGACATAAATGTCTGGCTTGGTTTCATTTATTTATGAAAATAACCAGAAATCAAACTGACTATTCTATCGTGGTTCCTTTCATGTATTTTGGACAGCAACTGGTTTAGTTTCTAGGAAGTTAGATAGACTTTAGTCATCACTTTACTGAACACATCTTTTAACGTCTGACACAAAATTTCATCAAGTTCAGTTAATGGGATATTACTAGAAAAGGGTACTATGAAAAATGTTGTACCTTGGTACAGGTATTTCTGAATGTACCATAATATACTGCAGTTACATTAAGGACTAATAATTCAATTTCTGGAGCAAGGACCAGATATATTTTTGTTTAATTTCTAACAGTCAATGACTGGAAATTTAGTTTTCTCTAATTCATAGCAAAATAACACCATATTGTTTATATGATATTATTGCCAAAAATATGAATTATCTTGACATAAATGAAAATATTTGAGCTATAAAAATAATCACAGCCCCTCTCTCCAAAAAAATAATTAAATTGCCATACCCTATAGTAGAGAAACTGGCTATACATATAATTGATGTGTTGCCTCTAACAATTTTTCACAGAAAGAGAAAGCTCAAAAAATATTCATGCATCAAAAGAATGGATTATACGTGTGCAGGAGAAGGATTGTGTTGATGAGATGCTGCTGTAGTGGATTAAAGAGTTTTCTCTCGAGCTGGGTTCATACTGAATTTTGAACAATAAATTCAAAGGCTTTTCCCAAACTTTCAAAAATCACAAACACAGATTTCCAAGACCTATTTTTCCTAACAGTTTGCAAACAAGTTATGTTATATGAGAAAACAATGAATGCCAAATACTACAATATTCTTTAATGATGAAATAAAACTGATCGGGTCATCAAAAGAAAGGAACCTTTAACAATTTTTTTTGTGATTATGGAAAGAAATTAAAATGTTTGGGTTTATTTCAATTTTCAAACTTTCAAAGACTTCAGTGTAATCTGCTCAATTTTTATCAAACTTTAAAGGCCTTGAAAATGTTACCTCATTTTCCTAAGCTGTCAAAGACTTTCCAAAACCATATGAACCCTGTTGATCATGATATTCTCAGGGTTTGCACATATCAAAGAACTTTCGCTAATTTCAGAAACATGTGAATTTTGTTTAGCCATGACACCACAAGCTAACAACAACAATTGGTTTGATTTTTAACTTACCATATTCCCTTATCAATGAGAAAACATAACTCTCGATCACAGGCATTCAGCCAAGGATAAAAGATACCACTGCTATATGTTGGAGTGTTGACAGAAACTTAAATATATGTGAGTTATTTCTTTAAGGGTTGGGGGGGCCTCCGAGTGGCTGAGTGGTCTAAAGCGCTGTCCGTTACAGATCACTGCCATCTCACCTCTGTCTGCGTGGGTTTGAGTCTAGGATTCGGCGAATGTGGATATGTGAGAAAGCTTGCCAGTAGCTTCTCATGGGTCAGTGGTTCTTTCCGGTGATTTCCTGGTTTCTTCCTCCACCATTAATACTGGCCGCCATGAATAGCCTGTGGTGTGCTGAAAAATGGCGTTAAGCCCAAAACAACAACATCTTTAAGGGTTAACTCTGTGTCTTGTTAGTATGGACTGTAATTTATTAGATAATGAGTAGCCAATACATGTCCTAGCAATCACCCAACACTCACCTATGGAATTAAATGGACATAATCAGGCTTTCCTAAGCTGCCTTGAGTCAGGTGATTTACCTTGCTACTGTTAGTTTACACCCTAATAATTAAAAAAACAAATCTGTCTCTCCATGGTGGCTGGTCCACAAATTTCCTGCCTACTTTTGCAACCCACATTCCAAATTTAAATCTAATGGAATGGCCTGATAATTCAGCTGAAGGTACACAGAGGGACAATTTAATATGCATTGCCACACAATCTATACATTTCCACCATAATGCTTAACTAATCCTTTTTTTCAAAATAGTTTTCATCTGAATGACTGGGATTTCACACTCAGTGAGTTTTTGTTTTTCTGGACTCCCAGGCAATGGGGTTTTTGACCCCTTTATGTTTATGTATGCTAAGACAGGTTTCATTGTTCATTAAACTGAATTTAGAGAGAATTTTCTAGCAATCTTTACTAACTTCTGGTGTGCTGTGATTCTTGTTAAACTGGGAGACTGAAAAGGCCCTGATGTAGTCACCCATCTCTTCCCTCGTCTCTATGGCCATCTTCACCAGCCACTGTAGAAAAAAAATTACACACAGACCTGAAACAACTTTGCTTATTCGTAATTACAAGGGTTTCATGTAAGTGTTAATGTTATTATTACTGGTCCATGAGCAATGATGCCATCAAGTCTACTTTGCTTTTGTCTTCAATGTATTCCATATACAATCGTTGCTCAAACAATATCCAACATATGTTCTATAAACTGCATTCACAACTAAGCAACAAACAATGGGGCGGTTGTTAAAAGATTCTCACCTGAATTTATAAATCAATTAATTTAAGTACATTGCTCATTATCAAAGTCAATTGCCGGGCTAAACTTGTTCAAATTATAGGTCAGTGATTTATAAAACATCAAACACAAGCTGCCAACATGTGCACATGGCTTGGCAGTGTTGTTTTATGCAATCAGTTGACCAGTGAATAACGTCATCAATTCCCTACAAATATAAACCCCTAGTTTATTGATGTTGTCAGAAAGCAGCTGAAAATTACAGTTTTTCAAACAATAATAATGTATTGCAAGTCACAGATGAGAAAATTTAGTAGTATGAAATTTGTACAGACACAGTTATGTAACCTTCGGACATATAGTTTCATCATTCGTTGCATACTATTTGCTATTTATTTTTTCCACATTGAATTCAGTCACATATTGATCTGTGACAAAATTACTAAATATATTTTAAATATGTGTGTGGATATTTTTGATGGAAATGCTTGTATTGTTGATTCAATGTGTATGATGAGATTCACAGATAATTACACGGTGTTGATACTCTATTCATGATTTAGATTAGCTATGTATGTATAATCTATACATGTGCATGCATCATTGCATCGACACTTTGACCCATCAATTTGACTTACCTTTAGACAATTTTACGCTTAGTATACAAATTTTTAAACCTTTTTTAATTAATAGGTGTATTCACAACTCAGGTTTATTTGAACCGTATGAGATACTCTCATGTTTGGTTTCATAATCTCCCAATAAAAATGGTAGTACTCATCCATCAACGACTTTTGCTTGTTGCTGGTGTGTTTGGGCAGCCTTGGTGCATACTACGGTGTTCTGAACAGGACCTTCTACAAGAAACAGCTACACTCCAGAGCCAAATCAATTCTAAAACCCCTATAACCCCATTTCAGAGACTCTGGGGTAATATTTCTACTACAATCTACACGGCGGGCATGTCTTCAGCAAAACACTTCTACAACTAGAACAACCCATACTACCACTACCTCACCTAAAAGCACAAAGAACTATAATGAAGATACAAATGGCAGTGGATCAATTGCAATCGACTGAGAAATAAAAGAAGAAATCAACAGAAGTGGATCAATTACAATGGACCTGAGTACTACCACTACCTCACCTAAAAGGACAGAGTACTATAATGAAGATATAAATAGCAGTGGATCAATTGCAATCGACTGAGAATTATAAAGAAGAAATCAACAGAAGTGGATCAATTGCAATGGACCTGGACCCTACACTTGCAGATACTGGAATATATTGAACAATATTCTGTGCCTTTTGGACCTCGGTGGCATTGTTTTGGTGGTGGCTCTCTTGGCGCTCTTGTCCTGCTGGTGGCTTGGGTGGTGTTTTGACTGTATGAGCTGTGTTGAATGTCAAGGTCTTAAGGTCTGGTCCAAAGCGATAAGGCCCAGCCAAGGGCCAAAGTCCTTCACGTGGATCTGGGCCTATGGCTAACCACGGAGGTGGGTAATGGAGTTCCACCCTTCAGGTGGGATCTCTGGTCTCTTATGAAAATACGAGGCTTAAAGAGTCGTCAAGCAACCACACATGCATATACGACTATAATTGCTACTGAACTGAACACACACACACACACACACACACACACACACACACACACACACACACACACACACATACATACATACACATACATACTACACAGACAAAGTTTATTTTAGCAACATCCTTAATGGTTTTGGCATAGTGCTCAGGAAATGATGGATGGGAATAAATTAAGAAAAATATTTAAATACTGAAAGTGAACAGAAACATGCAATAATTAGTCTAATAAATGTACCTTGCTTTATAATATCTTAATGGCTTTAGAGTTTTGCTCCATATATTAAAATGTGAATGATTGCTCACAGTTTTGTTTGGTTTAGTGTTTTACAGCATTGCAACACATGTAGGTTATTGTACAATGGTGTTCAACCCTGATATATCTAACGGTAATGTCTGAACCTGCAACCTTAAGGTCATGAGTGTAGCATTCTAACCAGTAAGCCACAAAGGGTTCCTTGATGGCTGATACATCTTAAAGTGTAAGGAAATACTGAAAATGAAGAATTGTAAAAATCAAAAGGCACAAATCGCTATAACAACAACAATAATAATAATGTTAAGCTAGAAAATTAATACAGTATACAATGAATTGTTCCTCCTGACCCACAATTACATAATGTTCTAAAAATTACACATGAACACACTTTATTTAAGTAAAGTTGAATATTTGTCACTCACCAATTATGGTGTGGTCAAAAATGTTCACAATAAAAAATCTGAATGACATAAGATGCCATCAAATTGAGAAGCACAAGGGTACCATAGTTTATCCCCACACCTTGAACAACAGTAAATGGTACATTGCAAGGAACGCACTCTGGTGGATCTTCACCTTTTAGTATGTGTGAGTGGGTAATGTATGTATGACCGATTCTGATTCTTGCAATGACAACCTCCTCCCTACGAATAGTTCTGTAGGAAGGAGTCCATTCTCCCAAGATTGGTTTGATGGCATGAAGTTTGTTATTGATTGCATCATCCCATGATACCTGCCACTTTTGACGTAGATACTTTTTGATACAAGGTTTAAAATCAGAATATGGTAATTTAAAATCCGATGGTTCTAAAGAACCATCTTTATGACCACGTGTTCCGACCTGCAACCTACGCGTGATAAATACTATAATGTACACGACATGCAGGAACTTTTTGATACTATTCAAATCACTAGTATTTTAGATTTCCTAAAGGAAGTAAATCTTTATTTTAAACTGTAACTTTTTATGACCTTACCCAAACTAATTTTTAACTAATACAAATACCAACTATTATTTACATCTTTTCATCAAGATACATCATTTACATCTCCCGTTGATCGGGAACCAATATCTTTAACTGTTACCAACATTTACCATTTTATATTTATCTACTATGGATTTTTTACTATATCGCTGGTCAATATTGAACTTTTTTACAAATATGACCTACTGTATGGCGCTAAATAGCCTTAAAGTGCTGGTGCGCCGTTAAAATTCAATCAATCAATCAAACACCTTGAACAGTTTTAATTATAGAAAGCAGAAAAAAAGAAAACAAAATGATACTAACTTGTGACCTGATCTTTAAAATATACTTATCCAATAAACTTATCCAATCTTCTAGCTATGACAAATAGTTTCATCTCTTCATCTTGAATAGCTCTAAAATTATTTATGTATATCTATATTATGCGTTTCATCTTGTATGCATGATTGTAAATTGTCAGGGTCATTCCATAGAAAACACATGAAATAGATAATATTGTCTATTTTGTACATTGTGTGTTTACACTTTGGAATGAGGCCATTTTTTTACATAAACATGTTATTGTGACCTTTTGACCTTGCAAGCTTTAGCAGAAATTTTGCTGATGAATTTGATATAAATTCAGATCATGTGTTTCCCTCTTGGAAAACCAAATGACCTAATTTCTGACTGGTTATCTGCCAAAGAGCCTGACATTATTGCAACATAGAATATTCTGGAAATGATTATTTGACTCTCCTTCTAGTTCTGAAACTATGCTTAGTTTTTCATATAATAGATGTTTACCTGAAAATTAGTTATTCCTTTTATAAACACCAGTCTTATAGGAGTCATTTAATTGTGATCAGTTGAGAGGATTTATTTAATTCAATTATTCATTGAAATAACAAAGTGTTAATAAATTTCAGGATTAAGTACCAATTTTGGAATGAATGTGAATTCATTGAAAAACATTTCGAATTATAGTGAAATATCAAGACTACTGGGCCATCAACACAATAGACTGGTCTTCACATGTAACATAATTGGAACTCATTTGGAATACCAGATACTTTTAGACTTATAACTTTTAGCATTATTTAGGATCTAATTTACCATACTGTAAGTTACTTTTTATTTTATAAAAATAAATTATGTTCAATTTTTATGACCATAGATTTGTAACATTATAGTGTCAGATAGAAGGGAAAGTCAGATGGAGAATTTAAAATATTGAGTTGTCAGCTCAACCATTGATTAGAATATATTGTAGCCAATCAGCAATACCTGTACAACAGGGTAGATGTGTATAAAGTCCAGTCCCTGAATCTGATGGGGCTCAATCCTATGAGGACATTTCATTTTGGGCAGCACAGCTACAATCTTTTCTGTCAAAGCTCTGAAGAGACAAAGAACAAGTTATAATAGCATTTCACACAACAGCAATTCATTTATACAAAATTGATGGCAAGGAGAATCATTGTGCCAAGGGACAATAATTTTTTGTTATTTCTTTATTTATTGAAATGGAACAATATAGTCATGCCCATGTGTGCATGTGCGTGTGTGTGTGTATGTGTGTGTGCACATGGAACATAGTGTTAGTAGTGTTGGGTAGGAACTGTTAACCTTTTACATGTAGTGGAGGGCATGGAGTCAGCATAAAATGTGTGGTTATAATGCTTTTCTGATGCATATGCCTGTTATCTACAAATTGTAACCATGGTGTGGTGTATGGGTGGATATACAAGACCAAAGAGCAAATCATTAATGAATAGTTCCACTTGCTCAAAGTCCTACCCACTCTTATTTCTATTCCTCCACAAAGAGACAAGATTTTACAGTCTTACTGCTGGCACAAAGTATTGATTTTGCTGACAATTTAGATTTATAAAGAAATGCAGTCAATATTTTTTGAGTTATTTAAAATAAGGTTATTTTATTATTATTAAAGTTTACTTTATAGGAAATGATCCTAGATGCTACCTTAGATGACCTAACATATCATATATACCTGCATATAAGATGAATCCAACTATAAACTGTACAGACAAAGATGACATAATATGCAAACAGATCTGGATCTGTGTAGTTTGCAGGGAGTAATCTGCAACACAACCAACACAGAACCTGATCTCCATGTGCCTTACACTATGGCAGATCAGGCTCTCTGTTGTTTGTAACTTTATTTGTCTTATATTCAAGCACATATGGTATTAGTAATTTGTGACACATGAGTTACGTTCCATGCTAATGGAAGGCTGTATTGGACTAGTGCTAGGCTAATAATTCTACTATCCAGCCTACCAGTGAATGGCACAATGTGGTAAAAAAACATTGTTAAAGGTGTCGCTCACCAGTTATGTACTTTTGAGAGAGTTATGTAAGGTGAAGTTGTTTGTATCTAAAATATGCACAGGAGAGAATGTTAGCATACCTCTATGCTACTTTCATGTAATGTGGCTGACATTTCTTTGGATATTGTACTTTTGGAAATTGTAAATGATCATATCACTCTGTTAACTAAAATGACTGCTCCCTTGTGCTCCAAAAATCAACCTGAATTTGTCTAAAGTACGCTATTCTTGGCAGCTATTAAAATAGGGAAAATGAATTTTGCCACACTAGACAATACCAGCTTCGGAAAGTGCAATGAATGAATTACCAAATATATAAAATGTAAAAAAAAGTTATTAGCTCTCTTTTTTATACAATTTACCTCTAATTTTTGGGAAGTGAAAATATTCAAGTGGAGCTAGCACTTTTTTTGAAAGATGACCATCTGGAGTAAGGCCAAGCTGTATACTCTATAACCCATATTACACCCATCAATCATACATCAAAATAATGGGAATTAAAGGTTTTTGAATAATACCCAAGATATACAAAGTCTCTTTTAAATAGAAAGTATAACTAGTGAGGAAACCCCTGGAAATTTTTGTTTCTTTAAAATTCTAACCCCTATGCTCAATATGAAACTGTAGAGTGCACCCAAGGTGATAGCTTGCCATGAGCAATGCATGCAAATTTTTTTTCATTCAGAGAAGAGCCTGCCAACTAAGACTTGTAAAGAAAGCTTGAATAACCAAGATATGGTGTCAAATCTGATGGTAAAAAAACCCTCTTAGGGTCAGAACTGGGGATCAAATAAAAAATGTGGGGGTCAAAAATGTACTGACAAATTTTAATCTGATCCATATTTTTTCAGCTGAAATAGGATATTGCAACTTGAACAACATACTCTATAAAATACAAATAAACCAACACGCACAATTAACACTTAAATGCATTGTCCATTCAAAGGTAAATTTTATTAGTTCATTTTTGTTTTAGTTTAAAGTCATACTTTTAACAGTCTCTTTATAATCTATTTGTAGCAATATTATAGACCAAAATGATACATATAAGCCAATACAAAAATTCATATAAATCTGTTTAACCAAATGACAGTTAATTAAATGGCTGTCATTCAATGTGTACTATCATCGGTTTCATTGCATTTCATTCTAAAACACAGTTATCCAAAAATCAAAGAGGCTAATGATTAATCTTCTCTTTAACAAGTTACACTTGAACTTTTAGATCTTTAGATTTTGTTAACTTTGCTGCAACGATCCCTTGAATTTGAAATCCAAATAATGAATTTATCATAGCAAGTTTACTTATTTGTTTGTTCTGAAAGAATGTCTAAGGTTAATAATGTGTTCAAAAGATATTTTGTGGTGATCAAGGGTAGATTTTTAAAGATTCTTAAATGCTGTCATGAAAGAATTATTCATTTGTGCAGTCTTCACAATCACTAGATCAGAAGTCAAACCGGTAATCCCAAAGGATGTACTGTATTCCAGTCAAGGGAATATTTTCTCCATTTTTCATTAAAGTCAGATCCACATTTACTCTTTTGAATTCTACTTCTTTCGCTTTCTTTGCTAATGATTCTTAGTGCATGCCATTTTAATCTCGAGATCACATTTTAGTACAACAAACATTGAGGTTAAACATCTGGATGACATCTTGCTGAGCTAGACAGAATCTCGTGAGAGCTCGCGAGATTAGGAAAGCTACTTTGTCATACCATTGCAAATGCTAGTCTGATTTTCTGCTTTGTATGCTCAGAATAGCAGAGAGCAATGCAAGGAGCATACAAAACAGAAACCCAGAATATACCTATGATCAAAGTATATACGTTGCCATCCCTAATCCAATGCATTGGATATTAAATAAATCTTGATTGTATTTTGCAAAAACATTGCGTAAAAAAAATGCATGGCAAAAAATTTTGTGCATCAAGGGAAACACAGGTATTTACATTTACTTAACAAAATGGATTTCTATTGGCAAGCAATGGTTTAAAAGAAATGGATTAAAAATCAGAAAATTCAACAGTGAGCACTTTTCCAACATCTTGAAAATTCCCACAAGCTTTTCAGTAGTACCAAATTGCCTTCTACACAAAAAGTGCTTAATGCCATTCTTAGTGAATGCATGCCTTCAACACTAAAAGCACCTAATGCCATCCTTAGTGAATGCATACCTTCTACACAAACAGTGCTTAATGCCATTCTTAGTGAATGCATGCCTTCTACACTAAAAGCACCTAATGCCATTCTTAGTGAAGGCATGCCTTCTACACAAACAGTGCTTAATGCCATTCTTAGTGAATGCATGCCTTCTACACCAAAAGCACCTAATGCCATTCTTAGTGGAGGCATGCCTTCTATACAAAAAGTGCCTAATGCCATCCTTAGTGAATGCATGCCTTCTACACTAAAAGTACCTAATACCATCCTTAGTGAATGCATGCCTTCTACACAAACAGTACCTAATGCCATTCTTAGTGAATGCATGCCTTCAACACAAACAATACCTAATGCCATTCTTAGTGAATGCATGCCTTCTACACTAAAAGCACCTAATGCCATTCGTAGTGAAGGCATGCCTTCTATACAAAAAATGCTTAATGCCATCCTTAGTGAATGCATGCCTTCTACACAAACAGTACCTAATACCATCCTTAGTGAATGCATGCCTTCTACACTAACAGTACCTAATGCCATTCTTAGTGAATGCATGCCTTCTACACTAACAGTACCTAATGCCATTTTTAGTGAATGCATGCCTTCTACACTAACAGTACCTAATGCCATTCTTAGTGAATGCGTGCCTTCTACACTAACAGTACCTAATACCATCCTTAGTGAATGCATGCCTTCTAACTTAACATTGTCTAATGCCATGCATAGTAAACATCCCTTCTACACTATCAGTACCTAATGCCATTCTTAGTGAATGCATGCCTCCTAACTTAACAGTGCCTAATGCCATTGATAGTAAACACATCTCTTCTACACTATCAGTGCCTAATGCCATCCTTAGTGAATGCATGCCTTCTAACTTAACTGTTCCTAATGCCATGCATAGTAAATGCATCCCTTCTACACTATCAGTGCCTAATGCCATTCATAGTGAATGCATGCCTTCTACACTTACAGTACCTAATGCCATTCTTAGTGAATGCATGCCTTCTATACTAACAGTACCTAATGCCATTCTTAGTGAATGCATGCCTTCTACACTAACAGTACCTAATGTCATTCTTAGTGAATGCAAGCCATTTACACTAACAGTATGCAATGCCATTCTTAGTGAATGCATGCCTTCTAAACTAACTGAGCCTAATATCATCCTTAGTGAATGCATGCCTTCTACACTAACAGTACCTAATGCCATTCTTAGTGAATGCATGCCTTCTATACTAACAGTACCTAATGCCATTCTTAGTGAATGCATGCCTTCTACACTAACAGTACCTAACACCATCCTTAGTGAATGCATGCCTTCTACACTAACAGTACCTAATGCCATCCTTAGTGAATGCATGCCTTCTACACTAACAGTACCTAATACCATCCTTAGTGAATGCATGCCTTCTATACAAATAGTGCCTATTAAAATACTATCTTTAGTAATGCATGCTGCTAAGTAAGTCAAGTGTTTAATCAGTTTCCAGCTGGCCAACATTGAAGCTTAACACATTTCACATTTCTGTAATTTCAAGATCTTGTCCGATGTCGATTCAAGTTTCATCATAAACTTAAAAAGTCCTTTGTCAATCACAATGAGAATTTTTAATGAGAAAAAGGCAGATTTAGAGAAATGTTTACTGGTGAATGATGGGAGCATTCCATATATTTCCAAAGGTCAATAATTGCATAATTAAATTGTCATATATGGGAACAGTACACTCATATTAAACATGCTTATCGAATAGCTAGATTTACATATTTTCTACTGTTATGGTTAAGTCATATTAATAACATTTGACAATAAAAATCTCTAGCTGAGCTTGTCTTTTATTCAGCTAAGTTAAAACTTTAATACTAAGTTCTAGCTATGTTATGGATGGACATATAAATGGTCAGATGGACATACAGTGACCATTAACTAAAGCAATCTTTATGTCAATCTTCTATCAATGCAGGCTCAACAATAAAGTGTAAGGATAATATCTTAATAGAACACTGTCTGCACTTATCATGGAATTCTATGGTCTCATGATGGAAGACAATACACCGTGTGATGATGTGGAATCAGACAGTTTTGGCAAGCACCATAATCAATTATTACTCATTACATGGGCACAACATAGAAACAAACAGATCAACCTTTCCAAATTTTTTTCCCATTAACTTTAAACTTACCTCATGTTTAAAAAAACAGTCTGAATCTTGAAGGTTCCTGGAAAAGTGAACTGCCTGACAATCTTTAAACTGAACTGCTAAAAATGTAACTAACAATGCCATCTGACATGAAAGTATTCACTTTTTACTATAAAGCATACTTGCATAAGTTACATTTTTGAAGACTTACATTTTTTGACCTATGGTAGAGTTTTCCTGAAACAGCAGGTCTACATCTATGTCAAAATTACATGTTGTTATACACCAAGTCATCCCTCCAACAACCTATAACAGAAACCGAAAATTCAGATTTAAAGAAATATACATGTGTTACCGTGTTAAATCAAAAGACTATTGATGGTTTAATATTTCAGTTTGGGGCGAAGAAATTTCTAATTAGGGTCAGTTTGATAAAAGACAGAGAGAAAAGGCAAGGTGAATTTGGGGACTAGTATCAGATAATGATCAGAAATGAAATGGTACTGAGACATCTTTATACTCATTGAAATAAGTGACATGAGATGAGGCCTTCCAGAAAATATTTTTTTATGAAAGTGTGGAAATATGAGGAGTCACTCAAACCTGGAGAGCCATGTTTCAATTTTTGGTAGCTGGATAAATTTAATCCTCATTGGCTAAGCTAAAAATGCAGTATATGTTTCCCAGAAAAAAAAAAACTAAAGATCTTCTCCATCACAAGATTAACCAGTCCAAGTTTTTCAGGGAAAACCTTGACTCCGAGAAAAAATAGCAAGAATCTTTTCTTGTTAAATAATCTGTCCAAGGGATGGGTGTCTGGAAACTTGAGGGACTTGGAACTTTAATGGTACAGAGATGATTCTGCTTCAATAGAAGCAAGTGAATCTCTCAAGCACCAGGTATTTGTCTCATTCACTTTGTTCTTTGATGTTCAACATTATTTATTTGAATTTATTTGCTTTAAATTCAGATATCAATTTTCCCATTATATGAATTTGCAAGATAATTATGTACATTCATTTGTCTTGAATGTTATATTACTCATTTATTCTAAGAATTTTATTTGTTACTTTTATATCATACAAGTTGAATCATATATGCTGAGTATTACTAGGTCATAGTATGATGGATTGTTTGTTAGCAAATAATTTAAGACAAGAAGTGAATTTCATTGATTCAATTGTATAATCAGGAGGTAAATTCTTCTAACCAAGAAATCAAGCACCAGCTGGCCAACAATTAATCCAGTTAATGATTTATAGTTCATAGTAATACATACAGGCTTATAATATCTAGTTTATGTTGTAGCTCACTTAGGATGGCTGAAAAGCCCATCAGGGAGATACATTAATTGTCTTGTACTATGGTTTGTGTATCAGTTGTCAGATTGCAAAATGACCCATATTAGCCTAATTTCTGTTGAATTAAGATATGATGATATCTGACATAATGAGAGAGGTGATAATGTTTGATCACAGAAGTAACATCTGACAAATAATTGATAGTTGCAATTGATTTATTTTTAAAGGAAAGCAGCTGCATATATGCACAAGCAAGGGCAAAGAGCATACAACCAAATTACAGGTGATAATTTGAAAGAGCCTGGAGAGAGAGACGGAAGAATAGGAATATGTCTACTCTAACCAGTTACCAATGTCAAAACTGGAGAAACCAGCAAGCAACCAGGTTATGCAGGCATGCAGGACAGTTAAGTTTGATCATTCACTCACTCTTTTTCTTAAAGGAAAATGACATATCAATATAAACAAAATGGCCATTATACACAGACATTCAGGAATTTTTACATCAAAATAAGTAGGCATGTGAGTGAAAAATAGTAAAGTCTAAAACCGTCTATTTTGCTCTTGATGAAGTGATTTGTATGTTTATTTTTCACTACATTCTCATTGTGCCTTTTCATTTTTTCCTATTTTCCTTCTCATGATGCTTCATCCTAATATACTATGCTGATATACGTTTGACAAACGTAAATACTGAAATTTTGCAAATATTTGTATTGACAATGTGCTATTGATAAAACACACATATCTATATGTACATTACTTTAAAAATGTGTGCATGGGCATAACATCCATATTCAACTGCAATTTCAGTCTTCAAAATTGTCATGAAGCCGGGGATCCAAATATGCAACAATTAAAAGAGACCAATAACTTGTGAAAGGATTTTACTTTTGTTTCAATGGTTCCTGGCTTAAAGTCAAGTATACTCTTAAAAGTTCATTTGAAATACTAAGCATTTTGAGCAAAGTGAACAATCCTCTTGTTACAATGAAACTTGTATAATAAATCCTGCATCTGCCAGAGCAGAGTAGAACATGTCTTACCTTGTCAAATGGTGAGAGACCTTTGATACGGGCTCGGAAATATCCAGCAGCAAGCAGTAGCTCAATAGTTTGGGAAAGCTTGACATTTTGCTCCTCATCTTCACGGACATCAAACTAAAAAACATAAATCTTGCTATGAATATCTCAAAAAATGGTTTCCACCTTCAGCACTTAAATGTTATTAATAGAATATAATTAGCTATAAACTTATACTTTGAAAATCTGCAGTTTAGTTTTACTGTGTACCATATATACTTGCTTATAAGTCATGTCCAACTGCAGATAACAAACATCATAATGCGCCTTTAGGTTAAGGTGTGTGATGATTGTTTTACTAATTAGTCCTAACTGACTACACAGAACCAGCTCATTTGGCAAAATATATTTTCAGACCATTTCAGGGTCCTCATTTTCAATTGTTCGAGTATGTCATCTTTTCTTTGGGATAACATACACACAAAATATTTTACATTATGGAAATGTGTTCCTTTGCTGAAACAAAGATTCCAATAGGAAAAACAGGTTTTTCATGTGACTGCTTTGTATCCAAAATGAGAAAAACATCCACCATCTTCATGATTTTTAGGCAGCTATTTACACAGCAGCCATGCATAGAGTTCTTCATTCCATAAAAACTTAATTGTTTTCGCAACTGAGTACTTTTAATGCCATATTAGCAATTTGTTAGAAATAAGAAGTATTACAATGTTGCAAAACTTTGCCCCCATAACAAATACAAGTTTTTGAATTATGAAAATCTAATACCAGTCATATCCAATAACTGGTACACTCAATGACTTTCAAAATATGGTCAATATGTACACATATACTGTTTTTTTGTTGCTATATATTAAACTTCTACTTCAACCAGTCATATACATGTAATAATAATAATAATAATAATAATAATAATAATAATAATAATAATAATAATAATAAAAATAATAATAATAAGTAGCAATACTACTATAATTCAGAGGTATTTGCATAATCCAAATATCAGATATAAATAAATTGCATAACAATGACACAGTTCATACATAAAAACTGATACAATACAATCAAAACAAGAATCCCTCAAAGGAACTTACTCTACTGGCAAAAATGAACTTCCAGGACTCATTCTGTATACTTTTTAGAGTATTGGAACAATCTGATATTTTCTTTTAAGCAATATCAAGATTTTCATGTGGGAGTGATATTGCGAGAACTGAACTGTTTCTCTTTAAGAAACCTAGACACCAATAGAAGCCTTTGGTAAAAAAAACCCCACGTCAATGTGCCCATCCACAGGGGTCAAGCTAGATTTGAATAATGCGTTTAGTTGGTTGGTTGGGTGGAATAGGTTTAATGCCATTTTTAAGTACACTATAGGTTACACATAATGATCTTTATATTTGGTTGAGAAAGAACATGGGAAAAGCACTGAAAAATCATAACCCATGGCAAGCTACTGGCAAGCTTTCTCCCATAACCATGCTGGCCGCTTCTGAGACCTGAACCTACACAGACAGAGATGAAATGTCATTAATCTTAGATAGGCGAGCATCTTTGACCACTTGGCCATTTGGGGACCCAAATTTAGGGAGAAATGACTTCTATTTAGGGCAGAATAGAAAGAAAAAAGATTACTTATTATAATTAAAAATAAGTATAAAAAGTTTAACAACTGCCACTATAACAAACATTTTGTTTTAGTTTTAAAAAATGTTTCAAAGATTTACAATTAGCTGGAATTAACCATCAAAATATGTAGTTGTAAACTTGAGGTTATTAATCCATAACATCAGAGTTCACTGTAGTTTGTACAGATCCACACAACTGTCATGTTTTAAATTATACATGGATATGAAACATTACTAACACACCTGTAATTGTTTGCATCAGACTTACTATCCTTTCTGTAAAATGGTCACAATGTTGTCAAGTTTATTTCATCTGGTGAAATCCCCTTGATAAAGACATGTTAACAACACAAGTGACTGAATTCATCAAAACACCAGCACAATCTGTAATAAGATTTAATCCTTCTGGGATATTGCCAAAGCTTGAACTTTTACAAGGATTGGGATTTCTCAAATTCTTTGCAAGCCAAATCCCTACTTACTAGTTGGAAGATGTTATTATTTTTTTATCCTGTAAATTACTTGTTAAAAATGTTGATTCTGTTGTAAATGTATTAAAGATTTCTCCATGAAAGTTGATGCTACATTAAAGAAGATATTACAATATCCAAGGAACTATGCTGTTGTAACTAATAAAGGTCATTACAATATAAGCATTTTTATTTGGTTTAGAACTGTCATTGAGCAACTTCAACTACTGCCATAATTTTGATTGGGTTTTTTGTATTTTTTTCAAGTTTGTTACAAAAATAATTTGATTTTGCATCTCTAACATCTCTATGCACTTAATTTCTAACTTTGCAAACATACATATACACAGCAACATTACTGTCGGGCTAAAAATTAGCTGCATTCTGCAAGCCTAAGGATAGTAAATTTCCTGCATGACTACAGTTTTCATAATTTCAATGATTCTTATCATGTTCTTGCATTATCCTTTGGTCTGGACTAGTGAAGGTCTAGAAGGACTAGTAAATTTTTCAATCAAAAAGTCTTTATGGCAACAAAGAAATTTATTATAAATTTTGTTACTATATAAATATTCTTATCTTTACTTTGTACTGTGCTTGTTAAAATAAATTAATGCAATGAATTGTAAGTAAGTTATGCAGTAACTGGTCTTTGTGGTTACTAGCACAGATCACTCACCTCTATATATCACTCATCTAGTAGATTTGAGTCTTGACTAACATGGGTATGTAGGAAAGCTTGCCAGTGGCTGGTGGTTCTTTCTTTATACTGGCTCCCATATATAGTCTATCATATGCTGAAAATGGCAATAAAGCCAACAATACCAAACAAATGTAATGACAGTAACAAAGTCAACAAAAATGACCTACAATATTTTACACACAAAATCCTTATAACCATAAACAGGTAGGCACTGGTCACCATGAGGACAGTCTTTGTTCCTGTGGTTAAACTGCAGCAATGTGAATAGTTTTTTTATAATTTTGTACATGACTGCCATATAAACATATGCTTTATTTTGGAAATGGTATAGTAATATGGTTATTTCAGTAGACACAGGACTTGTCACTGAATATAACTCTTTCTAGATGCCAATTTCTTTTATTGCTTAGCTTCCTGAACAGTTGTATTTTACAGTAAATTTTCATAACTATTTATACATAATGGAATATAAAAATGTTGGAATAAACATTTAGACACATGTCTATGATATTAAGTGACCCACAGACTTAAAATTAAGCAAGATTTAGAAACATGAAAATTTCACAACAATTATTTCCACATGTAAAGAGAAGGTAATACATGTAATCATAAGCATATTATGTCAAAAGCTACCAACTCACTGGAATTTATTCTTGTACATTTCAAAGTAACCTCCATATACCTTGCAGAGCCTCGATTCCATTGTTTAGGGTCATGACATTTTTTTTTCCCAACCACTGTTCCGAAAATTCACTTGTTCCACCTGCATTTTTATTTGTCATAAAATTTCAATGTCTTGTTTAGGTTTGATAAAACATGTATTTTAATAAATACTAAAAATAAAACAATGTACAATATATTTATTTCTTCAAAGGACTTAATCTTAAGTTACACCATGCTTGATACCAGTCTTCTAATGGAGTGCACGCATCATTTTCATACTGGCCCAGAGTGTCAGCTGTCTTAAAGACTGCCATCTTTTTTATTTGCTAAATTCATTTAAATATAATTTAGTTTTAAAATGGCCTTTCCTAACAAAGATTTAGCAACTTCCAACTTTTGGGATTTTCTGCACATGCTAGCTAGTGTGATGCATATACTGCACAGCAAATACTGGCTAGAAGGGGTCAAGCTAGACTTAAATTTTAGGGAGAAATGACTTCTCCTTTTGGTTAGAATAGGGAGAAGTTGGAGCTAAACAGGGAGAAGTGTTAGTTAAACTGGGAGAAGTGAGACTGAAACATTAAACACACACACACACACACACATAGAGAGAGAGAGAGAGAGAGAGAGAGAGAGAGAGAGAGAGAGAGAGAGAGAGAGAGAGAGATGCATTATCTTATTTTAATGATACACTCTATTTTTTGGTATGCTTTTAACAGTTTTAAGCATTGCTTTATTTTCAAGCTGAAAAATATGTATTATTTGTGAGTATCAACATATTTTGTACGCATATAAATTTTTTTATATTCATACCCATTCTATTCATACTAAGTAGGTGTGTTTGAATTGAAGTAAATGCAGTTTATTTTGGCAGTATGATTTAAAAAGCACATCAGAAGCTATACATTGTAATTAATTTTCAATGATAGCAGTAACAAGATTAGAGTTTTGTAACTGCAAGTTGGTAAAAATGCTTAATAAACTACCACTTATTTTATTTTCTTAAGTTCTGTGTAGAATTGCAGTCAAAAAGATTTCTTGCATTCTTTGAAACAGCCCCTAATAGATGTACATAGGAATAAATGCACAAATGACTTCAAACCATCTGTTCATCCTGGTTTCATTGTTACTGATAAAACAATACTGTAACTATTAATAGACAACACACTGTAGCACTAAAGTCGATATATAACTAAACTGGACCTTTTTTCCCCCAACCGAAAATCCAAGAATTCATCTCGCACAGAGCAAATGCATCTTTTTTTAGATGGAGGGCTTTTCTCGAACTACACACTTTCTTGCTTCATTACAAAAATCCATTAAAGGTTCTGCATAAATATGGTTTGTCTACCTACTGATAATAACGACATACAATATTATTTGCTTCTTTACTATATATTTATAGCATTTTCACAGTTTAATGAAGTGGTGTATCATATACGCAGCGATAAAAGTTAAATTATGTTTTCAAACTGATTTTATACAGAAAATATGCAAATACGGAAGTTAAAAATCTCCATTAATTAAAAAAAAATAAAATAGAAAATGCTCTTCACCGATCATATTTTTAAGAACAAATTACTATTTGCATATTGATGTTTAAATTTCGAAACAGAATTTGATATATATTCATCATAGCACAGTAGGCCCAACTTCAATAAATTAAGCAGTGACAACTTGCTCCAGAAGAGGGTTAATGGTCAATTAGCTTTTCAAACTTGCATGTGAATGTGCAAGAATTTCTTTGTTGCCATAAGCTGATTGGTATCAACACCATGTAAATACATTTGGGGTTGGGTTACAACAGTGCCAGAACTTATTGGCTACAGCAAGAGGGCATCTCAAAGTCATAATCTAGTCATATTACGTCCAACAAGTCAGAGAGAGAAGTTGTTTACACTTTCCTAACAGAAGAGGGCAAAGTTTACGCTTCTTAATCAACTTTTTGCTGGTTAGTGTGATGCATATATCATATGCTACATAAATTCCAAAACTGTAATTTGACTTGTTTGATACAAATACACTGCCAGGTGGAGATATTGTTTGCGATAACTGAAAAACAGCTTTCCTTCAGAATTTATGAATTCAGTCTATGAATAATTCTGAACCAAATTTGGCTAAAAATTTATGTATTTTAGTATTGTCATAGTTTATGTTTTTTGCTGGCAGAGTCTGGTTTATGAGGAATAGTTACCTCACACTCTTTCTCTGAATCTTTCTAAAGTCCTTCTTTGTGAAACTTACTAAATAACTCATTTTATTCAAAAGAAAAGATTCCCTCATTTGACAACCACTTCTGCTAAAGTTATCATAACATACACTTTGTCATTTAAAAATGCAAACACAGAACATTCCTTTAGCATAATCATTTTACCTCAAATATGATAATGCATGCTTAAATCAATCCCCTCTAAGTTACAATCACTTAAAAACTTGAAGACTTTTTACTCTTATTTTATTACATCATAAAGGCAACTGATATTTATATTGATAAAGTGCCTTTCATTTATTATATTGCCTTGACTCCGTACTGAAATCAAAGTTCATAAGTATCTGTTGAGTAAACACAATGAAACATCCATCAAATATTACATTGTTTGTTATCGCTTTACTGTGTTGAACTTTATTTAATAAAATAATTTCTATGAAGTTATTTCATCTCTAAAACAATTTTCATCCTCATAAAGAAAAGTGTTAATGGCTCTTCTCTGGGAATTATTATTTTAATTGATTTAAATAAGTGTCAAGGCAAGGTTTTACACATATAGTTTTAGTCCTCTACTCAGAATAATATGCATACATAATGAAGAATGATGTAAATAATAATTTGACTTGTTTCACATACTTCCAATTCTTCTATACCAGAAGCCTTCAAATTTAATCAAAACATTAACCCAAATAATCAATGCAATATTTTTTTTTTTTTATACAGAATGTATATCTTCAAATCTCAGTAAAGTGTAGCATGCAGTAAAACCAGTTTGTTTTAAATTCAGTTTTACTTATTTCAAGTCCTATTTTTAAAGACTGCATGGGTTCATGTCTCAAGTTCAGCCAATGTGGGTATGTGAGAAAGCTTGCCAGTAGCTTCTTGTGGGTCGGTGGATCTTTTTCTGGGGTTTTCTACTACCATTTATACTAGCTGCCATGTATGGCATATCTTGTGAAGAAAAATGGTGTCAAACCCTACAACAACTATTTTCTGTGTGCTTATTTTACATAGAACAAGTAAGGTAGTAGTTGTCTCAATTTCATGATCACTCACGTATGGTTGTGACATACTGCACAAGGTTACTTAACTGGTGACATACTGCACAATGTTACTTTACTGTACAGTATTTATAGATATTTCACAATAAAACATAAGGATTTTACATTTATGTATTAGTTACTTTTAGTACATAATAGTAGTAATTAGGAACTAATACATAAATGGGCCTATTGGTATCTGGCCTTTTTAGATTGGGCATTTTCAACACTAATCCGTTTTGGCCATGGGCTCTTTTGGTAATGTATAATTTCACTCTGATCCACATACAAGGTTTTGTTTCAGTGTTTTCAATGCTTTCCAGTGTTTCATTGCATTTCTATACACCAATGGCCACCATGTTTACAGTAAAGTCTTGCGCTGAAAATGATGTTAAACTCTACAACAATTTTTAGAGAAACTTTTGGTTTGCCTCTGATGTAATGTGTTAGGGACTGTTTAAAAAAACTAATATTAAAAAACTCAGCTACAGTGGCCAACTGGTTATAGCATCTACCTCAGATGCAGGAGGTCGTGGGTTCGATCCCCGGTCGATTCATACCAAAGACTTACAAAAATGGTACTAACAGCTTCCTCGCTTGACGCTTAGCATTAAGAGGTTAGTGTGACTGGGTGGGACATCATGCTACATGTTTGCGGCATGATGCCCCATTGCTAGCACAGGAGTCTGCAGTTTTTTCAATAAAGCACGACGAAATTTCTGTCAACATGAAATTACCTTAACGGTATTATAAATTAACAATTAATTTCGTCGTGCTTTATTGATAAAACTGCAGACTCTTGTGGTGCTACACATCGCTATAACTGCCACAATGCAGATATCGTAGCGATATGACTTAAAAATTGTTAAAACTACGTGAAAAAAACTAAATCACACATACAAATAATAAAAACATTATAAGTAGGTAATATTTAGGTTTTAATAAATTCAAAGGTATAAAGGACTAATTTAAACTTTCGACATATATTCAGCATATTGAACGATTAGACTTTGCACCCCACCCCTTGTTTTGTAAGTTCAGCTTTACCATATACATATGTGCTATTAATTTTCACATTTTCATGCGTATAAAGTTTTTTTCCCCCTTAAGTTTACTTCAAGTTCTTGTCCATCAGCATCAGGCTGAGCTGATGTTTTCGACGATCCAGTACGAGGTCTGCCAGCAAATAGACTTCCTCCACTCGCTGCCATTTTGACCAAGTCACATGATTTTTATTTGTTTTGGATTACCTCGGTCCTACTTTTTTTGTTAGATCAGTTTTCAGTTTTATTTGATATGATCTAAAAAACTTTTAATTATTTCACGTTTGTTAATTCTACCATTTAGAACTCTCTTTAAGTTAATTTCAAACAGCTCATACAATAACGGATTGATACTAACATGTCATGGTACATATTGTATTGCATTTTCCACTTGACCGAATTATAATCTATGAATGAGCTGGCGGGAAGGCTCTATATTTATCAGTAAGCTGATTGGTAAACTATTACGAGCACGCGAACGCAAGATTAAATTTGATTGGACGCGAATTGTCGGACGACAATGTTTTGATCACGTGAACACATCAGCTTATGTATCAGCTGTAATAAAAGTATTACCATATCGACATATCAAGACCAAGACATATCGTTTCCAGTCGTATTTATAGTGTTATCTATCGACTTTATTCGAGCGCCGAGTTGCTGCAATTAGGTAAGTTTATTTTATAAAGTGTTTTGCTTGAAGTGCAAGTATAATGAACCAAATGTATCTTTTGTATACAAGTTTCATTTTGTACTGGATTTAGTCGACATATAAGATGTCAACGTATGGACACAGGAATCTTTGCAGCTACAAGCAGTTATATTTTAGTTTTGTTAGTCAAAATGTTTGACAGGTTCTTTTACATAGAAATGTAAATAATTTAGCTTGCAAGTTGGATGAGGGATTCCAATTTAATTGCTTGAATTCCCATTTTAGGTACAGTTATTTTTTCAAAACTTTTTATTCTCGTGGTCTTTTGCTTCATCCTCAAGTTTAAGATCCTTGTGATTGTATCATAGTATATAGGATGAAGCCAATTTGTCCGAGAATATATATCCGAGTTGATTTCAGTTCAGCGCTATTTGATATTACTTTTAATATTCATGTTTACATTGGTAAATAAAGCAGACTACTGTATTAGGATATTTTTTTAAAATTATTTTAAAAAAAAAATCCAACAGAAAAACGTAATTTGGGCTTTTTCAATGATGTGCTCTCCGATATATAGAATTTTGAATTTATTTCTAAGATTCGTATTTTTAGTAGCATTCAGCAAGGGTCTGCCCAAGACTGCCCAAGACTCGCACTTTGCTCTCTTTTTTTTGTGTGTCTTTATGATATTACACTACCACCACCCATTATGTCAGGGAAAAAAAAAAGACAGAACAACTTTTTGGTCCAGGGTCTCCACCAGCTGCTGCACAATCAGTACGTAGTTTCATGTAGAAAAACTTGTGAGCTACAGATATAAAATGTACCTTCCTGTTAGTTTTTGCTTTGAAATACATGTATGTTAAAAATCTGCATAGCCAAGAATATGCAACAGATTTGGTTCCTTTTGACAGCATGTGCAGACCGTCCAACTCATTTGTGCACAGCACTTAATCTACATGTTTGTAGCATCCAGAAGATTCAGGTGTTTACAATAAGTTTTGATTTATTTATTGTTTTTAATCAGAAGTCTTGCAAATGAAAATTGTCCAAAACACAAGGTGCAAGGAAAGCTATGGTTGTATATTTCATTTCTTGGCATATTTCCTTTTAATTTCAGGTATAAATTAAAATTGTCAAGCCAGGATGGGGTATACACCACTTTTAATCAGAGGAACAGTACTCTTTTGTCTGGGAGTGTTCTTCTGTCTTGTGTTCAACCTTCTCCAGGTACAGAGGGAATCTACAATCTTTTCTCCAGAAGTTCTGGCAAGGCTTTTCTCATCTGCTTGGTGGGTTGCGCCTTGCTGTGGAATTGCTGCAGGTATGCTGTATTTGCTTTTTTAAAGACTTAAAAATTTATAGTGCTTTTGAAGTTGAATGAAATGGAATATGTCCTCAGATTTGTTCAAGATGATAGCTTATATGCCATTCTTGCTTATTTGTATGTTTGTTCATTGGTATTTCATCTGTATTAAAATGACAACACTGTTTTTATTTTTTTTTGCACTTTTAAACCATTTAGGAATAATAAATGTTCTTTTACATGTGATGCAATTAATTGTTTTTTTTAATTGCAAAACCTGCGTTCTTGCATTGATGGATTGCAATAGTCTTTGCACACCGAAATTCCTGGAGACTTAAGTGAAGAAAAAACTTGATGTTTAAAATCTTGAAGTTATGGACACATGGACAATTAGGATTTGTTCCTGTGTCAATGATGTTAGGAAATAGATAGACTGAGCCCTATTTTGAACCCTTTCCTCAACATCACATTGTTTTAATTATACATCTGAGAAATTATAGTCATTCATACTTGTAATTCCTGACTTTATGTTCCAGCTGTGATTGGCTTGTTATACCCGTGTCTAGATGAACGTCTTGGAGAACCACATACAGGGGAATGGTCCAATGTGATGCGATGCATAGCTGTCTTTGTGGGAATAAATCATGCTAGTGCTGTATCCTTTACAAGAACATAAATACATATTTTTTAAAAAAAAATTGCATGCCCCTCTTGTGTGTGGAATGGGGTATGGTAATCATTGCCAGGTTCTGCCCTTTTAGAAGACATGTGCTGCTGATGGAAATCAACTCCACAATGCAATATGTTTGCTTGGGGTCCTGCTCATTGCTCATCCATCCATCTATCTATCTATCTCACATTTTGCTACCTTCTGTGCATTCAGAGTTTTAACTTCTCCCATCTGTCCATTTTGAACTCATCCTCTTGATGACTGTAACATCATAAAACTAAATTTTAATTTAGACTACATGTAAAAGTACCATTAGAACTTGGAAACTAACATACATTTCATCCAGAATGAATGCTTTCAAAAATATATAATAGATTATTTTTAGCATTGATCAAGCTCACTATTTGAAAGTTTTGATTACAGAATTCACCTTCCAGTTAAAAAACAATTGAGTTTTAATGTTCACAAGTTAGGTTCTAATTAGCTCTTAAAATCAGAGCACAATAATAATCTTTTATGATTAGGGCTGTTCCATTAAAAAATACATGGGACCCAGGGAACGTAATTTTTAAGTGGGGTACCCACCCATAGATGCAATTTAAAATTTCTTGTCATATGAACACTGTGAAATCAATGTACCCTGGCACATATTTTTTTTAAAAAAAAAACTGCCTTCCCTGGAAACCATGTATGTTTAAATGGAACAGCCCTTAATAAGTTGTCCCAGTAGAGGTCCTCACATTTTATTTAGTTCTTGAAAGATTAATCATGTTATTTATTGTGCAGATTGGTGTTTTGAATTTGACTCTTTATAGTTTACTTGTTATAAAAAAAATACTGCATTGAATTAAGGACTTGTGCATATGGCAACAGAATCATCAACTGGTTCAGAGCATCTACATTTTCGATTGCAAAAGTAAATGTTTGATCCAGCTTTAAGTTTTTATTTTCAAAAGTAAATTACATTACATGTAATCACCAGAAGTACATATGGGTAGCAGAAACTGTTCAGTACATACTTGATCTACCTTTTAACCAATCATGTAAAGTGCATTAATCATCCTTCAGTCTGCTATCTCTCTGTTGATACTGTACTTTGGATAATTGAATGGGCAATATAGGTTAGACAGTCTAGCCAGGTATATTCCTATATATCTGATAGCCTTCATTTTTCACTTTGTGTTGAGTGGTCTTAGTAAGGGTGAAGGTATATCAGTCCATCATAGGACAGAAGTCAACACCTTGGAACCATTGATCTGTCTGTAAGCAGTAATGCAATGCATTGCTGGTCGTTAATTGTAGCTTTTCTAAACAAAGGGATTCCTATCATTCAGGTTGAACTAGGCCAATGTTTGCCTGTGCCCTCCCTCTCTTTCTTGTTAATAATCATTATATGTCAGTAATGTGTGCCAATTTAGAGTGAACATTACCACTTCTTATCAAAGAAAAGATAATGAATTTTCTCTTATATTTCTACAGAAATGATCCTAAGTTCCTGAAAGATAGAATATCACTCTAATTTCAGTTGTTGCATGCATTTCTTTCTAACAGTATGCATTAGGTAAAAGAATGGTTTCCTATTTAGCACATGTGAATTACTTTACTGACACATGCAGATTTTAGTTTTTGAAAACTAAAAGATGAAAGCAAAAAGTATTGAGCTTAATATACACAATAAAGTCCAGTCTTGAATAAGAAAATTTTAAAAAAAATTAAGTATGAAGAGAAGAATTTAGGTATAATATTTATACTTCAATAAGCACAATAACCTGATGCAAATTGCATGCAAGACCATACAAATGTTTTTCCTTGACTTGTTCATAGAAAATTGATTTTGAGAACAACCTGCAGTTTTCTCTGACACTGACAGCCATGTCCATAGGTCTGTGGTGGCTATTTGACAGATCTGGCAGTGGATTTGGTCTGGGTGTTGCCATTGCAATTGTTGCCACATTTATCACACAGCTACTCATTTACCATGGTGTACAGAGGTAATGTAATACAGTGGCATCATTAAATTTGATAGATTTGATTGTCAGATATACACGATTTCAAGTCCAGTCAAGCTGCAAACAAATGTATACAGATTTGATGACACATTTTGGGATGACAGATCTTGGTCTGTGTAGATTGCAGTTGGACTTGTAAGTTAGTATATATGGTATTCCTATGTCTTAACAGCTTAAATTTGTGTCATCTTCAGTTTAGATAAACACTTACATGTTGATGTTGTTTATAACAGAAGCAATTATGCTGGCAGCTCTGGACTGAATGTTTAAAACTGCTCTGTTTTGTGAAATTTGTATGCATGTAATATTTTCTTTGTGTTACTAGACTAATTGTTTGCACATACAAATGAGGTGATTATACATCTGATTGGGTGGGCTTGTTATCTGTCCAGAGAATTGACTTCTGAGATTTCATAAAAAGTTGGTAATAGACTTGTATCATTTAGAACTCGGGTGAGTTAGATTATGAAAGGATAGCTTGTTGATTTATTATAAATGTTTTTTTTTATTTTTTATTTTCCATTTATCTTTGGAAATAACTATTATAACACTAATGTAAAATAGGTAAAATGTACATGTTAAAATATTTGGGAGACTATTTCACTCAGACTTGGCAAATAAGATTATAATATAATGGTCTTAACATTAGTCTGTGTTCATTTGTACTGCATAGTCCATAAATTTGAATAGTGAAATGGCTTTATATTAGCTAAATGTATAGGTTTGATGAATCATGCTACAAGTATTGAGACTATCTTTCTGATTTTCCCCTTGTTATATTGGTTATATTTCCCCTTGGCTTATATTGTTGAGCAGTCAAGTGAGTTCATTTGGATTAGTTATATTATGTGTGAGACCTTGTTACAGTAATAAGGCTATCTTGCATTTGATTCACTAAGCTTGTAACCATTCTTAGCTTGTAACCATTCTTAAAAACTATTTTTCTTCAATTTTGATTACACTTAGGATTTTGATTGAGTTTGTTATCACATTGGAGACCAAATTTCAGACATATTTTACTAAGCCTTGGCAAAGAAGCTTATCACATAATGGTCTTAAATTTTGCAATAAGTGGGATCTGCAAATTAATGAGATGATCTTGCATCTGAATGGCTGAACTTGTTACCTCTGTACAGATCATAAGTATCATCCATTTCAAGAAAACTTGGTAAATATGTTTACATCATAAAGATCTTGGATCATTTCAGTTATTAATGACATCAGTGCATCTTATTATTTTCATTAGACTTTAGTAAAATATATATAATACTTCCTCCAGATAAATAACCAAATTATCTGCCACTCGAAAGGTCTAATATACAGTTGTAATGAAGAACACCATTTTACAATGGAATTGTAGAGGACTTAAATGCAATTACAATGACATACTTCTGCTTTTGAACGAACATGATCCTGCAGTAATATGTCTGCAGGAAACATTTTTAAAAGACACAGATAAAACCACATTCAAAAATTACTCTTCTTATAATGCCTACTCCAAAACGTGTGACAGGGCCTCGGGAGGAGTCTCCATTATTGTAAACAACAGGGCTACACATTGCGCTATTCCCTTAAATACAAATTTACAAGCAATAGCTATAAGCGTCACACTGCATCAAGTGGTTACATTATGTTCTATTTATTTACCACCAAACAACAACTTAGTTCCAAATGATCTAGACAACCTAATTAAACAACTGCCCACACCATTTATTCTACTTGGGGATTTTAATCCCCATAACATTTTATGGGGATCCAACCATATAAGCAACAGGGGCAAAAAGGTTGAAGATTTCATTATTAGACATGACTTGTGTCTTTATAACACCAAATCACCAACATATTTACACCCAGGTACGGGTACATATACGTGTAACGATTTAACAATTTGTTCACCTTCGCTGCTTTTAGATTATAATTGGAAGGTCACTGAAGACCTTCACAGCAGTGATCACTTTCCAATATCCCTTGAAAATATTCACCCACAAATTGATGACACAGTTCCGTAATGGAAGAAGGCCGATTGGGCCAAATTTGAAAGACTCTCTATAACTATGCTAAACAGGAATACAGTCCTAAACGACAATAATCCTATCCGACAATTTACATCCATCTTACTTGAAATTGCAGAAGAATCCATTCCTAAGTCCTCTCCAAATTGCAAAAGAATCCAAAAACCCTGGTTCACTAAAGAATGTAAAGAAGCTATTAGGCAACGCCGAGAGGCATTAAAAATTTAATAATCGTCCAACACCCGAAAACTTAACACAATACCGTATTATTCGGGCCAAAGCTCGCCGCACCATTAAAGAAAGTAAACGAGCATCATGGAAAAATTTTGTTTCATCTTTAAACTCTCGTTCCTCTATAAAGAAGGTTTGGGACACGATCCGCAAAATAAATGGAAAGGGAAAATACAATTCCTTCCAACATCTGAAGATTAAAAACAACAAGTTTAATACCAAATATGAAATAGCAAATGTGCTTGCTGACTGTTTCTCCAAAAATTCCTCATTGTCCAACTATTCAGAAGCTTTCCAAAGATTAAAAACCTCAAAGGAAAAAAAACACGGTTGAAATTTACATTGAACAACTCGGAAAGTTACAACCAACTGTTTTCATTATCGGAGCTTATGGAATCTTTGAATAAGGCTCATGATACATCCGCTGGGCCTGACGATATACATTACCAGTTTTTAAAACACCTCCCAGAGCCATCTCTAACAGTCCTTCTGGAAATCTTTAATGATTTATGGATTACTGGTAATGTACCAAAAATATGGAAAAAAGCAACAGTAATAGCAATCCCCAAACCAGGCAAAGATAATGCAGATCCTAGCAATTATAGACCAATATCTTTAACTAGCTGCGTGTGCAAAACAATGGAACGAATGATCAACTCTCGGCTAGTGTGGTATTTGGAAAGCAACAACTTAATATCTCCTTTACAATGTGGATTTCGTTGTGGACGTAGTACCAATGATCATCTGGTTAGACTTGAAACATTTATTCGCGACGCTTTTATCAAGAAAGAACATTTAGTAGCGGTTTTCTTTGATTTGGAAAAGACGTATGATACAACTTGGAAATACGGAATACTAAATGACCTGCACGGTCTGGGTCTAAAAGGCCGACTGCCCTTATTTATATCAAACTTTCTCAAAGATAGGGAATTCAAGGTACGAGTAGACTCCACCCTCTCTGATCTACACGATCAAGAGATGGGTGTGCCCCAGGGCAGCATTTTATCGGTAACACTTTTCAATATAAAAATTAATAGCATCACCAATTGTCTGAGTCCTGGTGTGGATTGCTCCCTATATGTTGATGACTTTTTAATATGTTACCGATCCAAACAAATACATACAATCGAAAGGCAATTACAACATAATATCAACAAGATCCAAAATTGGGCCAATACTAACGGTTTCAAATTCTCGAAAACAAAAACTGTATGCATGCATTTCTGTCAATTACGAAGACATCATGATGAACCAAGTCTTACGCTGGACGGAACACCTATTCCAGTTGTTGAGGAAGTAAAATTCTTAGGTATCATCTTCGATAGAAAACTGACCTTTATCCCACACCTAAAGAATTTAAAAGCTAAATGCCTCAAATCTCTGGATTTTCTTAAAGTAATATCACACACTGACTGGGGTGCTGATAGAAAAGTCATAATCGGCATATACAGAACATTCATTCGCTCGAAACTAGACTATGGTAGCATCGTCTATGGTTCAGCAAGGAAGTCTTATTTGAAGATGCTTGACCCAATCCATCATCAGGGAATAAGACTTGCCCTGGGAGCATATCAGACATCTCCGTGTGAAAGCCTCCTCATTGAAGCGAATGAACCACCTTTAGCACAACGAAGAGAAATGCTTTCCGCTCAATACACTCTCAAATTAAAATCAAACCCTCTGAACTCTGCTTTTTCGGCTGTTTTTGATCCTAAATATAAAACTTTATATGACAATAAACCAAATGTCGTACCTACCTTTGGCATTAGAATGTTACCATTCCTTGATAGTACAAAAGTTGATATTTCGAAAATTCTGAATACGACCATTTCCGAAACACCTCCATGGCTACTTAAGCAACCAAGGGTACTTTTCACGCTACATGATGGAAAAAAATCGGAAACAAACCCGTCCATCTTCCTCAACTTTTACCATGAACTCCTCTCTCAGTTCAAAAATTATACAAGAATATATACTGATGGATCAAAAGATGAGGAAAAGGCTGCTGCAGCCTTCGTTAGTGAAAAATACATAAAAACTGTTCGCTTGCCAAATGGTACGTCAATTTTTTTAGCTGAAATCAGAGCAATAGACCTTGCTTTGCAATACATTGCAAGCGAGCGTATTTTAAACAGCATTATCTTCTCTGATTCACTATCAGTACTTCAGTCGCTACATAACAGAAAAATTTAGAATCCATTATTAGCAAATATTCTCCTTAAGCATACTGAGCTGAGTACCTCCCACAATATAGTATACTGTTGGTTACCCAGCCATGTAGGAATTAAAGGTAATGATAAAGCAGACCGTGCTGCTAAAATGGCCTTATTACTAGAACCAACTGATTTTAAAGCACCATATACTGATTTTAAACGTTGTATCAAAGACTGTTTACACCAGAAATAGCAGGCATATTGGAATGATGCCATGAATAACAAACTTCTTGCCATCAAGCCAACCTTAGGAGAATGGACCCCTTCCTATAGGTCTGTCCGTAGAGAGGAGGTAGTCATTGCAAGAATTTGACTCGGTCATACTCATTTAACACACTCCTACATATTAAAAGGAGAAGACCCACCAGAGTGTATAGCTTGTAATGAACCATTCACCGTTAAGCACTTTATGCTGGAATGCTTCGATCTTCAACCTACGCGTAATCATTTCTACGTTGTGCAAGACATGAGGGAGCTCTTTGATACAGTTAACATTACCAACATTATAGACTTCCTTAAGGAAGCAAATATCTATCATAAGTTATAGCTTTTATTTTATCACCTTGTTCAGTTTTGTGTTATATTTATGCAGTCGATAGATTTTAATTGCCAATCATATGTTTTCGTTATCATACTTTTGCACACCCCGTTGATCGGGAAACTTTTAATACTTTACCATCGTTCACATTTTTATTGCTTTACATTTAACTGTTTGGACCCCAATTGCTGGTCGATAAAATTATTTTACCAGTTTTAAATGTAAAAGGATATAACCTAATGTTTGGCGCTAAATAGCCACATAGTGCTGGTGCGCCATAAAAATATAAACCAATCAATCAATCAATATATATAATTGACATGATAGAAAAGTGGTAAATATTTCAATTAGGTTCTTATATTATTACATAAGTCTGCTTTATGAAATGATCAAGTGTTAAGCTATATAAGACTTGTAGGCTAAATCTTGCCCACATATGTCTTTTCTTTTATTCTTGTCAAAGTTTAATGCATTATATTTTATCAAATTTTAATTTCAGGTATACAAAACTGGATTACCTCTTTGTAAGGTCCTGGCTACCCTGTACTTTCTTCTCAGGTGGTGTGACAATGGGAAATATTGGTAGACAGTTAGCAATGGTAATTTTCTATTTCATTTAGATGTCTGTAACTCTAAAGTAATTTTATTGTATAATATACACTACTTTTACAAAGTAAAAAAAAGCATCTTTTTCGGTTTTGATAATTTTGAAGTTGGCAGCTATCTCTCTGACCAAAAATTTTTCGACTTAATGAGGACTCTGATTCTTCTTAACATTATAACTAACAGCTGAAATCCTGCAGTAGCTTGAGATCCCTCATTTAACATAAGCTTATCCTAGCAATGAAATTTTCAATCCATTTCATCAGGTTTATCTTTGACAAGTACGTCACTTTCTGCTACTGTGTATAAATTTCAGAATGTCTCAAATTCACTTTAGAACAATGTCATGGTCTAAATCAAACTACTAAACTGAATATTGGAGTTAGATTTCAAAGTTATGTGATTGCTGTAAAGTAAGATCTTGAGTTATCTTTCAGAGGCCAATACTTTCCATTGGTCTTCATGTCCATTATGAGATTTAACTGAACAGATTCTGAATATTTTAATTATAGGTTATTGTTTCAGTAGTAATAGTTTTTATGAAATAAAGAAAATGTTTTGTTGCACTTTGCATAAATATGCTTTTTTTGCTTCAATTTTGCCTGTTAACATGGCATTCATAGATTTTATGCAGACTACAAGCAGCAAATTTATGATCCCAGTGATCATTGATCATTATGTAGAAACAATATGACATCCTGTCCAATCATTGAATTTAAGTAAAGTAGAACCTGCTTTGAGAGACTGTCCCTTCTGCCAACAAAAAGCGGTCTCTGATGACAGGTGGAAACTCGTAGGTTTGTACAAAAGACCAGTTTCCCAAGTTCAGTTTCAAAATAATCTCAAGAAAAATAATTACAATCACTGTACATACATTCTGTTCTTTATTAATAGTTCTTGCTATTCATCTAAACATGAAGTTACATTTGCATTTGAAGATCACATATTTTAGCATATGAAACCATTTCTGAATTAAATGTACTCTTCTTCCTTTATAACAACCTAAATTTGTTTTATTGACATTTAAACTGCTTTTTTGCAAGTGGTCAGCTGTTTTTCACTTTCAGTTATGATAACTATTGAGACAATAATAGCCTTAAAATTTGTCTCTTTATAGTTGGAGGTTTGTCCATTATTAAGTTTCTATTAAGTTTCTAGGTGTTAAAATTATTAGTGCTCATTTGTAATCTAAAATGTAAAGACTGTTTTTGAGTGGGCTGTGGGGAAATATGAAAAATGTATAGATATGCATTGCATATCAAATAGTTAATAAAATAAAAATAATTACCTAATCCAGAAACAGAACCATCTACTCAAAGACAAAATTCAGTGGCTTCATTCATGGATGATATACAGGGATTAAGTCTATAAGCAAATTGTGAAACACAGTCACACCAATTGGAATAGACAACAGTTTAGTGATTGGGATGTAATCTCTTGACATTGGTTGGGGGTGGCAACAAACATCACAAGTCCTGAACACTATCAATCGAATACCACAATTCTCTCTTTCTGTTTTAACATCCCTTTTACTATTGTTTTTTATCAGAAAAATCATTACTAATCAAGTGTTTGTTGTAATAATTAATTACATATAGGTTAATGGTGTCTGTTTTTGCGATATGGTCATTGATAGAAATGCCAGGTTCTATTATGAAAGCCAGGGAAGCAGGATAAGTGCATGAATAATTAGTCTGTTTTCCTGCTTTTTGTGCTTCCTGTATTGTTCACCCCTATACAAAATAGCGCAGGGAGCATATGAAGCAGGTTACCAGACAAGGAAATAATCTACATATACTTTAATCTGGTTTATGACAGAAACTATAAACACTATCAACTTGTGTAATAAAATTCAGCATTATTAGCCTATTTTTTAAAAAAAATTTTTAAAAAAATTTAGAATGGTATGAGCGGTTGTTTTTGCAGGGATTAATCATAGATTGGTGGAATTTATCCTTGTTTTTTGAGATGCTATCATTCATAGTGTCGAAATACATATTTTGCCAAGACGTCAAGGTCACTGGTCACATTTAGCAGGTGGTTGCTTTTAACAGGATTTATATAATAAAATTGATCCTTGAATTTCGATTGTGGTCGGAAATGACAGGTAGTCACTCATAGCAGTTTTTACTGTACCCATTAAAGTAATTCTTTATGCAAGAAAAAGAATATTGATGCCCATGAAGATAAATGAATTTTGTGTTTTTAAATTTGATTTTGATGGTATTAATAATTGCTGAAATGTTATGCATATTGTAATATATAGTTTTTAGCCTCAGCAAGGTTCCGATAAAAATAATTTTTCTAGCTATATTCTCAGCACATCAATTTCTAGTTTTCTAGCTATATTCTCAGCACATCAATTTCTAGATTTACTTCTGTGTTCTTTTGCTCAAGTATTTTTTGTAATTTTTTTTCTTCTCCTTTTAATCAAACATGTAATTGTGAAAGTAAAGTACATCTGTATCTGTCCTTTTTTCAGTATGACCACAGAAAAGTAAAAGATGAGTGAACAAGCCCTTACTGGCCCATAAATACTGGACTTGTGAAAGAAATGTCTCACCTTTTTGAAGGAGATGGTGCATTGTTTCATATCAGCATGGAGTTAGTGCCAGAAAATGTTTTGGCATGGTGTGTTTTTCAGATCTTCAATGAGTACTTATTTGCATAGACTTGAAAATTTTACTTGTCCATGCAATATTTACAAGATCTCATCAAATGTTGAAGGTCTTTGTAAAACAAGGGAACATTTATGTAGTCATCCATTGTTTTTACCAGTAAAACAAGAGTTTTTTTTCAATCAAGAGCTTCCAAATGAGTGAAACAATTCTTGTCTTCACATGTTCTAGCTCATGCAACTCCATGCTAAACATACAACTAATTACCTCAAGAGATGTATATTGATAATGTAAAATATAAAAGGATGACCAGAGTATAGCAGATAAAATGTGATGTTTGCTTGGAAAAGAAAGTTTTTTTTTTAAAGAAAGTTAAGTTTGGAGCGAGCTTCAATTACACAAGTATTTCCCTAAGATTAACCTATGCATAATCATTCTATTCAAGGATTTTGTTTGTGACAATGGAACACAGATTTAGGGTTCTGTATGAATAAATCACACTTCCTCAGTTACTTTGAAAGAGTTTGAGGATATAACAGAGCATATTAAAATGCAGTTTGTTCCTTACAACTCTGTGATATCAAAGTCAATTTCTCCTTGAATTTTGATGTCAGCATCCCAAACTGTATCTAAAATTACAAAATTACACAAAAGATTTGAAGATGATTCATATTGACATACAGTACAACACCATTCAATACTTGTTGAAAAAATCTGGTCTGTATAATCTGCAGTGCTTATCGAGAGTTCAGAAAGAGTCGAGTTTTGATACTGCCATGAAATCAAAGGGAGGCAACTACATAATGGCTGAATATAGCCAACTAGGAAAGCTGATCACACCTTTATAAATAAAGCAACTCGTCCACATGTCATGGATACCAATAAAAATTAGATGTAAACATACCAACCTGTTGTTTTTTTTCCAGCATGAATTTAATGAGAAATATTACTATTTCATTGCTGTTGAAATACTTCGTGTGTAAAATTTTTTATTAACTTTGAGCTACTTTTAAAGATACTACCCACCAATTCATGAATGAAGTATATTGTTACTTATTTGAGGAAAATAGATTTTATGATCATGTTTATTGCCTGTCATGGGAAATAGTAATTACATAGTATATTTGCATGTGTATCATCTTACTGTCTCATTTAAAAGTGGTTACAATATCACACTAGATAGGTCATTAGGAATACTTACTGAAATAGTAGGGTTTTCAATAATGCTGCAAGACATTGTTTTGATTAGTGGTTAATTGAGTCTGCATCATTAGTTTTAAGCCCCTTAAGAGAACAGTAGATTTTTATACTTTGAGATTGCTTTGAAAAACTTTTATCAGCAAGAAGGAATAAATATATAATGTATACTTTTGGATATTTTCATAAGAAAAAAGGTCTTTTAACAGAATTAAACATTAGAAATGAATAAATAATACAGAATAATATCAGCAGACAGTAATGTGTAATAGAAACATGTTAATATCAGAAAAGAGAAATCTTGATCAGTGAATTCTATCTGCTTTAGAGTATTAATTAGCTATAAATTTTATTAAAAATATTTTGAAAATGTGCACATTACATTTTGTTCAAAAGGTTTTGTACTTTTAACTGGTCATAATGAATACCTGAAGCAACTAGACAATTTATCTTTTTTTGTAGTATAGCAGTAATAAATTATTTCCTGGTAATCTATTCCTCTTTGCTTGATAAATCATTGATTAGAAACAAATTTTAGCAGACAAGTCAAGGCTTAAATTGCCTGAGAAAGTTTTGTACATTTTCTGGAAGGGTCCTATTGAAATTATTGGAACCATGCTCCTCTTAGTAAAGCTGATCCAAAGTAGAATTAACATAAGCTTTCCATTATTCAAAGTTACAAGATAAATGCAAATTTTTCTTCATAATTTCATCATGACAGGTCCTATGTAATGTTCACTTCTGTTGGGCAAGTAATAAGAATGATTCAGCAAAGTAACTACAGCGTGACCCCACTTTAACACAATAGTAGGGTTCCATAGAATCTGACCGTATTATGTACTAAACTATGTTGCATCCACCAAAGTCATTTAGATGTAGAAAATGATCCATATACCAAAAATTGATGTGATGGGTGGGTTGTAATAAAAGTGCTTTTGATTAAATGAAGACAAAATGCGTCTGAAAAAAACTTGTATATCAACAACTTAAATTTGTCTAGTACAATCCATAATGTGTTCAGTATTATACATGAAAACTCCATGAATCTGAGTATAGATAGTGTAATAAAATTCATGTATTAGTCTGATCTCATCAGAAAGCAAAAAGTATCAAAAATGGTTATCCAGTTTTCATCTATATCCCATTGTCCATAAAGTGTCACAAAACAGTTCAGTACAGTACTGTCGCCTCGCCAGAAACATGGCTATAGTTTATATGTGGTATGTACTTAAAATAGACTTGCATAGATTTTGGCTAGCTGGAGACTGCTGTCATTATGTTGAGGTTACCCAGGGGATGAGGCTATTTGTAGTGAAATGAAAAATGAACAAATTGAAACATTTAACAAACATTGCAAGATGCCCCACCTTCAGTTAACATGACAATTGGATGACAAGGGTTTCAAAAAATTGGAAACTGCATTTGTGCCACCATTGCTAGCAGTTGTAAGCATACATTTTTTTTCCAGCAAAAAGCAGAATTTCAAGGCACAGTAAATGTGTTCTAGTCACTTTGGAAAATGCAATTATCCTTCAGGTTCCATTGCTTTTATGTATGTTTGGTGCTGACTTCTTGGATGAAAGTTGTTTTATTTTTATTGATGATTTTAATTGGCTTGCCATGATGAAGGGTGCATGTGTTTTTAAAGATACAGCTTGGAGGACCAAATAAATACCTGTTATTTTTGCAGCAACATAAAAAAATCAGAACATTGAGACTAAAATTTGTTACATTTGTTTAGTATTTTACAGAATGATCAGTGCTTCAAAGGTAATTAGTTTTCTTTAAAGTTCAGCATAACTGTTTTTACTGGATACATTTTAAAAAAAAAAAAATTGACATTGTTTGGTCAATTGTAGCCATTCCTGTTCCTGCCTTCAGAGGTTGGTCAAGTGTAGCTAGTCCAGTAGAATGACTAATAGTGTATTACATCATACAATACTTGTGCTATATGTCAGAATAAGTGTATTATAATAAAACAGTGCACTGTTAAGATGGTTGTCAGTATGAATAAAAAAATTTTTTAAGCAATAGATTCCAGTGCATTTTATATCCAGTTTGTGGTTTCCATTCATGGTGCCTTTGAATTTCCCCACTTCAAACCCAAGATTGTATATACAAGTTTTAAGAGCTAATAATGATATCACATTGCATTTCTGATATTAATAAGGAACAAAATTTGCAATTTGAGATGTTGATGAAGTCTAGGGTGATTCCTGGATAAACCTTTCAGACATTATTTGTTGTACATTTATAATATTTTTCATGTATGAGAAAAATTCATGTATACAAAATTTCAGGAGCCATGCCACTTTTGTCTTGTTTTAACAATTTGTATGCAATATCTTCCTAAAAATGATAATACACTTTTTACATGTAATTGTTTGTACTTGCAAAAGACACAAATCTTTTTTTCTTGTATAAGAAAAAAAACATGTAAATGAAATTTCAGGAGTCATGCCATGATCACGTTGTATTTGAATTCATGTTGTAATTAAGTGTCCTCTAGTGGGGTCACACTGTATTGTGTAGTAACTTTTTGTATTAATTTTTATCAGCATTTATGCATTTATGGTGATAGTTTACATTTCTTTTTGCTGTTTTTTTCCCTTTTATTAAATGAAAAATTGTGTACAAATGTGCATAATTTCATGGTACATGTGCTATAATATAGTTTCTGAAAGGTTGTAGCAAGATAAGAATTCATTTTTCATCTCCAATGTATGTAAATGCAAGAGCAGTCTTGCAGCCAACAGTGTATATAAGTGCATAACAGATCTGTACCAGGTTGTGTTCTATTAGTATTCTATAATCAGCAGTTTTGGATCATTTTGAATGATATGTATGTGATGGTTCTATCTTTTTTGTAAGTATGATTATCTTTAGTGTTAAGAAATATGATATAATGCATATGTTATGCAAACTGGTTTACTAATGTAGTTTTAAAACTGTTCTCTTAAAAAAAAATATATGAATTTTGATTACTGGTCTTTTGAACTGGTAAAGACTTGACCCTATTGATATGGTAGTATTTGATGTGTATGTACAAATTTTTATTGAATTGTTTTAAAATTGCTTATAATCATTGAAGCAAAATGTCAGACAGAATGGGAGTTGGTTGGCTTTTAAAAAATAAAACAAACGTGGATGCCCCTTTTCTCAGGGATCTGAATGATGAAAAAGATCAGTTAAGGATTCGGATCATATGGCCATTACCTTTCATGTATATGGCATTATTTTAGGGTTATATGTATTGAGACAAACTTTGAATTTCTTGTTCTGGTTCTATTTTGGGAATTATATGAATTGAGGCTATCATTACCTTTATCCATTACAGTTCCGATGCACATATAAAATGGTCTCAGACTTGGTATGAGATCTGCACTTTAGTGTATGTATCATTGTGGTTGTTGAATAATGATTTTCCTGCATAGTCCTGTAAATTGATATATAGATGCATCATAAAGGTTGTTACATTATTAAGTCACAAATAGGTCATGTGACCTACATTTTGCACTTTATTCACTTGCTCTAACATTTTTTTATTTAGGTCAGTTAATCCAACATTATTCCTGCAAACACCTGTAACCTAATATGTTGAAGCTATATGATAAAGTTTGGCCCTTTTCATTAAAAGTATGTCACTAAGACCTATATTTCATGCTCCATGCATTATCCTTATGATTTGAATAGTTTCTGACATTGTTGTCACAGACTTTTTTAACTTCAAGTATTAGGATGCAACTTTTAGGCAAAACAAAGCTTTGCAACCTGGCCATAGCACCAATGATAATATTTTTTTAAATAATCCAAGTTAAGGGACATCCATAATGTATGTATGCCCAAAAAAATCACGCAGTTTTGATCCTCACTTGATGCACAGTGTACACTTTTAAAATTTTTTTTGTACAATTGTGCATCAATCTCCTCCCCAACAATAGCTGTGATAGTCAGACTTGGAAAGATGGAACTTGCATATTGTCCATTAAACTGACTCAGTTGCTATCTTTTTACATCAGCATTACAGACTAAAATATTAGAACTTGTGTGCTAAAGAAGCCTATCTAGCTTGTGTATATTGACTGTCTGATAGTGAGGAATGTACATATTAAGTTATCCCCTCTCCATCCACATGAGTACACTTTTATCAGACCCCCTCCCACCTTCATGCACATTTTATAGATATCCCTTTAATATTATCAAAAGATGAAACTTTTAAATCAGCCTGTCAAATCCAGCTTTATGTGAAGACTAGCCACATATTTTTGTACTGATAAGGCCACACCTTCATGCAACAGCCAAAATTTTTGGCACAATATTATTTGCAAAGTTTCATTGTAAAAGGAAAATTTTTCATGGTTCTAGGACATTGGTTAATAAAAGTTGTTTTGATATTCTTGTGAGAGCAGACATTGTAAAACAGAACAATATTATGTTTATGTAGCTCTTTCATGCAAGATTGGACCTAGTTAAAGTGTTTCAAATGTAAAATTTCACTTTTTAAAATTTTTTTTAGTAGCTTCACAAACTTGGCTACAATTCATGCAACTTTTACAGTTTAAAGCTTTTGACTTTACTGAAAACTCGATTGATAGAAATCAAGATCAAGAGATTTGTCTTAATGTTTGATGTGACTTGTCAGTTTAGAATATAATATGAATTCAGTGCTGGGTCACAAAATCTGAAAAACTGATGCTCAAAAAAAGTTAGATTCCAAATAGCAAAATTACCAACTTGAAAAATTAAAAGTAGATTTTTTCATGTGAGTAAATGGCAAATATTGACATTGGAACATTTCCATGTTTGCATCATTTATGTTGCACATGTTGAGGTCTATGGTTGGAACTTAGATTTTATGTGTCAATAATTTATAAAATGTTTTGTAACCTTGTACTCAACTGGATGGCAGATCACTTCAGTGGGAATGGTATTTATGTCCAAATATATCAGTTTCATTTATTGGGGGTTTCCAATGTGATTGGAAACTTGCTTTATTGGTGTGTGTGAGAGAGAACATTTTAAATGATAAATCAGAAATGGCAAATTGAGGTTGAAATGTTGATTTTGACCATAGAATGTATTTACTTGTACAGGAAGTACAGCATGCTATGAAAAGACAAAATAAATATGATTCAAATTAAGTGTTTGTTTTTTATTACAGCATGTAAGTGCAGAGTGTATTACACGAAGTGCATTTAAATTGATTATTCAGAAATCTTTTAGTAAAAGTTGTGCAGGTTATGTAAGTGTTCCGAACCATTTTTTCTAATTGTTATCATTTTTATAGAATTTGGCAATTTTTCACATTATTTGTATACTCTTACATATTCCTTTTGATGGTTATTTACATGCCATAAAAAAATACATCAGAGTTTTAACATTTTTGGATGAGGTCAACCTAAAAGTGTGATCAGTACAAATTGGATTGAATGTCATGCACTGTGATGTCAAAATGAAGGCAGCACATGTTAAAAAATTTATAAAACCATGTTATATGTTATGATAAACCCAGATCCTCATTTCTAAAAACCAGTTTAGTACCTGGATTGTAAAAGTCTATAGCAATCAATAATTTTCATCTAGAAATGTTTTGATAACATTTAAGATGCAGAGCATTCAACAATCCGAAATGAATAGACTATGGTTAAACATGGTGTTCAATTTTAGGTCAATTAATAGTTAATTGAATCAATGTACCTACCTGACCCCACTGACATGTACTTTAGAACCTATTGCTCACAATTTGTGTCTGAATTTTGTGATGCCGATATGAGACACCCTTTAGATCAGGCATTGGAAAATATTTCATAATGAGTTAGTTCTTTTTATGGGCAAATCAGTCTTTCTGATAGTGGTCTGCAAGATTTCAGTGTCATATGAAATCTTGGTCTGCAAGATTTCAGTGTCATATGATGCATGTTGTATGCCTACATATTTGAAATTTAGCATGCTTGTGATAGAGGCATAATTAAGGTCCCCAAAAGTATAGGTTTATAATTCCAACTTCATTGTCAGTAAAAGTAGAGAAGGTCAATATTTTCAAAGCCTGAGTATTGTGTTCACCACATTTTGAGAAGACAAAGCCTGGTTAGCATTGTTAACACCTGTTTGTCAAGCCCAGACATAAAGCATTGCAGTAATATGTGACCTTGATTCAAAGTCAGAAGGTTGAGTGAACACTTTCAGAATGAATTGTCTCATCCAATGAATATGAAGAAAAAATATATCTGTCATAGGGTTTAGGGAATAAATGTGAATGAGATAACTGAATCTGATGCATGAATAAAAAAGTTTTAACACTGACATTGACCCCAAGGTTAAAGGTGAGTATGCATCAGAATAAATTATGTTAATGTTATAATGATCCATCATAAATATGAAGAAAATACACGAAGAGTTAATACCATAATAAAAACAAAAAAGAATTTAAGCAAAATTGTATATATGTTATATGACTGATCCAAACTTAAATAGGCCAGTGGGGTTGTAACAGAACTTAGAATGAACATTGCTTTCACTTCATAAAAATTTATCCCAAATGCTAAAATCCAACATTGAGTTTGGGTAATATAAGCATATGAAGAAACTGGTGATTGCCCCAGTGCTAGACATCACTAGATCAACTGACACAAAGCAGACATCGCAGCGACATGACTGAATTTTTGTATAAATAAAGTTAAAAATCCAAATCACATGCACATACTGTAACCTTTTGTTTAATTCACTTTTATATCAATGCGGTGGCCACATGGGATTTTGTGAAAGATGTTCAGGCCAAATATAACTTTCAGAAATGTTTCGGATTAACGAAAAACAAACAAAAAGCATATACCATGCTTTAGTTTTTACTAGCGTATGTGAATGTGTTACGTACATATTTGTAAAACTTCAAATCATATAATTTTCAGGACTGCAGTTGTTTGCTGTCTAAACTTCACAATTTATATCAGACCCACTAAATATTTCCTCTTTTGTTGAGTAAATATGCTATGTGTTTACTAGCCATCTCTGATGAATGTTTTCATCCCATTCAAATCTACCCTGCTATTACATATATAGTAAGTTATGGCTTTGGTGTCAACATTTCCTACAATTATCAATAGATTTTCTAATGTCTGCACAATAACAGCATCAGCTATGGGTAGACTTAATCATTCCACCTTAGTTACAGTTTTTAGATTACAAAGTATGCAACAAATTAACATACACATAACCAATTTATTTACTATAGGGTGCTGGTTATTTAATTTTCACAAGGGGTGTGTCAGTATTTTTGTGGGGGCTAAAATATTTTTTTTAGTCTCAAGATAACATCCTTTGCAAATTGTGGTTGGCAGCCGTCTGTCTACGGGAGACGATGGGGTAGCAAGCTGTTTTGGTGCCTTAACTGCACCCTTATGAGTGGCTGAAGAGTCCAACCCTTGCATGAAATCTTTGTTGCACTTGCTGCAGGTGAAGATTGATTCTTGTTGAGGCTGTTGTTGTTTTGCCTTCCTCTTGGCTCTTTGTAGAGAGGTTTGTTTTTATCCCTTCCTCTGCTTTCTGAATGCCTTGTCTCACAGAAAGTCGCCACTCTTAGCAGTTCTTAGCAAAGCTCTCCCAGTTGTTGACACTGATGTTGACCGTTTTCATGTCCTTCTTGCATACGTCTTTGTATCGCAGACGTGGCCGTCCAGTCGGTCGTGTGCCTTCTGCTAGCTCGCCGTATAATAGGTTCACTGGGAATGCAGCCTGTATCCATTCTCCTGACGTGGCCGAGCCATCAAAGGTGCCTCTCGCTGAGGATGGTGAACATGCTGGCCCGTTCCAGAACCTCTGAGGTGGGTACTTTGTCCTACCACTGGATGCGCAAAATGTGCCGCAGGCATCTCAGATGGAAGCTATTGAGTTTCCTTTCGTGGATCGTATAGGTGGTCCATGCCTCGCTTCTGTAGAGGAGTGTGCTGAGCACATGCCTGGTAGACACACAGTTAGTCTTCACAGTGAGGTTGAGATTGTTCCAAACCCTCTGGTTTAGTCTTGCCATAACTGCTGCTGCCTTAGCAATCCTGCCGTTTACCTCAGCATCAATGGAAAGTGAGCTGGAGATGGTGGACCCAAGGTATGTAAAGTTCTCAACAACTTCAAGGTTGTACCCATCAATGGTGATGGTTGGAGGGGAGTCTACATCCTGCGCCATGACATTCGTCTTCAAACTGATGGTCAGTCCGAACTCTTTACAGGCATGGGAGAGGCGACATACCAGCCGCTGAAGTCCTTCTTCCGTATGTGATGTCAAAACTGCATCGTCAGCGAAGAGCAATTCACGGATGAGAACCTCTGTGACTTTGGTCTTTGCATGGAGACGTTTGATGTTGAACAGTTTGCCATTTGCCCTGGTGTGAATGTACACTCCCTCGCTGAAGTCCTTGAAGGCGTACTGGAGGAGCATGGAAAAGAAGATGGCAAAAAGGGTTGGTGCAAGGACACAACCCTGATTTACTCCACTGCTGACTGGAAAGGACTCTGATGTTGCACCGTTGAAGTACACTGTCCATTGAGTGTTCTGATGAAACGATGTGATGACAGCGAGCATTTGAGGGGGGCAGCCGACCTTCTTAAGGAGTTTGAAGAGTCCGCTCCGGCTGACCGGGTTAAACGCCTTTGTCAAGTCTATGAAGGCAATGTAGAGGGGCATTTGCTGATCATGACACTTCTCCTGCAGTTAACGTAGGGAGAAGATTATATCTTCAGTTGACCGGCCAGCTCAAAAGCCACTCTGGGATTCTGGGTAGATACGGGAGTCTAAGGTCTGCAAGGGTACCAGTGCGACACGTGCGAAAGCATTCCGACAATATTGAGGTGGGAGATGCCCCGGTAGTTGTAATAGTCACAGAGGTCTCCTTTGTTCTTGTACAAAGTGATGATGTTGGCGTCTCGCATGTCTTGGGGGATGTGTCCCTGTTCCCAACAGAGGCAGAGGAGTTCGTGCAAGGGCTGGAGTAGTGCTGGTTTCCTGTTCTTGAGGATTTCACGTGGGATGCCATTGCTTGTTATTGTTGTTGTTGTTGTTGTTGTTGGGCTTAACGCCATTTTTCAGCACACGATAGGCTATTCATGGCGGTCAGTATTAATGGTGGAGGAAGAAACCGGAAAATCACCGGTAAGAACCACCGACTCACGAGAAGCTACTGGCAAGCTTTCTCACATATCCACATTAGCCGAATCCTAGACTCGAACATACGCAGACAGAGGTGAGATGACAGTGATCGGTAACTGACAGCGCTTTAGACCACTCGGTCACTCGGGGCCCCTGGATGCCATCGCTGCCAGGGGCTTTCCCACAGGCGAGATAGTCGATGGCTTTACTTAGCTCTTACATGGAGGGCGGAGTGTCTAGTTCATCCATGATTGGCAGGTCTGGGATGGCGTTCAGGGCAGTATCGGTGACAACGGTTTGTGTTGCATACAGTTCGTGATAGTGCTCAATCCAGCGCTGCAGCTGTTTCTCCTGGTCTGTTATGATTACTCCCGTTTTGGACTTGAGGGGGGCGGTCTTGAGAGATGGGGGACCTGTCGCCTTCTTGATGCCCTCGTACATGCCTCTTGCTTATTTCCTGTGTCAGCAGCTGTTTGTATGCTAGTGCAGAGATTAAGCCAGTAGGTGTTGGCGAAGTGTCGGGCAGTCCGCTGAGCATTTTTCCTGGCAATCCTGAGGACTTGTAGTGCAGTAGGGCTAGGCGCAGCCGTGTAAGCCAGAAGGGCTTTCCTCTTCGCCTCAGTCACTGGCTCCATAGCCTCCCAGCTGGCCTCATACCAGTCGGCATTTTCCGCTCCATCTTCCCATATGCACTAATGGCTGAGTTGTACACCGTGTCTCGGAGGTGGGACGACATGGAGTCGATGGTGTGATCAGATGTCTTTTTGGTGAGAGCTTCCGACAGCTTGCTGATGAACTGCTTCGTCTTCTCTGGTTTGTTTGCACTGCATGTATTTATGCGTGAGCGACCCTTCTTCTTGGCGTGGTGATGCTTCTTGGGTGTTATTCGCACCTTGCTGGCCACCATGGAGTGAATTTCCTTGCATTTGAAGTAGGTGTTAGTCACGCATAGGCTGTGTGAACAGCACATCTGGAGCAGTCGCTGACCGTTCTCATTGATCTTTCCTCTTCCATGAGGGCCGAGACAGCTGGGCCAGGCCTCGTGGTCAGCTCCCACTCTAGCATTGAAGGATCCTAGTATGTAGAGCCATTCAGTGTTGGGGATTCTGGATATTACTTGATCTAAAGCCTCATAGAACCGGTCTTTCTCCTCTGGGGTGGAGTAGAGGTTTGGAGCGTACACACTTAAGATGTTAACTGGGCCTGAGGATGTTGACAGCCTAAGGGTTAGGTTCCTCTCAGTGCCTGATGATGGAGGCTCAATGAAGGCGATGAGCGTGTACTTTACAGCGAAAACGACACCACACTGTCTAGGTTCATCGGAGGACTTTCCATGCCAAAGAAGGCGTTTTTGGTTTCCGTGAGGGTGCCGCTGTCAGCTAGTCTGGTCTCCTGAAGGCCGGCAATGTCAACATTTAGTCGGGAAAGTTCCCTTTCAATTACGGCAGTCTTCCGTGCATCTTCAATCTGCTGCAGGTCATCGGTAGGTCCAGTACACATGGTCCTGACGTTCCAGCTTGCAAAACGGAGAACTGGAGTCTTCTTTTCTCTTTTTTGAGTTTTGCCTGGTGCTGTGATTTTGGCCTACTTGTCGAGAATGTTCCCTAAGCTTCACGAACCCAGTGAAACAGGTAGGCCATGGCGGGATAGCACCTTACTGTCTGGGGGCTGCCCAGCTTGAGACGGGCGGTAGCTATCCAATGAGACATGGCAGTTTATCCCACCGTCGGAAGCAACCACTGGCGCTAAGCTCTACACCAATCGAGCTATTGCTTATAACCGGTAAACTGCTGCTTCACGTGTTGTGCCGATACCTTACGGCAACCCTGGAGTGTCCTCCCCAGTTGAGTTACAAAGCCTGGGCAGGGTAGTATGGAGAATCAGCTGTTGCCCATGCAGCAGATCCCCCCCTTTCCATGCAGCTGGTGTTCCCAAGGGAACGGTTAATGCCGATACAACATGGCACCAACAGCATCGCAGGAGTTGCCGGAATGGCATTGAAGTCAATGTCAGACCGCCTTAGGGACTCCATCTCCGGATTTTTTCTAGGGGTTTACTCCCTTAGCCTTTCCTATGAGTAGTTAGAGCCGCAAGTCAGCTGAGGTTTGGAATCAGAGTTTTCCTTCTCCTAGATGAGCAACCATCAAAGGTTTACGAGCCTCGTTTACCCGATGCGACTGGTTTTAAGGCGCCAGTGAACCGCCTTCACCCCTTCTCCTGTTAGTGAAGTCATGGTCCGCCGGACTTATAAGCTAAGCCACTCGTGAAGGCCAGGAGCTGGATTTTAGTTGACTTAGGCGATCAGAGACGTAAGCCATATGGGGCATTTCTAGGGATTCACTGCATATTTAGAATATAAATGCCAACATACTCGCCCTCTCACAGTATCACTTTTGCCCTGTGTAAAGGTCAGGAGGTTAGAAATAATAATATTCGTTATTTTTCTTTTCAAATAACCACTCGCCCAATTCACTTTATAATTGGAATAATATATAACTCTCTCTCTCTCTGTATATATATATATATATATATATATATATATATATATATATATGTGTGTGTGTATATATATATGTGTGTGTATATATGTGTATATATATATATATATATATATATATATATATATATATATATATATATATATATATATATATATATATATATATATAACACCCTTGGATCAGTTTTTTTTTCCTAGGCCGAGTCTTGCAATCCGATATTATTATTATTATTATTATTATTATTATTATTATTATTATTATTATTATTATTATTATTATTATCATCATATAGCTAGAGTACTTTTCAAGCCATTAATACTGGCCGCCATGAATAGCCTATCGTGTGCTGAAAAATGGCGTTAAGCCTAACAACAACAACAACAAGCCATTACATATATACCACTCCTGTTGTTGGATGATGTCAATAGATATTATATTTTCTTTTGGTTTTAGTTTCTTGCACCTTGGTTGGAATATAAAACATGATATACTTCCTTACTTTTTGTAGTTTTTCTGCTCGTGCTTTATAGCCTTAATTGTGCAATGGGTTTATGATTTTGGTATATCTACATTTACTCTCAAGAACATGCGTATTTCTTAAACACCGTTTTTACAACAAATAAGATCAGCACATATCAGTTATGTTTGGAAACAAAGAAAGACCTAAAAGCAGAACCTTCAAAAAGCTACGTATCACAACACATGATTAGTGCTATTATCTAATCCGTGAATGATGTTCAAAATCAAACAAATTAGTGGCAGAAATTCGTTTGCAAACTTGTACAGTTTAATCTGTTTTTGGAGTATTTACAATATTTTAAAATTCTTTATTGTTGACTGTGTGGTCGTTTTTGATGTTTTTATCTTGCCTCTAAAATGTAGAATAAACGCACTGGACTACTCCGGTACCGGTGTCCACACATTTTAAAGAATATTCGTATAAGACACTAGACTACTCCATTCTTTCTTCCTTAACCGCTCCGGTGGCCTGGTGGTTAGAGCGTTCACCTTGGAAGCGGGAGGTCGTGGTTTCGATGCCCTGTCTAGTCATACCAAAGACTTACAAAAATTGTACTAATAGCTGCCTCGTTTGACGCTCAGCATTAAGAGCTTAGTGTAAGGATTGGTCGGCCTGGTGTCAGGATAATGTGAGTGGCTTGGACATCATGTCTGCGGCATGATGCCCCAGTGCTGGACATCACTATAAACTGCCAAACTGCAGACATCGTAAACTACCAAACTGCAGACATCGTAGCGATATGACTGAAAAAATGTTAAAGCTACATCAAAAATCATAATCACATCATATCTTTCCTCTTTGGACCTCGGTCCTAGGCAACAGTTTGAAGTGATAGTCATAGCACGTGCCACAAAGGGAGGTGCTAAGGACGCTTAATCTGTGCATGCATGAACATTATTTTTACATATTTCTTGCAGGTGCTATTAAGGATACTTTTAAAACGGGTGGTATATTTCCCCTTCTCGCAGCTATACCAGCATTGATAGCCGCTGTAGCCCCAGCTGTTGCATTAGGCGCTGTTGGAACAGCCGCTGGAATGGCATTAAAGAAAGCAACCGGAAAGGGAATAAAACGAACATCTCAAAAAAAGGGGAACCAGGGACCCCGCGTTCGTGGTACGGAAAAGGTCTAAGACTTCAAAGGACAGTTTACTGATATCGCCTATGTCTAATTTTGATTTACTCAATGCTGTTAAAAAATTAAAAATAAAAAACTTTAGAGGTGTTTTTATGAGCGATCAATTACCAAAACAACCGAACACTACTGAAACAGGTATTATTAATCTCGATCAAAACTCTGGACCAGGTACTCATTGGGTAGCGTATGCAATTGATCCACGTGGAATTATTTATTTTGATTCATATGGATTAGCGCCACCAAGGGAATTTGTAGACTATGCTAACAACATGCAAAGTAGTCCAGTTTGGTATTCAACGTTACCTACACAAACATTAACTGATCCACCAATATGTGGTCGTGAAGTACTTAATGTACTTGATGCTATATCCATGGCATCGCCAAGAAAACCACCTCATAAAGTCGTGCATGAATATACCACATTGTCACATTTAAACAGACATCAGTAAATATAATGGTAGATATTTAAGGAAGATCTCGTGGTAAAGCTCAGCAGCCAGGTGATTTATGTAAATATGCAACCCTCGATCAACTCAGAAATGAGATTGTTGATTGATTAAATATTACAAATGTGGATCAAGATGAAGTTGTTGTTTTTCAGGATAAACAAGGACGATTACAGACAAGCAAAATACGACTATCAGACGTACTTATACGAATTTCTGCTGCAGTTGCTGATAATATCGTTACTTTTACTGATCAGGGTAAAATACAGGATTCCGGTAAATCAGTTAACGATTATGTCAGAAAAGCTGGCGGTATATTTTAGTGGAGACGTTATTATGAACAAAAATAAAATTACAGATCTTGGATATCCAATTACAGATAGTGATGCTACAACAAAAAAAATACGTCGATGATAAACAGACTCCAATCATTAATGGAATAACCAAAATCGAAACTGAATTTACCGGTCACGCGAATATGTTTATGAGTTTTCGCGAAAACATAAACAGAATTAATAACAAATTTTTTGGAAGGCCACCAAATGTTGATATAAAACTTACTGATATTAACACAAAACTTAATGATATTATTCAAAAAACAAACCTGATTAAAATTCCTCAGAATCAGATAAGAAATATTGTGTATACAGTTGCATATGGGTTTGGATCGTGGACTCCACAAAATAATACCATTAAATATACTGCAGAGATTACTGGTATATATAGGAGGTCCGTACTTAGCGTTGCAGATTTTAGAATATCCACTACAAATCCATCGACTGAGAATTCATTTAAAACTATATCTGTGTTGTTAAAGATTCCGAAGGAACGTTTACGCTGGAATCATCGAGTAAAAATTTACCTCAAGCTTACTAGTGGTGTTTGGAATTTGTAACTCAATTAACTACTTAACATCATAGTATAATGGATCAAATAACTACATCTATCGACGTTCAACGTCACAGATATAATCAAGCATGTGAATGTCTGGCCAAACTGAAAAATACCATCGACCATTATACAATAAAAGTAAAAAAATATCGTAGACGTATGGTCGTTTTTGATATAATTATTTATTTAGTTTCTGCTATTGTTGCTGGATCCGGCTTAATATTATCAACATTAACGATGACAGCTGCAGCAATTATAACAATTATTGTTTCAACTTCTACCACTATAGCAGGTATTTTTAATATTATTGCTAAAAAGATAGCTACATGTGCGAATGATAAATTGCGTGAGTATATGATAAAATTGCACACAGCAACAACAACATATTCTAAACTATCTGGATATATTTCCACTTATCAAAGTGATGGTAAAATATCTGACGAGGAGTTCGTAACGATAATTAAAACCTACGATGAAGCATTCAAAATTGTTAGTGATTCTGCTGACAAAATAAACGGATAATTAAACAATAATAATAACAATAATGTCAGCAACTGAACATCGCTTGGATATTGAGTCAAGAGAGTTATTACAGCAGATCGTCGCTAGTACAACTTCTTCAAAAACTACTATGATATCGATAAGTTCAACCAATCCTGAATATAGCGTTAACTTTCCAACTGCAATTCCAGTAAAAGAGATAGCATTAGCTCAGTTACGTGTTTATTATAGCTGGCCTAATATTAGATCAAAACCATTTGGTGGACAACAACCAAATAATTCATTAGTATTAGCAAATAACAATAAATCTGATGGAACTCCCGATTGGCAAGTTGTTAGTATTCCAACTGGCAGTTATCAGTTAGAACAGATTAATGAGGAATTCCAGCGCAGAATTAAGTCTTTAACCGGAAAAGAGTCTAAATTAGCAATTACTGTTTACGAACCAACATTATCGTCGGCGATTGAAATAAATTCTCCTGATTATGCTGTAGATATTTAGCAGAGTTCGATTATATCAGTGTTAGGCTGGCCTGAAGTTGAACCTGTTTATAATGGAGTTTCAAAACCAAATAAAGATGAGTTTAAAACGAGCGAATAAAAATTCACTAAAAATCCACAATATTGAGAACAACATCCATGGAATTTATTAAGATTTAAATTTGATCCAAATAACGATAGATATTATTTTACAGATTTTGACGGTAAAAGGATCTCTAAGATATTTAAATCAGCATCTGATTTCGCCATAGAAACCAGGACGAAGAATCGACATATATATATATATATATATATATATATATATATATATATATATAAAATATATATATATATATATATTTATATATATATATATATATATATATATATATATATATATATATATATATATATATATATATATATATATATATATATATATATATACTAAATTTCAATTTGAATATTTGTCTTAATTATAATAATGGAAGAATTATCAGCAATTGAACCATCTGCTACTAGATTTGATCTTGACAGACTATTAGGATATAAATTTAGTGTTTCGATTAAAGATCTAGCTTTAACAAATGCAGATATAACTAAACGTATCCGTGAGGCCAAAAAGGAATTTCGTGAAGACAGTGTTGTTCATGTGTGGTCAACTTTCAGAGTGGGAAAAGTTATTAATGTGATGAACGACGAACGAGGGAGGGTAATTATTAACCACCTTGATAATCAAAAATATTTTATTTTAATAAAATTTATTGTGGAGACAGACGATAATATATGGATGATTCGTGACAAGAGAGAACCCATTCATATACAGTCTGGAAATAAAAAAACGATATTATTAAGTAACAAATCCAAACCTGGCATATTGACTGGTATTGATAAACCGTATTTTGAGCGAGGGTATCCAGTTACTGCTGTGGTATATGGATTGTTTTTACTGAATGATAAACCTAATATTGCGGATCTCAAACCGATGAGACTATCAGAGTCAAGAAAAAACTGTGTTGCGGAGCGCATTACTGAACATTTTACAAATGCGATGCGTGGTAATGGCTTAACAGATTTAAGACGTAAAAAATATGTGAATGGGCAGAAACTGTTACAAACTCTGGTGCATCTATTAAGGATGTTGCTAAGCTAGAAAAGTCATTAAGATTTCCAATAACAGTAAAAACACTAACAGGAGAGATTTTGTACAAACCAAAATATACAAAGATGGAAGTCCTATAATGATTATTGATCATAATGCACATGCATGGACTGATGCTTTAACTGTATTTCCACAAGACAGAATGGTAAAATTTTATAATGGTCATATATTTGATTTTATTAAAAAATATTAGTAAAAGTGACCCTGTACCTGTTTGGTTATTTCAGAGTTCAGAACACGATTACGATCAATTTGTACGACCTAATGGTGATATTTATCGTACAGAATCTGTTTATAAAGAAATAAGAAATCTTGCACTAAAATATACTTCTGACGATGTCAGAGTTAGACAACTACTAAATAATAGTTTTACTGTACCATCGGTAGCGGCTCATTTCACTCAAGAGAAAAATTTATGGAGACCGACAAGATCAGAATTTTCTGAGGATATACAAAGAAGTTGCATAGAATATGGGCACGGTGGATTATGGAATACTAAATACGAGTATAATGATGTTATCTCCGTCAATATGGCTGCATGTTATCCTGGAAGTTTTCTTGGATGTGGAGAATCTTCTAAATACTTTGACATATTCGGACACCCTACACATGACATGACCAGAGTTTCGATACACAGATGGTGCAGATTTTGTACCAGATTTTGACTTAACCGGATTTGCATGTATAGAATCATTCGAGTTTGGAAAAGATCTCCATCCGATTAGTTATGCTTGGTTTGGAAGACATTTTTTCAGAAAAATGTTGGACTCCAGTAGTGTTATTAAGATATATGATTGATGCTGAAATTTTAGTATCGTTAAATGTTAATGAAGCGATTATATCATATAGTGCACAAAAGCAAGTTTGGTTACCAGAACCGGACAGATTTAATATTGATGATGCCAGGAAATAATTTCCTGATCTTGCTGAAGATGACATTATTAAAATTACTAATAATATTCGTAAATGCAGGGATGCGCACGATGAAAAACGTGCAAAAGATCTTGGTAGAAAGATAATCGGCAAGTTTACTCAAGGCAGTTCATACGGTCATAAACGGCACTGCGTAAGATTGATTATGGACGATGCTGAGTTAGATTTTATAATAACTGATACAACGGAGAAAAACACATTTATAAGCCGAAGTAATGCTTATTTATCGGATGGGACAAAACTAGTACCATTGTGAGCTATATTGAGGGTGACTCACCGCAGTTTACTCATTTAAGATCTTCGATGCTAGCCTATGTTTCTATAAATTTACTGTCTATGATAAATAGATTTCCTCGTCACGCTGTTAGAGTTGCTACGGATTCATTTTATATAAACAAAAAATATAAGGATTTATTAAATCCGCTACTTGGTAATGGTGAGTGGGGAACATGGAGGATAAAGCAAGAAAATATACTAAGTTATTCTGAATTTGCTGACGTTGAAATTAAGGAAATATATTACAGAAATAATAATCCAATATTAGAATCATCTGCACCATCTGTGTACGATCCTGTGGCTAGACATAAGACCGTTTATCTTAATGGATGTGGAGGGTCAGGTAAAACAACTCGTGGGATTAAATATTTATAAACAACAATTCAGATATGATTGTTTTGACACCTACACATAAAATTGCTAGAGAGATAAAAGAACGAGGGGTGAAAACATGAACATATCATAGTTTCTTTAGATGGTGCGGAGATACGTGGACTCCTGAGCGAATGGGTGAAAAATAATACCTAAGTATATTATATGGGACGAGATATGTACGGTGTCGTTAGAAACACGAAAAATATTTTTTAAATGGTTATTAACAAAAAACACGGCTGTGATTATGAGTGGTGATCATGGTCAACCACCACCTTTTGTTGGACAGTCTCCACATGAATGGCTAAAGATAAATGTGGATTATTATGACAAAATATATGATGACCATAGAGCTATTGATGAACCGCTGAAAGAACTTAAAAGGTTAATCAGACTACAACCAGATAAAATACAATGTGAGATAATGCGTGAGATAATTCAAGAAACTACCATGAATGATTTTTGGACTTTATGGAGACGTACTGATTTGATAGTCGCAAGAAGAAAGATAGTCGTGATGAATTGCAAAGGAAATTATTTATGTTACATAAAGAAAAGTTTTCAAATCTACCAGTACCATTATGTTATCGCCCAGCAGATACTCAACGACAGAATAGTTATGTTGACATTCCTGGTGGAGATACTGAAAATATCCGAGTACAAAATCTGGTATTCAATGATATTATTTTGATAGATATCAATTCTGTTGAGAGCGCAATGAGTATGGATAAATCACCATGGACGTTACGATACGCTATAACGATTCATTTGTCACAGGGATTAACTATCTCTGATACAAATATCTGGATTGTAGATGACCGAATCGAATGGTCAAACTTAGTCTATCTCGCAGTATCTCGCGTCAGAAGAATAACTCAACTACATAGAATTGTTATAGATTATTTGATAACTGAGGAGGTTACTAATGACGCTGATGTAATAAAGAAAAAATTAGCGTCTTATAAACAATGTGACAAAAAAAAAACGTGACTTTGATATTGATACTGAATTTATTATAAAACTAAAACAATTACAGAATAATCACTGTGCAAGTTGTAACACAATAATGTTATGGCAATATTCGAATAAGAATCCAAGACAATTAACCGTAGATAGAATAAATAGTGATTTTGGTCACACACGTAAAAATGTGATGTTGACTTGTCTTGAATGTAATCGACGTAGGGGTTCTAGTTTACTTAAGTGAACGCGGTGGTAATTGTGGATCTGCAGGAATTACTTGTAATTGTTCACGCACAAATCCACGTTGAGGTGCAGTAGAATCTAGTCTGTATATGGGTGGTCTTCAAGTAGATCTAACCACGCTAGAAATTGTATGTGTGGTCACACTCCAAATAGGGTCAGTAGCTCGTCTTTTGCCACCCTCCAACTCCCCTGGTTCGTATAAATATCTCACAATCACATTACCTAATACTGGTTGTTGACCTCGTTGTCCGTATTCATCGCTACGTGGTATATATTTTTTGTTATTGCATTAGAAGGTTTCATGGAAGTCACACGAGTAATTTCATTATTTAATGCAGATATCACACTTGGTAACCTTGCAACCCATTCACGAGATCGTTCACCGGACTTAAAGTCAGCAGATATTTCCTTCGCATATTGATATCCAAATAACCGCTCAGCAAATGTTCGATTAAATCATTCAACGATTGCTTGATCATGATGAATTTCAGTGTGCTCTCGTCTGATTTTAACGCTATGTTTTTTCATTAAGGATAATACTGCGCCAAGAAATTCTTTACCAGGATCAACCTGTAGTAGTTGTGGCCATCGTAGACTACCACGTTGATAAATTCGCTCAAACGCAGATACAACTTCAAATGCTGTTTTTTGTTGATAATGGTTCAACTTCTTTATATCTACTTGCAATATCAACAACAGTCAATGCGTATTTGTACGTGCGTGACTTTCGTCCACGTGTTTTAATAGTATCGTGTGGTAAAAACAAAATATCTGCTTGGTGAACTTCGTTAGGAATACTGACATCAAAATGTGCATATTGAATGTTGTTTTGATGGTGGTAAATAAATTTGCCATATTGCCTGTCCTGCTAACCAATTTGCAGCAACAGAACGTGAAACTTTTGCTGCTTTAGCAAGTTTAGTGATCGCTGCTTTACCCCTCTAATACCCTCTTGGGCTATAATAAATAGATTCCATTATAATAATTATATAATTAATTACCAGCCCCTAACATTATTTTACTTTTCATAGCGGATTTTATTAGGAAATTAGCGAGTTTCTCTCTAACAAATTTATTAGGTATAGAATTTAATGCATGAATCAATTTTACATCTGCGAGATGCCGTTGTTGCAAATCAAGATTTTTATAAGAAACATCATGAATGTGACATGCTTGATCAATTTTATTTACTGGATACTCTCCTGGTCTTGGTTGATCTTGATCATCAAGTCGGATATCAAGTCGAGTTCCAGGACCACAATAATTATATCCAGGGAGATGTTTCTCACCAACATATTTAGCCCATGGTAATCCGGGTAATTTTCCTAATGATGCGGCTATATCTCCACATATCTTTGTCCCTGAATCAGACATGGAGATAAATTTATATTTTTTCGTGCCGCATTTTTTACATTTACCCGTTAATGCACGTCGTTTATTTTTTGTTGTTATTGTTGTCAATCCAGTAGTGGATGTAGATGACGTACATCGAAAACAATATAGACTCATGTTATTAATAATATGGATACAATAATTGATTATTCGGCGACTCGAAAACAAAAACCAGTAAAGCACCATCCAGCATTACCAAATTCGATAAGAATGGTTATAATAGGTCCATCTGGATCAGGTAAAACACAATTATTATTAAATTTAATAATGAGATGGATGAGATGGAACAAACTATATTTAATAGCACCTTCTGTGGATGATCAGCATTGTTACGAAGTACTTAAAGATTTTAATGAAAAAGCAAAATCAGTTAATAAAGACGGTAAAGATATTATTGACTTTATCACAGATAAGATGAAGCCCCGTCCGTAGATGACTTGGATGGATTCATTAATAATCTCGTAGTATATGATGATGTGATGTTGGACAAACAATCTTATCCAGCTAGAATATTTTCTCGAGGTAGACACAAAAACACAGACGTGATTTATGTTACTCAAAGATATACACAAATACCTAAAGTCATTAGAGATAATTGTAATATTTTGGTTGTGTTTAATGGAGTAGATAATTATACCCTGCAGAATATTTATTATACTTGGTGTTCAGGGGACATGGATATGAATAAATTTAAAAATTTCTTTTCTAAAGCACAATCTGTTTCGTTCGGATTTATAACAATAAATCTACATGACCCAAGATCCAAATATCGTATAGGTCTAGATAAAATATTTGATTAATCCCTGATAAATCAGGAGCAGGAGGGAGGGTAAATCTCTACATGATTTTGCTCTAGTTTTTAACGAAAAAAATTGTTCGTTAAAGTCAGGGTAAAAAAGTCAATAATAGTATAACAAAACTGAGCTAACCTCATGCGGTTTATTATGCGGTTTTTAACCGTACGGTAATATAAAGTTAGAGATTTTGGTTTAGGGTTATTGACCTTTTTATCAGCCTCTGTAGGAACCCTTATTTTAGGTTAACGACACGAGCAAAATTTTGTAGGATTCACCCTCCCCTGCTGCTGTTTACAATGGCTACTCGTGACTACTAAAAGCTTTGTAGAGGTGAGTTACTTAAAAATGTATTATATTATTTGTCTTTTTAACATCAAATTGTCATATTTGATTCCTCGATATAAACTTTGAACTCAGATTTTGTTCTTTCATGGCTGTTTGCTGAAAACGTTGACGAACGTGACTGAGAATATTTACTGATTTTTTTTACAGTTGTTCGTGATAATGAAGAATGAGCCATTACAAATAAATTTGTGCTACTCTATAGATATATCTATAAGATCAAAAGAGGACTCCAAAGACTCAATGAATTGAATCGGCTACATACAAGAATCCAAGCTTCCGTTATGAGAAGCCAGCTTTTTTGTGTGTAGCATGCAACATTAGGGGTACGGCAGACAAATTTTGGAGCAATTCTTATCTGGCAATTCAAGATCTTGTTGCACAATTAGATCATAGATAACCCTTGTCTTCATCCTTTTATGATGTCAATGGTCAATAGTATACAATATCCTAGGCTATATAATATGGGCATGGAAAAAATGCGTGCAGTAAACAGTAGTTATGCACATAGTGTCAGTAACATTTGCCGTACAGAGAAGTGTCCTTGTGAAGGATATGAAGACTGATGTAATGCCTACCCTCACCACAGGGAGACTGAAGAAGAGTACTGAAGCATTTCACTGTATTTTGTGGAAGATTTTGTTTAAACATAGAAAGTTTACCAATTTAACTGTAAATGACACCGTCTGAGATAATATGTAGTAGTACTGCTTTGTGCCTATGCACCCGTTCATTTTATCTGAGTAAAGTGTCAACGAAAATGAGAACTAATGCATACTCTGTTGGCAATTACGTGAATACAATTAATAAATGACAGTTAATGATAAAAAGTACTGATACTGTCGCATCAGTGTTTTTCTTGTCAGTTACTTTTGAGATAAACATACAAAATCAAGTTGTATTTTTGAGCACGATTATCATTATTATTATTATTTGAAGTTCATATTTTGTCACCAAACCAAATATATCAAACATATATTCTGAAATCTTGCCAAAAGAAGCAAGCAGTTGATAATTAAAACATACAACAGTCACGTAAATTATACATGATCCGTTATAAATTCAACAAAAGCAAAATATCACAACGTTTCTTTTTCTTCTTTAATGCAGAGACAATACGGTTTCAAACAGTCAATAATACAGGTGTGTAACTAATGTGTATTATAAATTTGAGATAACCATGCCATTACCGCTTCCCTTACAGAACGAATTATAAGCCTGTGTGCTTGCGAAGAAACTTGCCATGGTGCTGAATTGTACAGTCAGAGCAAGAGATGTGATAGAAGTTTTAGGGTAGTTAAGTTTCTTAGAGGTATATATAACAACATCAAAAGATGACAAAAGTTTTCATGCTACCATATTAATGTGGACATGGAGATTATGTCAGCATGTTGAAAACAGTTATATAATCTGTGATTAGACGAAGAACCAGGAAGTAAATTGTTGTTTTTTTATAACTTATGTTAGCTATAATTTGGTATCTTTATTACTTCTAGATGTCAAATAAAAAAATACGTTTTAGCTTTAAGAGGCATATTTTATGCTACAGATGTTTGAAAGTTCATAGCAAAAGATATATTACTCTTTGAAGTTGCTTCAACGTAGCTTATGAAGCAAGAAAACGAATATTAATTAATCTGGTCGATTGAAAATGTCATGTTGTCAAACGTGTTATCATTTATATTAGATTTGCAAGTTTTCAGTAATGAACATGTCATATATTTTCCTCATAATCCACACCTAACTGAAAAAGAACTGGAAACAGGGAACCAATTTACCGTTGTATGAACACTTTCAGTTCAACGTGACCGTTTATATCCAATCACATTGCAGAAAACTCGATCATTTCATAAAAATTGAAATGTTTAAAATATCACACATCCACTTGATACACTTATTGTCAATACACCTAATAATGTATGTAATAAATCAAATGCCATCCTTTATGTGCAATGAAACAAATTGAAAAAAGGTTTTGTTGACCATGTATCTCATCTTTGAATGAAATAAATGTAATGTCACGTAGAAATACAATCTTTTGTTCAAAGAATCTCAGAATACTAAATATCAGAGAACTGGAACACCCCCCTCCCCAAACAAATTAAAGGTTTTCGACAAAAAGAAAAGTGAAATCGTGCATGATTCGTTTCACTTGTATTTAAAATATTTAAGGCATCACGATACTAAAACGTTTTTCACGTCCGTAAAGTGAATTTTTTGGATTACAGTTTGTAACTAAGCGAACGTACGTGGTTTATAATCATTATCTATCTATCTATCTATCTATCTATCTATCTATCTATCTATCTATCTATCTATCTATCTATCTATCTATCTATCTATCTATGTATGTATGTATGTATGTATGTATGTATGTATGTATGTATGTATGTATGTATGTATCTATCTATCTATCTATCTATCTATCTATCTATCTGTCTATCTGTCTATCTATCTATCTATCTATCTATCTATCTATCTATCTATCTATCTATCTATCTATCTATCTGTCTCTCTGTCTGTCTGTCCTTCCGTCCATCTCTGTATGTATGTATGTATGTATGTATGTATGTATGTATGTATGTATGTATGTATGTATGTATGTATGTATGTATGTATGTATGTATGTATGTATGTATGTATGTATGTATGTATGTATGTATGTATGTATCACGAAGTAAATTGTTGACATGAAGCAAATAATGATTATGCTACCGCTCGTGTGAGGTATGACAAGCGCTGTAAAGAAAGAGTTACTTCAATCTTAACAATAATTTTATACGTCCTTTAAAAAAAGCAATGTCCTTTTGACTTAACGTACTTCTTTCATCTTGGAATCAATGTCCTGAACACGTGCAGTGGTCCGTCTCCTAACAACATTCGTAGAGACCAAGTAATTGCATTTTGAGATCTTCTAGATATTCCCTAATTACTAATCTTTGAATTCTGAAAAAGGAAGTCGCAAGAAGCTATATCCTGGCTGAACGATTGGTGATTTAGAGTTTCAAAGTCAAGATTTTGTAAGGTTTGCGTTACAAACATGTATGTGTTTAAGCGGGGACGTCATTCTGGTGTAAAACGAAATCACCACTCAGTTTGGGCACTTACTGGGAATAGCATCGAATAAATTAAACGCCAGTACTGTGGCATGGTATGTCCATTCGCTGTGGTGTTTGCTCGTACCATGTCGCACATAATAATTAATGTGTGTTGAAAAGGATTTTCCCCCCAGCAGATTTGGAACGATATACCTGTACAGGCAATTTTGAAATTGGTTGTTTACATTGTTTGTCTTTTACTCTCCGGCGCAAAGAAGTATATCCAAGGATCATTATATGTAATGCTCATACTTAAGAAATTAGAGCCTTCTTCTTTGTATCTGTTGTTTGTTATGTTTTTGTTGGTTTAACTCCATTGTTCATCACACGATAAGCTATATATGGCGGTCAGTGTAATTGATAGAGGGAGAACCCTAGAAGACCCCAATAATAAACTCCGACCCACAGGAAACTACTGGCAAGCTTTTTCACATACCCACATTGGCTGAGTCCAAGACTAACCGACGTGGGCAGAGGTGAGATGGCAATGATCGGTAATGGTGAGCGATTTAGATCTCTCAGCCAACCCATACTTATATTATAATTCCCCGCATAGATGCACGCTGAAACCCATGTGTTCTTCTCAATGTACAAATTCAGTACATTAATAATTCCTTTTTCAGAATTTCTTATGCAGTTGTCGCTCATGTACCTTTTTATGTTATATCTTGCAATCTCAGGACCATCACCAAAGCCTCTCATCACTCTACCAATCACAGATTTAGTAGGTGATTTATGTGCATATGGAAAGGGAACCTGTGAAATGATAATATCGGGCACCCGTCTGAATTTCCAGTCCTATAGCGCATGTATTATATACTTTCCCTTATATATCAGCGTTTCATAGCCCCCCCTTCCGTTCCGCCCCAACCAAAAAACGTCGCATTGTATAGAAAGTTTATATTTATTTATTGATACTTCCAAGTGATAATCACTTTGACTAAGTATTCCCAGATATCACAAATTATACTTTAAAATTTAAGTAAAGGATGAATTGCTATAACAGTGAATCAATGATACCATGTGTCCACACCGGGTGGATACAAAATGTTACCAATTTCAAAGACGATGACCGCTCTGTATTCCTCGTTTTATTTTTTCTTATCCATTTTCGTTTCAGGCAATCACTTTTCTTTTTCAAAAGTGTTACTTGTATATTCCCATTTTGTTCTACACGGGTTATATGTTATTGATTAAATAATGCATATACTATCAAATTTTTTACATCAAACGCTTTTTAATTTTGTTTATTTCCATTTCCTCATAAATAAAAACACCCCTAACAGCTGATAAAAGTTACACTGAGGGAAACCTTCATCTAAAGCAATTATCGATCTTAAAAGGCTATTATAAATAATTTAATTGTGTTTTAAAAATTCAAAACATTTTTTCGTTTATTTTGGTGTTGCATATCACACACAAGTTGTTGACCTACATGATTTGACCTTTTGTTAATATCCAGCTATCCGAATGTAGATCCTTTTACTCAAATTTTATTTGGATTTCAAAGCAATAACAGAAGACAGTAGGCAGTTTGGCTGTTATAGTCCACCACTGTGTTAAGTAGAAGAAAACCATAGGCCTCATTTTAGATATATACATGGAAATCCCATATTTTTTAATCACAAAACAAGGACAAGGCTTAAAATAAACTTGCACTTTGAACTCGTGATAATATTCTTCTGACAATAGGTTAGTAGAATGACTTTAAGTTAGGAAAATTGAAAGACCTACAAAAGGTAAGTGTTGCAGTGACTCAACAAGATTGAAACGAATCATTGCTTAATTAATATATTTGCTTTTCTAATATATTAAAATATTCATATCTATATCATATGCAAAGACACTGTCAGGTACAATATGTACAAGGGGACAAAACCAGGAAGTAAATTGTTCCTATATAATTGTTGTCCTGCTAACCATGTTTAAACGCATTGTCCCTCATACTTGGATTATATCCAGTCAATTTGTACTAGTACACTAAGTATTCTTTATCAAAGCCCTATTTCAGTTTTTCCTCATGATGTTTATCAAATTTTATTTCATTTTTTATTTACAATGGCTGAACCTATTCTGTAGATAAAGTAAAAGTGCTCTCAAATGGCGGAAATGGTAGGTGGGTGGTGGATGCATGTAATTCATAGGGTTTCATAGTGATTATGGGGAAAAGCGAAGAAGCAATCCAATATAGATCAATGGAATTTGGCTTTTCCAGTAACGTAATTGTATGTAACATAACAGCTCACATATTCAATGTGAATATGATTCTCTATTTTACTTTACCTGCTGTAGTCTCTGTTTTAAACCAGGAAGTAAAATGCGACAAACAAGGTTTTCGTAACAGTTTTAAAAGTGGTCCAAGTTTAAGTAAAACCTAGCATGTATAAAATGCAATTATACGTGTACAAACAAGTGAAATTTATATTACTGTTACATACATTTAATTTTATTTTGCTTTGATATTACTTATCAGTGATGAAGGAAAGAAGAAATTATTTTATGACAAGAACAGTAGATGGTAAAATAAGAGTAAATTTATCAACAGGAATGATGCTTTTTAAAAATGTTATTTTTTCCATGAGTTGTAGGAGGAAGATAAGATAATTGATTCAGTGTTGACGAAAAGTAGAATAATGCTGATAAAATACGATATATTCACCTCTCTGAAAACCAGGCACGAAAACAATACGGACATGTTGAAAGGATAATGCTAAATATATAACTGACACACACACACACACACACAATCTATCTATCTATCTATCTATCTATCTATCTATCTATCTATCTATCTATCTATCTATCTATCTATCTATCTATCTATCTATCTATCTATCTATCTATCTATCTATCTATCTATCTATCTATCTATCCATATATATATATATATATATATATATATATATATATATATAGAGAGAGAGAGAGAGAGAGAGAGAGAGAGAGAGAGAGAGAGAGAGAGAGAGAGAGAGAGAGAGAGAGAGAGAGAGAGAGAGAGAGAGAGAGAGAGAGAGAGAGAGAGAGAGAGAGTAAATACAAATATTGGCTTTAATTTACCTATAAGATTAATAGATTACTTGACATTTATCAGTGTAAGTTAGGAAAATTCCTCCAGGGGGTCAGACATCTGTGACATGTAGGGGACTTCTGTCGCGAGTATGGAACTCTCCTATTCAACAATGATACAAATTAAAATATTTTTTTTCTCCAGTTACTGAAAAAAGTTAAGATAAAAATTCTAAATGGATTATTGCAAATATTGATGCAAATTTTAAACAACAGAACAGTTATTTCAAATTTCTTAATTTGAAAACAGTCCGATTGATACTTTGCACAACTACACAAAATGAACAGGTGAAACAGATTTGTCCACGCTTATCCTTAAGAATAAAGGTAGATAAAAGGTAATAGATACAGTCCTCTATTCAACGTTTATCTAAAACTGATGTTCATTTAATAAATAATCGCGAAAAGATGAATTGAAATAAAATTACAACAACAGCCTTTTCGACAGAAACCAGACTATAGAATTCGTTCCAGTGCTTTAGTCAATCAATTAAAAATGTCCTGTTTGCCTGACACTTCCTTCAACAATGGCAGGTTTTATGACATAAAGTGTGTTGCAATTAATATTTATCATAATGATGGAAATCAAAAACTGTTTGTATGCATTGTGATCGTAGTTGAAGGCTATGTGCTGAATGACAGCAGACACGAGAGAGAGAGAGAGAGAGAGAGAGAGAGAGAGAGAGAGAGAGAGAGAGAGAGAGAGAGAGAGAGAGAGAGAGAGAGAGAGAGAGAGAGAGAGAGAGAGAGAGAGAGTTATTACCATCATTGTTCTTCACCTGAAAACTGGATCATACACACGTAAGAACGTGAGAAACTATGATTCTTTTGAGGATGAACAAAAGTACAAAAGAAGGAAAAAAAAAATAACCCTAACTCTAAAATGTAGCTAATAAATATTATATGTAATTAGGCGCTCAGCACTTGTCTGTTGCAATTTTTCAGCTTCGTAGAAAAACGTTATGGTATGACGTGCATATATTTCAGTGGTTAGGTTCTGGTGATTCTTTGCTGGAGTAATGGCTATTTTTGGATGCAGATGGGTAATGTATTTAATGAATAGCGTGTGTGTGTGTGTGTGTGTGTGTGTGCGCATCTGTACTTCTTTCACTGATTTAATTGCTAGTTTTTAGATATTATCGGCATGGAGGTCACTTGTTATGCTTCAGTGACTTCTAAAAGAGATAAGGTCCTTTTGAAATGCTGTTGTTGTTGTTATTGTTGTTGTTGTTGTTGGGCTTAACGCCTTTTTTCAGCACACGATAGGCTATTTATGGCGGCCAGTATTAATGGTGGCGGAAGAAACCGGGAAATCACCGGAAAGAACCACCGACCCACGAGAAGCTACTGGCAAGCTTTCTCACATATCCACATTCGCTGAATCCTAGACTCGAACTCACGCAGACAGAGGTGAGATGGCAGTGATCCGTAACGGACAGCGCTTTAGCCCACTATGCCAATCGGGGCCCCATTTTGAAATGCAAAACTATTTATCTGAGCAATGAATCTCATTTTTGTGATTTGCCTGGAATTTCCCTTTAACTGCATGTTTCAAGAGTGATGGTCATTAACAACATCGAGTAATGATGTGCATTATTTTTTGGTTCAGCGACTTTGTCAAAGTTATGGCCATTTTTATTCATTAACGTTTTGCATTGTGTGCATATCTTATTTATTTACTAATGATTTGAAAGTTTGTTGAAATTGTCTGCATCATTCAAATATGTAAATATCATTTAGCAGTGATGTTCCAATGATTTTCCCAGATTTACCTTGTATGGAACACCCTTATCCATTTGTAGGATATGTATCCCGTGTACAGCAAGAATCATGTTTTTGCTAATTCTCTTGAAGTGAGTGTTGATATGTTCAGCTTCATATGAATATAGTATCTAGTAAGTTATGCTGAAGGTAGTTTTCTCCTTGTCTTAAAGTCAATGTGGTTTAAGATGCAGCTAAGATACAAAACTAATCATATCGATCAGGTGTTTTCAAACTGTCGTCCGCGGACCTCTTTGGGTCCGTTGCATGTTGCCACGCGGTCCGCAAGCAGGTCCTAAAAAGAATAAAAATAGTACATTTGCAAAGTTTTCATTATCATCAATAATTATAAAATCAACTGAATACTAAGCTGTCTATTCTGTATTGTCTCTACTTTATTCTATGCTTATAAATAATACTTACTTCTGGTGCTATTTTTAATAACTAATAATAATGTCGATCGGCCAAATTTAATGGATAGGCTGATAATGGTCCGCCATCTGACCACGACATGCTACGGTGTCCACAGCTTCAAAAAGTTTGAAAAGCACTGATATAGTTGATTAGTGAATTGATTCAAAAGCTGAGATGTCCATATTTGTATACTCCAGTGATCTCATTTGCCCAACTACTCTTTTTAATCTCTACTCAATGTCCTTTATCTTTAAACACACACACACACACACACACACACACGATCAATTTTTAGAACTAATTCTTGATACCGTTTTCTGTAATTTTGCTACAGGCATTGTCATGTAGTTTTGAGTTTATATACCTCAAGTCTGTTAACTCTATAATCGATTTCTTACAATAATATTTTGATTTTAGCAATAATAATTTGATTTTAGCAATAATATTTTGATTTTAACAATAATATTTTGATTTTAACAGAAAGGTTTAAAAACTGATTAAACATTTTTCAGTATATCTCTTCTTAAGAGATGGCTTCAAGAGAAAGAGGGCGAGAATCTCTCCTTGTCGTTGCTATAGATTTTGGAACATCATACTCCGGCTACGCTTATCAGTTCTATAATGAATTCGTAAATGATCCTAATAAAATAGGATCGCCGCAAGCATGGAACAGTGGGAAAAGCAACCTTATTTCCTTAAAAACGCCAACTTGTCTGCTGCTGAATCAAGATAAAGCACTTGACGAATGCGCATTTGGCTACGAGGCAGAGGAAAGATATGCAAATTTATGCCTGGAACAAGAGAACGAAAAGTACTATTTTTTTAGAAGATTCAAGATGAAATTACAGGAAGGAGAGGTGGTTTATTTTCATATTTTTAGAGGATGAAAGATGTATTTTTAAAAGACACTTTTTAAGTACGATGTTTTAATAAAAAGGGTAGTGATCCATGTTATTATTTTGTTCGATCATTTTACAAACATAAACACCGGGTTTGCATTAGGTATATGTTGTCTACTATATCACTTGTAATAGTTGGTCAACACAACAATTTAAAGATGACCTGACGCATACTTCAGGAAAGAAAGTAAAACGACTGCCTCATAAGACATTGCACGTCACTGTCCTTTTATTCAAGAAATAAGCTTGTCTTTAACTTTCTCTAAAGAAGATGTGATAATTAAGCTAAACAATTTTCTTGAAATGTAATCTTTGGGCATTTTGCTAGTTTTTCACATGGAATTGACCCAGATCAGGTAATAAAATCAAATACGGGTATTCCCTTGAAGCTGTCTATCTACAATTATCAGAATGGACAGTAAAAAACTTCCACTTTGATCACTCAGTCAATAAGAGAGAGTTGGAAAACTAATTTTTTTAACATGCTCGCGATATAATTCTCTAGCGGATTCTAATTTTTTTTAACATGCTCGCGATATAATTCTCTAGCGTATATAGGTCAAATATACTTGCTTGATTTTTTAAAATTTATTTTCAATTAAAATACCTTTCAAGCCTAATTTATTAAGGTTTTCCTCAGGGTCTAACGAAATCGTCGACGATTGAAGACGAAACCGGTAAGAAGATGCTTGCTCTTGACGTTTTCGCATTGTCCATTAAGTGTCTAAAGAACCATCTCATGAAGATGTTGGAGAAACAGGGGACAGGAGTAGGCGAGGAAGATATCTTCTGGGTCCTCACTGTGCCCGCCATCTGGAATGACGCTGCCAAGCAGTTCATGAGGAAAGCGGCCATACTGGTAGGTTCAAAATTTTATCGTGATATCTCCACCATAGCAATATTTAAACATATTTCGAATTTTTTTAAAACAAATATTAAATGAGCATATTATGGTATAATTTCAGTCCGGTATAAAGTCTGACAACTTAGAAATCGCTCTTGAACCGGAGGTCGCGTCCATTTTCTGCCAACATGTTCCTGTCAGTAGTATCAGCAGTGAAGGAGAGCAAATTCAGTTTGCAGCAGCGCCACCTGGAACGAAGTACATGGTGGTAGATCTTGGCGGTAAGTAAATTTTTCTGAACAAAAGAAGGATACTTAACCTTGACACGTGCAAAGATACAAATAAGATCTTTCGTTTAATTTATGCCTTAAGAAAAATTTAAAAAACAGTGGTCGAATCACAGTCAGATTATCATCTGTACTAGCTTATAACACGCGCCCAATGGCAAATTGCTAAAATCAAGATCTCACGGCGAATTAAGCGCCAGCAGATCTAGGTCTGTGCATTTGTTAGGAGTAATCATTTGATAAACATCACAGACGCTGACACAGACGCTGATTTGCAGACGCGTTTTGCTACGGCAGATCAGGATATTTGTTTTTTAAAGTTTGATGGGGCTTATAAGCTAATACAGACAGTATAAAGTTATCGAATGACTGACATACTTGCCAAATCATGAACTTAGTGACAATACATTTAAAATTAGGATGTTTGATTTTCTTGAAAAGTAACTGTTGCACGAGAACTTCGACTTTTCAATATAATATAACTGCTAATGGTTCTTGTTTATATTCAATAATTATCTCAGTACGCAGAAACCCTACACCGAATAGGTAATATACAACAATGAAGGGACTAGAACGAGAATAGTTTTAAACACATAATCTTTTAAAAAAATAAATGAGTGTAAATGACAAAGAAATATTTTGCTTTTGAGGTAGTCACTCACTTCGTTTCAACATACAAAAAGTAATTTGTCATTTCCATCTACTTTAAAACATGTGTCTTGAAAGTATCAGGCAGAAAAGTCAATACATTGTTTATTACTATTTCATTAATCTTGCTAAGGCAATTGAACAGGTCATATGTAGAAGATAATCGATCTTAGAATAAATGTTTAGATAAAAAAATAAACTTTTCCAGGTGGCACGGCTGATATAACGGTCCACGAAAAACTAGAAAGAGGAAAACTTAAAGAGATTTGTAAAGCTAGCGGTGGACCCTGGGGAGGGACTGCAGTTGATAACGCATTTTTGCAAATGTTGATCAGCATCGTAGGGGGTCCTTTAATGAGCAGATTTATGAAGGAAGAGACGTATGACTATCTGGACCTGTTCAGAGAATTTGAGGCGGTCAAGCGAAACTTCAGCAAACGAAACAAAAACAAGATCGTCATAAAGGTAAACTCTTGTCACAGAAAAACATAACCTTCATCAGAGGTTTTGTTTCCTTTTAAAGTAAATACGTAACAAAGTTATATATTGCAGAAACAACATTTATGCAGTTAGGTTTTAAAGCCAAACATTGGAATGCTCATACTTTTATTTATAATTTGAAGATAATTACATTAAAAAATAATAAATATTATCTGAAAATAAAAGACGTATATTGGATCTAAAAAATTTTTTTTATGCAACTTCCCCATTGCGTGCGTGGACATTTATCACTTAAAGATAATTATATTAGCGTTACAACGAACTAAAGTTTTCCACTACTATCTTATAGGTCTTCTTAGAGCACCTCAATTATTGGAAAATTCAGAGAGAGAGAGAGAGAGAGAGAGAGAGAGAGAGAGAGAGAGAGAGAGAGAGAGAGAGAGAGAGAGAGAGAGAGAGAGAGAGCAAATGAAAATGTATTTTTTTCTTTGCAAATTATTATGTACATATTTAGATACTGCATCAAGATAAGGACGTTCCATGAAATGCATATTGCAACCTGTAAGGGATCGAAAACTCTGCTGAATTTCCTGATATCATCTTTTGCCAATTCATTCGCAAATGAAGTTTAGAGAGTACTTTTAACGCCTGAAATCAAAAGGACAGTAGGCATAACCTAACTCACACTTTAGGTCTGTGCTTATACTGGTTAGATGCTAAACATGTTCGTATGAAATAGATCCATTTCCAAACATTTCAGTTCAAGATCAAATGTTAAATTGAACTAAATTGAAGGAAATAAAAATAACCTGAGTTATTCCGTTCACTTTGAGATGTATTTAGTAATTTATGATTCTTAGTGATTGAGATATCAACAAGATATAGTGAAAAGATACGTTTGTTACCAAAGGCGAGGAAGTTCAGATTATTAAAACTTAAAAACAGGTTAAATGATAAATGACTTTCAGCGGACAAAAATAGTAGTAGTACATTGTTCGCTCTGTGTAGAGCCCACTAATGCAAGTATCGTTAAAGCATCACACATATATAAGTATTCAAGCGGTTTATATGAAAATCAGTTTTAGTCAGACATATTACCTCTGTTATCTTTCATATTTTAAACTACAACTTTTATTTCCAAACACGTTGCTTAATAGTTCTAAATAATTTTCATGAAATATTCTTATCTATAGAAATTAAATAATGCATCCATCTTCTTTTGTAAATAACTAATTACATATATAGTGTGGCTTACAAACTATGTACCGTAAAAAAATCTCTATAGTCCACATAGACTCTGTAAGGGCGTACTCAGCATAGCTGTTCTTTGATCACAGGTGCTATGTGCCCGTATTTGCATTTCAAAATGGAACGGATGATTCTTGGTGTTTGACATTGAAAGAGTTTCGTATTTGTGATGGGTGGGGGAGATTTAAACATTAAATTCCTTCGCCTTTTATTCGGCGTCGCTAGCTAGGGAATGAGCTCCCGCGGTGTAATTGCCCAGTGTGGAGGGAAAATGGAATGTTACAGATAGCGAGCAAAGTATTGAAAGAAATAAAAACAACGGTATAAAATTTTAAACAATTAAGACATATTCAAATAAAAATCAGTTCTCATACAAGCGATTTACTAAATTACATATATTCAATTAAAGCATAGCCAAAATTCACTTTTCAGTTCGACTGATTGTCAGTAACAGAATTTAATTACAGTGTACGACTTTCATCATGTTTTATAAGTGTTGACTTTGAGCACAATATCCAATGCTTTGACAGCATCAACTGTTGTCTCACGAAATGTCTCCCACATCTAACCACGTACTTAACACCTCTTACGACTATCGCTATTCTGACATCCGTAGATGTAGATTTCCCTTTTTTTTGTCATTTGGTTTTCATCCGTATTCCTCATTCTCCTTCTCTCGTTCGTAGTACGAAGTACGAAGCTATCCCCTTAAATATAAAATATGTCTCACTCTAAACAAATACCACTACATAGTTGCATATTGATATACACTATATTTCTTGTGCTCAGATTTTGGTGGTTTATACTGCACAATTCTGACCTAACGTGACCTTAATTAATCCTCACAGATTCTGTGTTTGCGGTAAGGTACCGGTTACCTTATACAATGACCTTAGCTCAAGTTCATTTCAATCCACGGGAAAGTCATAAATTCCCAAGTGTTTTCTACAGACAATGTGGCCGTATATGTCAGCATACATTGCAACACGACTTATTTACGTTTGGCTATTCAATGCAGTTTAATGCTCAATTATTTATGGCATAATATCCACTAAATCTAACTATCCTAAAGTAACTTGCATGAACAATTAAATATTTGCAAACTCATATATAAATATACACTTGTCATTAATACACAAGAGCAAATATCATTCAACACAGAGATACAATTCATATATCCTAAGGACGATGACACATTCGTATATTAGGGTGGATTCATGAAATCCCTACGCAATTCTACATATCGAATATTTAATTACATGTGATCCGTCAATTCTCTCAATGATGGATAATTGAAAAATCAGAGAATAAGATAGCATAAAATAAAATATCAATAGATCCTACGAAATGAATACATGTTACATGCATGAATTATAACATATCAAACACATTTGCAAACAATCAACAAATGAAATAGCATATTAAAAATCTGAAAATAAAATTGCGTACCTTGCTGCCGTTTTTCCTTTCCAAATAAACAGTGACCTAACCTTTAGTCCGTCTCCTTTTCTAAGACAACTATCTGGCCCTTTTTTGTAAGTCTCGAAGAACACTACTCATTAGTGTCTCCGGTGTCGACTTAGTCTTCTCTCAAGAAAACTGACTAAAGAATTTTCAAGAGATAGTCCCTAAATTGTTTCTCAAAGTGTACGCCCTAAGTTTCTCTGACCAATCGGAAATAACTGCTCAAAATTTTTCCTCTCCAAATAACGAATATGTCATCGACTTCACTAGCCTAAAACATGCTGCAATTAGCTTCCTTTGAAAATCCGATTATTTGACGTGCGCCCTTTTGAAATCATACTGGTCTGAATATTATTACGTATACGCCATATACCATAAAAATGACAGGGTCAGATGCTATTGGGGCTTAAATGTAGTTCCTTTAATATTTATAGACGAAATAAAGAAATAATCCTTGAACTTTCTCCAGATCTTTCTACTTTGATTATATTGACTTGAAAACACAGTTTATTTAACCTTAGTTTTCAACAAGTTTAAAAATTCGACACATTACAATATCTCTATGTATTTTAGTTTCATCTTTCAATACTGTTCTATTTTAGCTTCCAGTTACCTTGAATGAATTATGTGAAGAAATACTAGGAAGCAATTTCAAGACTTGTCTCGCAGAATCTGTTCACAGTGATGAAATTTCTTTAAGAGCAGACAAGATGATAATTGATCCAAAGCTGATGGATGTACTTTTTCGTAAAGCGACGGACCCCATCATTGATCATTTATGTGGCATCCTTGACAAAAACAGTGAGAATGATATCTCACTTATCCTGATGATAGGGGGATTTTCTGAGTCTCCATTCGTGCAGGACGTCATACGCGAAGCATTTCATGGAAAAAATGGAAGAAAAGTTGTCATTCCAAAAGACGCAGGTATTACTATCGTAAAAGGTGCTGTCCTTTTCGGAAGAATGCCTGACACTATCGATACAAGAGTTCTTCGCTTCACTTATGGGGTAAAACGTAACCCGTCTTTTATCAAAGGAGTGCACCCAGAAGAGAAGAAAATTGTGACAGACAGAGGATTTCAGTGCAAAGACGTCTTTGATATTCTCATTTCAGTTGATTCAAATGTGAAGACAGGTTTCTCAGTCGAAAAGTCATTTTGTACCCTATACGATTTTCAATCAAATGCAATACTAGAAGTATATTACATCAAGGGAAAAAATCCAAATTTTACTACTGATCTTGGTTGCAAATTATTGGGCAAAGTTAATGTTGAAATTCCAGAGCCAAGCAAAGGTGAACGGTGGATTGATGTAACATTCCAGTTTGGAATGACTGAATTAAAAGTCTGTGCTGCGGAAAGATCAAGAAATATTTCTTGCACGGCGCTATTCAAATTAATTGAATAATTCACGAAAGAAAGTCTCCAGGCTTGACAATAATTAAGTGAGAAAGGGTATAAATGTCAAAGATAAATTCAATAGAAAAACATTATTATGTTAGGAAGAGGAAAATTTATATGTATATGAGACAATTAAAATCTGTACAATATAAATGAAGTTCAATTACTGATTGTAAGTAAACGTCATTAGGAATATTTATCAACGATTCTTCTTATAAGGTTGGATAGAAAGGAAATGCGCTAATTGAACCAGAGTTGTTACTATTTTGTTTGGAATCGTTTTGCTTTTCAAAGGGCATATTTGTGCTTGATATTCAGTGGTTTGATATAAATCGTGGCATATCCCCTTTATTTCTTCCCAAAATATGCACCAGTTTCGTTCTTCAGCAATAAAGGAAAACAAATGCTGATTTTAATCTATGCTTTGATGAATATAGGTGAATAAAAACATAAATGAAAACTATTCATTTTTACTGCTCTGTTATATAAATATGGTCAAACAATATAAAACATTCTTATCTATAGTCTGGTCTAAAATTCTGTCACATGTATTTTTTTTTACACATACGTTTTATATATATATATATATATATATATATATATATATATATATATATATATATATATATATATATATATATATATATATATCGAATATGAACCATTGTACCATTGTAATGAAATATTCTATACATTTTGTTGAGCTAAAACAAAATCCTTTCGTGATATAAATCTTGACCTAAGTTCGTATTTCTTTTATAAGAATATTTCTGTTAGGAGTTTTTGACTATACGTGATATTTCAAGTCCCTGCCAATAACGTACCATGCATATGACTATACGTGATATTTCAAGTCCGTGCCAATAATATAGCATGCATATGACTATACGTGATATGTCAAGTGCCTATAATGTACCATGCATATGACTATACGTGATATTTCAAGTCCGTGCCAATAATGTACCATGCATATGACTATACGTGATACTTCAAGTCCGTGCCAATAATATAGCATGCATATGACTATACGTGATACTTCAAGTCCGTGCTAATACTGTAGCATGCATATGACTATATGTGATATTTCAAGCCCGTGCCAATAATGTATCATGCATATGTCTATAGTGATACTTCAAGTCCGTGCCAATAATGTATCATTCATATGACTATACGTGATACTTCAAGTCCGTGCTAATACTGTAGCATGCATATGACTATACGTGATATTTCAAGTCCGTGCTAATAATGTATCATGCATATGACTTTACGTGATATTTCAAGTCCGTGCCAATAATGCATCATGCATATGACTATACGTGATATTTCAAGTCCGTGCCAATAATATAGCATGCATAAGACTATACGTGATATGTCAAGTGCCTATAATGCATCATGCATATGTCTATAGTGATACTTCAAGTCCGTGCCAATAATGTATCATGCATATGTCTGTAGTGATACTTCAAGTCTGTGCCAATAATGTATCATGCATAAGACTATACGTGTTATGTCAAGTGCTGTAATGTATCATGCATATGACTATACGCGATATTTCAAGTCTGTGCTAATAATGTATCATGCATATGACTATACGTGATATTTCAAGTCCGTGCCAATAATGTATCATGCATATGACTATACGTGATATTTCAAGTCTGTGCCAATAATATAGCATGCATATGACTATACGCGATATTTCAAGCCCGTGCCAATAATATAGCATGCATAAACTATACGTGATATGTCAAGTGCCTATAATGCATCATGCATATGTCTTTAGTGATACTTCAAGTCCGTGCCAATAATGTATCATGCATATGTCTGTAGTGATACTTCAAGTCCGTGCCAATAATGTTTCATGCATATGTCTTTAGTGATACTTCAAGTCCGTGCCAATAATGTATCATGCATATGACTATACGCGATACTTCAAGTCCGTGCCAATAATGTTTCATGCATATGTCTATAGTGATACTTCAAGTCCGTGCCAATAATGTAGCATGCATATGACTATACGTGATATTTCAAGTCCGTGCCAATAATGTATCATGCATATGACTATACGTGATATTTCAAGTCCGTGCCAATAATATAGCATGCATATGACTATACGTGATATTTCAAGTCCGTGCCAATAATAAAGCATGCATATGATTTTGCAAATGAACTATATAATTGACAGAAGACCAGTTGCATGTAAGAATTATTTCGTACATCCGTTTAATGTCCATTTTATATTTTACGAATAAAGTTAGCATAGTTAAATTGTTTTCCATTTTGTGTCTTATTGTAATCAGTTACTATCAATGGATTGATAGAGAGGTATAGAAACGGATGGATCAATAATTCCAATAATAAGTGGGCAAATTATTTATATCGGCTGATTTGACGCACAATATAGTCGTATTAATCAAATAGGCTTTGCATGTCATATCAATATGCACAATAATACAGGTAAATATACACAACTGCATAGTTTTCAAACTCTATGGCAAACCTCACGCACTGTAGTCCGAAGTTTATGCCGATATAGTCAAGTCATAAATCATCTAAAGAGGCTTATGTTGGAGTGGTGCAAATGATCAACATTTCTGTAAATGATCAACATGTCTGTAAATCATCAACATTTCTGTAAATGATCAACATTTCTGTAAGTGATCAACATTTCTGTAAATGATCTATATTTCTGTAAATGGATGAACATTTCTGTAAATGATTAACATTTCTGTAAATGATCTACATTTCTGTAAGTCATCTACATTTCTGTAAATGATCAACATTTCTGTAAATGATCTACATTTCAGAAAATGATCAACATTTCTGTAAGTGATCAATATTTCTGTAAATGATCAACATTTCTGTAAATGATCAACATTTCTGTAAATGATCAACATTTCTGTAAGTGATCAACATTTCTGTAAATGATCTACATTTCTGTAAATGATCTACATTTCAGAAAATGATCAACATTTTTGTAAATGATCAACATTTCTGTAAATGATCAACATTTCTGTAAGTGATCAACATTTCTGCAAATGATCTACATTTCTGTAAATGATCAAGATTTCTGTAGATATACCATGTAATATTTCATACAGATATTTGGTATGTGCCTGAAAATATTCGTACAATTATCTTCAAAATTACGTAATGGAATCGCCAAATATTTATGCGCACACAATATTCGGAATGTAGCAAGGAAACTGGTCTGTTCTTTCATCTTATTCTGGATAAAATATGTGATAACATTTCACAACATACAAAGTATCAAGACCCAGACAACCCAAACATTGCCTTTGCATTTTTGAAAGTTAAAGCAGTTGGATCATTATCTACGGTTTTATATACGCCATGGTAGATTTTGGATACTAGAGTATGAACAAGTGAGAACATATACCAATCGGTGTTGCTGACAATCAAATATGCAGCCTCACGCTTTGATGTATCCGTGCTTTGGACAACTCGTGTCCGTTGATCCGAAAGTAAGTTCTTTTGTTTTTCCGTGCGTCCATCCGTCACAAGAATATAAAACTGAGAATACTGATTTTAGATGCTTGATGCAGCCTTATTGAGAATGGGTGGGGTCCATGGTCACAGTAATGCAAGTAAACCCTCCACCAACCTCAATTTAGTGAATGTGTCTTTTCTTGGCCAGATGTGCCATTGGGATGAACAGATGATAACAACTGCTTCTAATCTTGCAAGCTGGAGATGTCTGTTGGGTGGGAATTGAGTTGGTAAATGATATATAAAATTATATCACTACGAGCAGTGATTTCTGTTTTTGCGGTTTGGTAATTCCATTATGTCGGAAGAATAAACTGTAATCAAGACTGTTCAAGCTTTATGTGTTGATCTATTAGTCATAGTTCTACAGATTTTGTTAACCATCTAACTGACATAAAGTTTCATTTCTCCATACGTGTCTAAGACAGACATCAATTAATACAGCCTTTATTTCTAGTATCCATTTATTGTGATAGGAATTATCACAAAATGTTGGTATAAGGAAGTATACATATGATAAGTCATTATTTTGTTATGACCACTGGTATAATCTAGATCTAGAATTTATCATGCGACTTTTAGAATGAATAGTTAAGAGAAATCTACCATGTACCATATTCATAGTAGTACATATTTGAGATTCAGTATATTTTTAAGGAAATAAAGATGAGTTTGTGTTAAGATCTTTCAAATGCTCAAATTTCATAAGCATACGTTCAATATTGGTAAAACATTATCTAACAGTTTCAGCTGATAATCAGTAGTGAGATCTAAACTTGGTACACAATTTTTAAAGTAAATTCTATACCTTTAGTAGCTGTGGATACTAGACTGTTCAGACTACTGGTGAACTTTCCATACTTGTTAATATATAAGTTAAATATATTAATAATAATCTTCAACATAATATTTTTCTTAAATGTGTAATCTTTTCTTGAGTTAAATACAATAATCTTTGTTTTCACTGTTTTAAATGTTAAGTTTCCAGTTATCTCAAATCAAGAGTATTTTGCATGTCAGCAGGATTAAATGCGACAGGAAGTGGTCATCAGCGTACAACAGCAACAAAGATATTTACAAAGTCAGTATGTTTGGAGGGTACACCGCAACTTTCACATCCACTTACTGCAAAAAAAAGATTCTAGGTAATTTAGGAATACGGATAACAATAATGGACATAAATGACCCCCTTGTCATACATAATTTTTTTTCACATAAAACCACGGAAAATTCATTATTTACACAGGCGCATGATTTGATATGATTATAAATACTCACTATAACATTACAATATTTTCCCCTTATGCTCAACCAATACAATTTGTGAAATAATACAACACTTCATAAATTATCCAAGACATTTTTAAAATGAACAAAAGTGCAAAATATTTTATACCACGTCCAATAAGTTCAATATGGTTGTATAAAAGAAAGATATTGTCTATTGTGGAACAGCCATTACTGAACCCAGCCTGAGTATCACATAGTAATTTACTTCAACAAGGAATTAGGACAATCTTAAATGAAATAAAGTGGCAAAAACTTTTCAATTATGTAATGCGTTCTTATAGTCTGTGCTAATGAAGGTTGTGTGAAGTGAACTTCCGCCTCTGACGTCACTCTGTCTATGTTTCAGTTAGGTTACAAAGCATATACATTAATACATTAAGTGTAGGCTTTTTTTTTCTCGCCCGATGTTCCAGAAAATATCCAATGTTTCAATGATCGGCATTTCTGCTCTTGATTTTGTAGTTTTCAATATTTGGAATGTTTTAGATAGGACCAAATTTATCCTATTTAGAGAAAGCTGGGCCGGATGGATGGGTATGAACATATCCTTATGAGTATACATTTATATGAAGATTTACGGTCAAGCTTTCTTCTTGAAGAGAGAAGGAAAATCGATAAAGTACGTTTCCGGGTTAAAGATCATAAGATTATATCTCAATTGCTAATCTTAGGTCGGAAATAATGGCATCATTAATCTTTTTAAAGTTGGAGGTAGAGGTCAAATAATTAATCAGTTAATGCCTAAAAAGGAAAGAAAATAAGTCTCATAAAAATAAGTGGATGCAGTGAAAACTCTCTTTTCTAAATCTTTCCGCGTTTCTGTATGTGTTTTATATTCGGAGAAACATATATACACATATTTAAAACCAGTTTAAGCTTGAAAGAGCTAAAATCTTTTCTCTTTGGCAGGCTGGCTTTTCATTGCTATTGTCAAAGAAGGCAAACTGGCTTTTCATTGCTATTGTCAAAGAAGGCAAGCTGGCTTTTCATTGCCATTGTCAAAGAGGGCAAGCTGGTTTTCCATTGCCATTTTCAAAAAGATACGTTGGCTTTTTATTGCCGTTGTCAAAGAGGGAAGGCTGGCTTTTCATTGCTATTGTCAATTATGGTAGGCTAGGTTTTCTTCTTAAGTGCACTCCCTTGCCTATTCCTTTGATAACAAAAAACATCAATATATGAAAAATTTTAAATTAATATTTTAAGACGTGGGACACAAAATATTAAAAGTAAGAGTTAAATGACATATATATATATATATATATATATATATATATATATATATATATATATATATATATATATATATATATATATATATATATATATATATAAGTAAAATATAGCAACAAACGTGAACACATTGAATGTTTTTTTAATGTGTCATGTTGAATCGACGAAACAGAAATTGCTGCAAAACAGGACCCACAATATTTTTTTTTTCTGTAACGAGTCAGTAGGTTTGAAGCATCATTAATACACTGATTATCGAAATGTTTTATCCAGTTTAAAATATATCCTAAATATTAATTCCTGCTTGTCTTTTATTTATTAATTTTTCAGTCTTTTCCTTATTTAAATACTTTGAAAAGCAAATAAAATCAAATACGATAAATTAATATTTGCAATATTCAAAAATGAATAAGCCTAAGTTAATGTGTGTAATTTGGCTTGAATCACTACACCCTTGTTACAGTAAACGTCTTTAGGCATAAAAGTAAAACCAGCTAGAGGTAAAGTTCATATGTACAAAGATTCAAGATTAAGTTAATGTGTATGTAAATTATTGTGTGTTAGTGGTGGTAGCTGTACTTCATCTACTTTCTAAATAATTATCTTCTCTGGAGAACAACACTACTGGCTTTGGACAAAGACATTTGCTGAAATTATTTCCAAATTGGTGCAGAACAATACAAATTGTGATTTACAGTGAAACGTCTGGACATTTGGGGTTAGCCTTCCTCTTACGTCATCATCCGTCATCTTGGAACGGAACTGATGTTCAGAATGTATCAATTTAGAACTGTTTATTCACAGGACTTATGTGTTTTCACAACTTTAGAACAAAGTTTTGGATCTTCTTGGTTAATTGTAAGTCTTGTTTCATATATTTACCTTCTTACCGTATTTTCTAGAGAAATAAATTATTTTTGTTAAAATTTACAAAGCTTGTTGTGGTTACTCTTTTCTTTGTGTTATTTTGAACGAGCCGATACGTAACAGTAAATGTATACCTACGGGCTCAAGGTATTTATCTTGTTGTTGCCATTTGAGTTGATTTTCGTATTTAAAATTAATTTATACTCCCGGAAAATACCAGTGATCGTCGAAATTCTTGGATAAAGACATTTAGTGGAAATTATTTGGATTTATAAACCCGGAGTACTATTCTTGATTCATAAAATTCAACAAGGAACTGTTGACACAACAACACCTTATAGAAGGCGTCATTGCCTTCTGTATTGGAACTCTCCATCGGGATTTGAATCTTGTTTTCTATGGAAATAAATTATTCTGTTAAAATTGACAAAGCTTCTTGTCTTCACTCTTTTCTTTGTTATTTTGAACGAGCCTAAAAACACAATCCAGCAAGGCATGTCTACAGCAGTCAAATTTCCTTTAGAGTTGCCAGGATTAGAATGAAAAGGTTGATGGAGGTACTTTCTGGAAAGCAAACGTTGACAACATTTAAAGTATTATGATGGTAAGTCCCGGAACGGATATCTAATCTCCTTCATACGAGATTTTGGACTGTTTTCTGTCTTCATTTCTGCCAAGAACAAAATATATAATCTACAAAATGCTAGTTGACCGTGATTATTATTCTATTCTTTTATAAAGAAAAGCTATTATTTTTATCAATTATAAACGTCTTGGCCGTAAGCACCCTCTACATAAACTCCCTCACAAAGCGAATAGAAGCCAGTTATCTATTTTTAATTTGTGAAAAGCATTATTTAGTTGCAGAATGAAACTTAATTTAATGACAATGTTAAATATAAATTTACATTCATGGTGATAACAACATGATCCTCGATTTTTTTTTATCTGTGTGGCGTAGCCACTGGTAATCAATGCCTTCTTCACATGTTTGTATGATTACCGAAAGATCTTTGATTATGCTTTTGGACGGTGGTTGTACAAATAAAATAATGCATTAAATAAGAAATAAAAATTAATTATTTTTGAAAAAAGTAACATTACATTTACTTGAGAACTAAATGGATGTAACATAGATAATAAAATAGTAATTAAGAAGATAACCTCCCCATAAAAATAAAGAAAGTAAATATATTTATTGAAGAACTACAGAACTACTATTCAAAGCACTTGTGCAAGATGTAAGAGACTGATGGTTTATGTCACGTGCTTAATAGCCTTTACATATTATTGAATTATTATTGAATTACGATCTGTTGTTAAATGCCTAATGGACATAGTTTACTTATTCAGACAATAATTCTGTACAGCGGTTGTTACAAGTAATGTAAAATCCTATAGATTTTCTCTCTCTCTCTCTCTCTATGTATATATATATATATATATATATATATATATATATATATATATATATATATATATATATATATATATATATATATATATATATATATATATATATATATATATATATATATTCCGGTAAACAAGCGTATTCAATCTAATGTAGTGTAAGCTATGTTTTTTCTGCCAACCAGACTCGGGAAATCCCCATGTGATCATGCCCTTGCCCTATGACGTCACGGTGATGTTCCTTATTAGCATTATTTGTCTAATGCGTACTTAATTAGACTTGGATCAGGCATTTGAGTATCTATGACTTGTCTTCTAAACTCCAAAATTATATTGTACTTATATATGCTGATTTTCTTTTGCCCGCCAATGTTTTATTGATCTTTACTGTCTGACCGACTGCGAAAGCAGCAATATAGTTCCTCATTGTTTAATATATTTTACAAAATCAACATATGATGGAAGAAAAGAATGAATGAATGAATGAAGACAATGGATGACCTTTAATTCAACATCCTATTGGTAATACAACGTATCCTAGGAAATAGTATTTAGACAGCTTTCAGTTGTGAAAAAAGAGATTTATAGATCGATAAATTAAAATATGGAGGAATAGATAAACCCACTGGTGGATATATGAATGATAAAATAAATATATTACTAAAGTATTCAAACATTTTTTTAATTTGTAACTCCTTTTGACATCATTTATCAATATATTGTTTGAATAAAAATAAAACGAATCAACAAACTAACAAAAATAACAAGACAAGTAAATATGTACACGTATATGTTAATACAATCTCTAAAACGAAACAAGTCACTCTCTGTTAAATGTTTATGCCACGTACTTTCCACGGTATACCGCATTATATTAGGGACCAAAAAATGAAATTTGTGAGGCAGGGGTTTGACACTTTTTCTTTTTTAAATTTACGGCGGTCAATCAAGAATATCTTACTCTTACTTACAGCAAAATTACGCCATATTATTTCTCTCCTATTTTTGAATAATTATCTTAAGATACTGAAAATAAAATATCGTAGTTCAAAAGAAAATGGCAGCACCCCACCCCTCGCTGAATATTGAAAGGTCAGTACCTCATAAGAGATGAATTTTTTATGTTAATTATTGTGTACATTGTAATCGATAAATTAACTAAAGTTGGATGATGATTATTAATTATAGTTGATAGTCCTTCAAGCCTATAATTTACTAGCCACGTTAGTAATGCAAAAGGCAGGGAGACTTTGAGTGGTTGCCTAAACCTGGTCAAAGTATTTATCGAAGATGGCCAATAATAAACCACTAAATCAACAAAGGAAAAAAAAAATCAAGTGGAAACAACAACTTGAGTAAAAGTGAAGCAGAAAACCAACTGTTGTCTTGATGATCTAACAAAAATTCACAGGCTTACAAAGGAATACATGTACACTAGCAAGTAACTAAACATGATTTTGTTTTTCATCTTGTGTGTTCAAAAACTAACTTTTTCCACAAGATGCATTTTGGCTTAATACCGCGCCACCACATTACCATACGTGACACATGTCAAATACGTGAATAAAGTATCATAAATATAAGCATATTTTAAATATTTAAAATTGATTCGTGACAGATATAATTGTTGCGAAAAATATTTGGGGTGGGGAATAATTTCGTAATAAAAATGAAAACATTCTGTTAATATCATTAAATGCGAGTACTCAGGAATTTTTGTATATTTCTAGCTGACGGAAAGTACCGAACTACCGTCGCAGTTAAAAAAGGATATTGGTATATACCACTCGAAAAATATATCACGATAAACCGGTAAATCGGTAATACTGTGAACCTCTAGTGTAGAGTTTAACGGTTATTTTCTATTATCTGTACACTTAGAATTTCAAAATATAAATCGGTGACAATATCTAACTTTAGGTGTTATTTGAAATGCAACAGTTATAGGTGATGTTTTATTGATAGATTTTATATCAATTTCTTCCCCATCGTCAACGATTTCTTGATTTTGTTGTTGCAATTATGTAGCCCATTATGCCATGAATACATTCTATTCCCTGTTTTTAATCTATCTGTCTGTCTGTCTGTCTGTCTATCTATCTATCTATCTATCGATCTATCTATCTATCTATCTATCTATCTATCTATCTATCTATCTATCGATCTATCTATCTATCGATCTATCGATCTATCGATCTATCTATCTATCTATCTATCTGTCTATCTATCTATCTATCTATCTATCTATCTATCTATCTATCTGTCTATCTATCTATCTATCTATCTATCTATCTATCTATCTATCTATCTATCTATCTACCTACCTCTCTACATTCCTCTCTCTCTCTCTATCTATCTATCTATCTATCTATCTATCTATCGATCTATCGATCTATCTATCTATCTATCTATCTATCTATCTATCTATCTATCTATCTATCTAGCAAATTGCTCATAGAAGTTAATTTGTTTTAAATATTTAGTAAAGGAAAGAACGATTAAACGCTTGACCTGTATATATTCAGCACTAAAACCGTTGCATATTTTAGTCTATAAATATCTTCATATTTTTGAGATAGATTGCCACCATTGTCGTAAACTTCTATGTCAGAAGTTTTGGTTATGCTTTTGAGATGAATACTTCTACGAATTCAACATATTGATCTCAGTTTTTTTTTTTTTTTACAAATCTGGAAATAAGAATTGTTTGGAAAACCTATATTTGCTTTAAAGGTCAACACCTTTGGACTATTGGGGTATACTCCAAAATTAAATTTCAATGTCGAATAGCAATTAGTTTGTTCTTACCAGGTATGAATCTGTTCTTTCCTAGAAGTAGCTACAGCCAACCTACATTACCTGCAAATGTCTGCGGTACTGAATCGCTACATTGGTTGTTATGAATACCAAAATATTTGATCTTTGCTAACCAAAAAAAAAATCATTAACAAATTATATTGTTTCCCAGAGTAAATTAGTTGAAGTCAAAACAACACGATGTAGCTATAATGCCATACTTGTTCGCAATTGGTATCTTGGCTGGAGCTGCCGCGCAGGGTCATTCTTTATATTTAATGTTTTCCATTTTATCTTATTATATTTTGGTACTTCATATATACGTTTATTCTGGATGTGATTATCTTCCTTAAGTTATAGTGGCAACACTTTTTGATTACATTTTCTGAATTTAACTTTAATTAGACACCATCTCATATAGCAATATGATGCTGACGTGCCAAAGAGATACATATCTGAAAAGGATAAAACTAGTTTATTTTATGAGGTTTCAATATCATTATGTACACTCATACATAGAGTGAAACAAATTTAGGTGATAAAGTTATGTAAATAAAAAATAAGCAAAAGCAACTTTAACAAAACAGAACAAAAATATTCATAAATAAAGTTTTCATGCAAAATATGTTCTGCTGGATTTAAGATTAGTATTTGCCTGGAAAAATGGAAAAATACAAATGAAGATACAAAATATGAGCTTTATTTAATAACTAAGAGATGAGAACATATATTTATATCTGTACTGTACAAGAATGACATCAGCGAATGTGCTGAGTTAGATATACTATTACATGTTTAGAAACGTAAGCTTGTCAAATGATGGTGGATTAAAATTTTGTTTTCCATTATTCTAATTTCATTCATATTGCAGGTAACGGAAAGCGAAAACAATACCAAACGCACCTTCAGAAAAACAAGATGGGAAAACAATGCCAGACCTACTTCTTTGAAAATGTTCGTTTTTGAAAATCTATCTGCAAAAAGACACCAATCTACTGTTTTCATCCACCCACCCCAAATACATTTCTATAAGAAGGCTTCATATATACATAAATAAAAATGTAAAAGAAATACTGAAAGTGTATACAGTCTACACTAGTTGATATATACTAATTAAATTAAACCGGGAATATATATATATATATATATATATATATATATATATATATATATATATATATATATATATATATATATATATATATATATATATATATATATATATATGAAATATAGCTCTTCTACATATTCGGCATGCAGCTTTATGTTCAAAATTGAAGCAATATAGAAAATGTAAACAGTCTACAAGTGTAAGTCTATACTATTTAAATTAAACAGTTAAGGCAACATAAGCAGAATATATATGGAATTATAGCACTTCTACATATTCGGCATGTAGCTTTGTGTTCAAAATTGAAGTAGTTCAGGATCTATCAGCATCTGTAGTAGTAGATATAATCACCAGAGGATTCAATAAACAGTCTATCCAGTTCCTCTCTAATCTCTTCGAACGTAGGTCTTTTCTGCGGAATTTGGTTCCAGGTTCTCGACATGATGCTATACCAGCTGAAAAATATTGGACAAATATAACATACAGAATATTTTTTTTATCAATGCCTGAATATTTCCCAATTATTTGTTTTCTTTTCAATGATGGCATGTGAGTTAACTGCCTGAAGAGATGCAATTCTTCAGATAGAAAATACAACATTTACATATTTCTCCTTACTACCTCAAAGCAAAATAGCAAAATAGCGTCATTTTGGAGCTAAAAACGAGTTGACTTAAATGGTAGGCGGCCATATTTAAGACTAGACCGCGCAAACATCTAATAATAACTTCGAATTTCACTGTTATTTTGTTATCGACTAGACAGTGATATTATTTATAGTATTTCTCTGCGGTGAATTATAATTTGTTTTTTTGCATCATTTGTTGTTCTTGTTGCTGTTGTAGGGTTAACGCCATTTTTTTAGCACAAGATAAGCTATACATGGCGGCCAGTAGAACTGGTGGAGGAAGAATCTGAAAAATCCCGGAATAACTACTGACCCACGAGAAGCTGCTAGCAAGCTTACTCAAATACCCACGTTATCCTAGCCCGAGACGCGAATCCACGCAGATAGAGATGAGATGGCAGTGATCTGGAACGTTGAGCGCTTTAGACCAATAATCTTATATTGTATGACGATATGTCCAAAAGAGTTAAAAGAAATACTTCATGTTTATCTAATCATCTTCTTGTGCATTCATAATAATACCAAAATATCTCTACATTTAGCATATAACAGTCACAGATTTCATTATTTGTAAACTTAGGCAGTCGTTTGAATAGCTCAAGCTGACTTTAAAATGCGGCGAGTAAGCGAAACCTTTAAAAGTATAAGTGCAATAGATAAACTAATATATTAACTTTTTGGTGAAAGATTATAAATCTGATTCTTATGTAGAAATGCACATACAGTTTTGTGGGAATGGAGTTAATAAATGTGTCCAGTAAAATCTGATATGCTCCAGTCAGAACCGTGTGCTATGCTATACCTATTATTTTTCAAGCGTGTATCTTCTCTGTGAACATATCAAAATGTATTTTAAGCTTTCAAAGGTTTTGTTTATTTCTATATAAGAATAACGACCACATACGCCTTTTTTCCCCCTGCTATAAACATTTGCCAAATCAACCGTATGTGATTCCGGTTTGGATTTCAATGATATCATTGGTCTCGGCGAAACGTTTATACCTGAAAAAATATGTATGATAGCTATATCGATATACTGCATGGAACGATTTAAATGTGATCGAATAATTAAACATTGCCTGTTGTGGAAGAAAGAAGCTATTATTAAATTTGCTAAGTTGATTTACATTTATATGTCATCGTTAAATTGATTTTGTTCCGTATCATCAAAACTCACCTGTCATCACACTGTGCAGGTTTTGGAAGCCTTTCAGCCTTCTTCAGTTTTGATGGAAGGTCTCTACTTCGAATGCTGGGATATGGAGTTTCACCTGTTATTTGAATAGAGATAAAGAAGGTCAAGGACGCCATTGCATGGTATAACCACACGTTTGGAAGAAGAGTCTTGTTGCAAACTTCAACTTGCCAATCAGTATTTCAAAAATATTCATTCAATTTACATGTAAAATATTTTAAACACTAAATGTTTCTTTAGTGGCTTTCAATGATCTTGAAGGACAGTTTTTGTAAATAGGAAATATGTTTTATTTGTAGTTTTATGCCTGCCTGTTGGTATAAGAAAACAGTAAGAAATTTTACTTTAATAGAGATATTATATTACAATAAAACGTTTTAAATGAGAAACCAATGTAACTTAATCAGGTGAATGTAAGCCTCTTATATGTTTGCAACAGTTCTATTTATAAACAAGAGAAAGGAAATTATACATGTACAATGACATTGCTTCTTTCAGATAATCCTATGACTTTCTAGCCACTTCTTACCAAAGTTAGCATATAATATCTTTGTAAACATAAATAATCTGATTGATCAATGAACCAGCTGTACAACTACATAAAACGGAAATGCTACCACTACTAAGTTGTCTATAAATGGCACATTTCCTCCCATGTTCTTCACCTTTGTAAAGATTATTATTAAAAGTACTCACTGGCCCAACACTCAGTTTATATACTACTTATAATCTATTTTATTTTTCATGGCAACAAACACATATTGCGTTTTGGAGTTCTAAATTAAAACGTTTATGGACGGATAATCAGGCAGTGAGATATTGTTATGTGGCTAAGTACCCTCTCTAAGAATTTAAAATCAGGACAGGTTGGGTAATTAGAGACAACAACAAGAATAACCCTCTGAAAACACACAAAAGACCCCCCAACCTAAATAAAAACTAAACAAAACAAAAAGTAGCAAAAAAATTACCCCAACCCACGCAAAAAAAATTACAAAATCAGAAGACATTTTTATACCCGACGATACCAAAATATTTCAGTCTCTAAAACATTTTGCTTAATATCATGGGGTTTGCTTCCGAAAATAAAGTGTGACTGTGAATGCTAGATGATGATAAGCAGATGAAATGATACAAAAAGTAAAAATGAACAGCACATATTAACCACAAGTCGAATATGTGCACCAAGTTTAATAGGAACGCAATGAATGGTTTGGGGCTTATACTTCATTGAAGAAAGTGCCGATAATGAGAAGATTGATGGAGAGAAATGTGTACCAACAATTGAAAATGAACATATTACAATGACAAAAGTCACAACACTAATACGATAAGTATACCAGTTTTCATAGACAGATCTTACACATTTTGGTAATTATCCTCCAGAGACGAAACTGTTGGCAAATAGGAGTTTTCAGACAGACATAGCAATAATTTTATACTGCCGTAATGCATTCTGGGTGGGGGTGCATGGGGAATATTACATCATTATAGCAATAACTTTATACTGCCGTAATGCATTCTGGGTGGGGGTGAGTGGGGAATATTACATCATTATAGCAATAACTTTATACTGCCGTAATGCATTCTGGGTGGGGGTGAGTGGGGAATACTATTTCATTATTGCAATAACTTTATACTGCCGTAATGAATTCTGGGTGGGGGTGAGTGGGGAATAATACATCATTATAGCAATAACTTTATACTGCCGTAATGCATTCTGGGTGGGGGTGAGTGGGGAATATGACTTCATTATAGCAATAACTTTATACTGCATTAATGCATTCTGGGTGGGGGTGAGTGGGGAATACTACTTCATTATAGCAATAACTTTATACTGCCGTAATGCATTCTGGGTGGGGGTGAGTGGGAATATTACATCATTATAGCAATAACTTTATACTGCCGTAATGCATTCTGGGTGGGGGTGAGTGGGGAATACTACATCATTATAGCAATAACTTTATACTGCATTAATGCATTCTGGGTGGGGGTGAGTGGGGAATACTACTTCATTATAGCAATAACTTTATACTGCCGTAATGCATTCTGGGTGGGGGTGAGTGGGGAATATTACTTCATTATAGCAATAACTTTATACTGCCGTAATGCATTCTGGGTGGGGGTGAGTGGGGAATAATACATCATTATAGCAATAACTTTATACTGCCGTAATGCATTCTGGGTGGGGGTGATTGGGGAATACTACATCATTATAGCAATAACTTTATACTGCCGTAATGCATTCTGGGTGGGGGTGAGTGGGGAATATTATTTCATTATAGCAATAACTTTATACTGCCGTAATGCATTCTGGGTGGGGGTGATTGGGGAATACTACATCATTATAGCAATAACTTTATACTGCCGTAATGCATTCTGGGTGGGGGTGAGTGGGGAATATTACTTCATTATAGCAATAACTTTATACTTCCGTAATGCATTCTGGGTGGGGGTGAGTGGGAATACTACATCATTATGGCAATAACTTTATACTGCCGTAATGCATTCTGGGTGGGGGTGAGTGGGAATATTACTTCATTATAGCAATAACTTTATACTGCCGTAATGCATTCTGGGTGGGGGTGAGTGGGGAATACTACATCATTATAGCAGTAACTTTATACTGCCGTAATGCATTGTGGGTGGGGGTGAGTGGGGAATACTACTTCATTATAGCAATAACTTTATACTTCCGTAATGCATTCTGGGTGGGGGTGAGTGGGGAATATGACTTCATTATAGCAATAACTTTATACTGCCGTAATGCATTCTGGGTGGGGGTGAGTGGAGAATACTACATCATTATAGCAATAACTTTATATTGCATTAATGCATTCTGGGTGGGGGTGAGTGGGGGATATTACTTCATTATAGCTGTCTATAATGATTGTAGTCTTACCTAGACTGAATATCTCCCATAGAACCACACCATACGACCAGACATCGCTCTTTTCTGTTGCTCCAACTGTGCTATGCATACACTCAGGTGCCATCCATTTAATTGGAATCCTCTCCTAGAAAATAATAATAATAATAATAATAATAATAATAATAATAATAATAATAATAATAATAATAATAATAATATCAACAACGCGTCATTGAGATTTGACACAATCTTCAACAACGACTTTGATTCTCTCCCAGTTTTTATTTTAAAATTACTCCTTTTGCATGCCTCAACTTACCTTATAATCAAAACAGACGGGAGAGATACATTTTTTGTAGAGTTTGTGTGCATCTGTGTCACATCTTGGTATGGGTCAATAAAATTATTGGGGATTCAAAACATATTATAAAGTAATATGATGTTAACAATGATTAATATGTGGCATTTTTTAATTGCGGTGTTAGAAAATCATGTAATATGGAAATTGCAGAAATTTATATCACTCCCACACCTTTATATATAAAGTTGATTGAAGTCTAAGTCAATTTAGTGAGACAAAGAACAAATTTGACTACCTGGGATGTTTGTAATTAATAGTATAATTCTAGTATACATCTAATAGTATAATTCTAGTATACATCTAATAGTATAATTCTAGTATACATCTAATAGTATAATTCTAGTATACATCTAATAGTTTAATTCTAGTATACATCTAATAGTTAATTCTAGTATACATCTAATAGTGTAATTCTAGTATATATCTAATAGTATAATTCTAGTATACATCTAATAGTGTAATTCTAGTATACATCTAATAGTATAATTCTAGTATACATCTAATAGTGTAATTATAGTATACATGTAATAGTATAATTCTAGTATACATCTAATCGTATAATTCTAGTATACATCTAATAGTATAATTCTAGCATACATCTAATAGTGTAATTCTAGTATACATCTAATAGTATAATTCTAGTATACATCTAATAGTATAATTCTAGTATACATCTAATAGTATAATTCTAGTATACATCTAATAGTATAATTCTAGTATACATCTAATAGTGTAATTCTAGTATACATCTAATAGTATAATTCTAGTATACATCTAATAGTATAATTCTAGTATACATCTAATAGTATAATTCTAGTATACATCTAATAGTATAATTCTAGTATACATCTAATAGTATAATTCTAGTATACATCTAATAGTATAATTCTAGAATACATCTAATAGTGTAATTCTAGTATACATCTAATAGCATAATCCTAGTATGCATCTAATAGTATAATTCTAGTATACATCTAATAGTATAATTCTAGTATGCATCTAATGGTATAATTCTAGTATACATCTAATAGTGTAATTCTAGTATACATCTAATAGTATAATTCTAGTATACATCTAATAGTGTAATTATAGTATACATGTAATAGTATAATTCTAGTATACATCTAATCGTATAATTCTAGTATATATCTAATAGTATAATTCTAGCATACATCTAATAGTGTAATTCTAGTATACATCTAATAGTATAATTCTAGTATACAACTAATAGTATAATTCTAGTATACATCTAATAGTATTATTCTAGTATACATCTAATAGTATAATTCTAGAATACATCTAATAGTGTAATTCTAGTATACATCTAATAGTATAATCCTAGTATGCATCTAATAGTGTAATTCTAGTATACATCTAATAGTATAATTCTAGTATACATCTAATAGTATAATTCTAGTATACATCTTATAGTGTAATTCTAGTATACATCTAATAGTATAATTCTAGTATACATCTAATAGTGTAATTCTAGTATACATCTAATAGTATAATTCTAGTATACATTTAATAGTTAATTCTAGTATACATCTAATAGTATAATTTTAGTATACATCTAATAGTTAATTCTAGTATACATCTAATAGTATAATTCTAGTATACATCTAATAGTTAATTCTAGTATACATCTAATAGTATAATTCTAGTATACATCTAATAGTATAATTCTAGTATACATCTAATAGTATAATTCTAGTATACATCTAATAGTGTAATTCTAGTATACATCTAATAGTATAATTGTAGCATACATGTAATAGTGTAATTCTAGTATACATCTAATAGTATAATTTTAGTATACATCTAATAGTATAATTCTAGTATATATCTAATAGTATAATTCTAGTATACGTTTAATAGTGTAACTCTAGTATACATCTAATAGTATAATTCTAGTATACATCTAATAGTATAATTCTAGTATACATCTAATAGTATAATTCTAGTATACATCTAATAGTTAATTCTAGTATACATCTAATAGTGCAATTCTAGTATACATCTAATAGTGTAATTCTAGTATACATCTAATAGTATGATTCTAGTATACATCTAATAGTATAATTCTAGTATACATCTAATAGTATAATTCTAGCATACATCTAATAGTATAATTCTAGCATGCATCTAATAGTGTAATTCTAGTATTCATCTAATAGTATAATTTTAGTATACATCCAATAGTATAATTCTAGTATATATCTAATAGTATAATTCTAGTATACGTTTAATAGTGTAACTCTAGTATACATCTAATAGTATAATTCTAGTATACATCTAATAGTATAATTCTAGTATACATCTAATAGTATAATTCTAGTATACATCTAATAGTGTAATTATAGTATACATCTAATAGTGTAATTCTAGTATACATCTAATAGTGTAATTCTAGTATACATCTAATAGTATAATTCTAGTATACATCTAATAGTATAATTCTAGTATACATCTAATAGTATAATTCTAGTGTACATTTAATAGTGTAATTCTAGTATACATCTAATAGTATAATTCTAGTATACATCTAGTCTCTATATAATGAAGATAAGACTATTACACAGACCTTCTTCCCAGCTTCAGCATCATCATCTGATGACTCCACTTCCTGGGGTCCAAAACCGGATATTTTTACAGCGAACCTTGCAGTGAGTAGAACATTTCTCGCGGCCAATCGACGGTGAACAACCTATAGTGCAGTTAAACGATACAGATATTAATACAAATATGAAACAATCCATAATATTATAACATGTATATATATCTTCAAAAATGTGCTTCCCAATCTTATAACAGATTTTATGATTGCACACGTGCAACTTTAGAATCGATCATTTCAAGTGTTTCTAAGATACCTTTCTGGCAGCGGCGCTGGCTCCCAATCTTCTAAAAAGGATTGCGCATCTCGCACGAAATTCAGCTTTAAAGATATATTCATAAATAGCTTCTTTGCTAAACGTCCAGTATAATAATTGCTATTTTTGAGTATCAATGCAACTTTCTGATAACTGGCAGGTAGTTATTTAAAATTAAACGGATTATTAACCACATTCTGATTTATATGCCAAAAAAGAAAATGCTTCATGTATTTGGAACAAACTGAAAAATCCCATTTGCAAGCGCCACTATTTCTATCACGCGGAATAAATAGAGAGGATCTGAATGGGTAATGATTTAATATTGAATTTATGAAACAAGTTGAATAATGTCCAGCTTTTGCGAGCCTTGGCACCTATTTGAGATTCTTTTTATCACAGTTCTTATTTCAATGGAAATTATTCGGAGAGAAAGAAGAACGAATAATTTCATTCATTCTTACAGACGGCGCACCTTTCATTTGTTGTGCATAAAATATAGTCCCAAACAAAGCTGAACGGGTAAAAGTAGATAGTACTGTTTAAAAAAAACTATGAATCAAAAGAAAAAGCTTCCATCCGAATAAAAAGAACATCTTATAACCACAAAATCGTTTTTCAAAACAGAATGATGAATGCGATGTGATTCTGCCACATTGTTTGATACGGTACAGTAGGCCGACAGTAGAGAACACGTTTACCCTAAAATTTGACTTTCAGAACTAAACGTTACATTGTCGTGATTTTTATGTACAATAGGATTACCGGATGCAAAAATTCATACATTTACTACAATGTATTTGTGACCGGATATTTTCAGTACTTGATTTGGAACAGAAGACGTCAACAATTTTTTTTGCCTGTCGGATTTACATCCCATATGCTACTTAAAGATCCTATGGTTGGAGAAAAGTTCTGCCAGGAGACACACTCATAACCATATAATTCTGTGAGCAGGGGTGCGTTTATTTACTTCTTTAAGTTAACATTTAAACCACGTTTGCATATACTTAGGATTCTTTATCTATGTTACAGATATACGCACCCCCATCTTGATTTTACTCCTTAGCATTGTTCTTGTCTTGTAGTTTTACGATATTTTTTCTTATGATGATATTGCTAAACATGACATAACAAACCCATGTGGGGGTAACATATTCGTATTCAGACTGCCGATATAATATTTCCTCAATTTCAATTTGCGAGTCGAGTTAGAAAATGGCCGCCAAAATATTAATTCAAAGCAAAACATCCCAGAAGGCGGGGTTAAAAATCATTTCCCACGATCGCAGCCAATCAGTGAAGAGAATACTGCACAATTATTTGGACCAATCAGAATTGCATGAAGTCATATTTTAACATGTGATAATATCAAAAACATGAAACTACGAATACTATAGGATAACCATACCTACTGTGTGATTAATAAGGTTTATTACACAAAGAGAGACTGTCTTATGTCTCTGCAGGAATAAGTTCTCTCTATGTTGTGACTAGAGAGCAAACCTGACGGGGCTGGATTGCATGTTTCCAGGCAATACAAACAATGGATTGAATTGATTTATTTCGTGGTGCTCCTCTGAACAATCGATAAGTATAACAACAAACCAGGGTATCAGTGCCGAGCGAAATCCTATACTGAGATAGGGATACAGTTTATTGAAACACTGCGTCCAACAACTCTGCGCATGGATTATTATGTAAGAATAGAGCTTTATGTACGCTGTACTATAGTGATACTTAAATCATGGTCAATGAAATCTTTAAAAGGTCACACGAAAGAAAATTTTGTAATCTTCTGCGTAATTGTATTTTCGTATAAAAATTTAAAAATACCTCTTAAAATCTTCTCACTCTTTGTATCCAGTAATGTAAATGCTATCTTTACGTTATTAGATAGTAGTTTGTAATTGGAACTTCAAAAGACAGGCATCCATTTTCATTTCATATTTTATTTTTTAGAAAAATACATTACGTTTATAAGACTAATGTTCTGTACATTGGAAGACAAGTGGGTGTCACATTGCTTTATCCTTAATTTAGTTTTTACAAATTATATCCGTTTGGAAGATTAATGCAGTTGACTTTATATTGAAAGAAAAAAAACTTGGCAAGTAAATCTTACGTCTTTAGATGCAAGATACTGCATTCCTTTACAAATGTCAAGTCCAAAGCGGTAGAGCTTTTCCTGCATTTCCAGTGTTAGTTGATCCCTTTGGCTTTCCAGGTAGTCCTTCAAGGTACCTTTCTCACAAAATTCATATATGATGAAAGGGCCGCCTGTAAACGATGAAGTATAACGTTTGTTACACAGAACTTTTAATCAAGAAGGTGCCTTTTTGAAATAACTGATTTTATTTTGCTTATGAAATGACAAGTACTTGTGACAATATAAGTAAAACAAGATCGGTATCCGTCACACACAGACACATAAACACTCAATGCAAATGAAGCAAACTTTGATTCATATAGATTAACTAAAACAGTTTTAATCAGATTTAAATATTTCGCCACTGAGTGGAAAATATAGGCTATATAAGCTTCATGCATCAAGTTATATATTGTATTATTACCACTGTAGCCTGTTAATAAGTTATGAAATCATTTTCTTCATCATTGTTCAGAAGACTTTTAGTTGCTCTTAGCTGAGGTTGATAAACATTTTGTATCAGGGATTTTACCTTTTTAGCACATAACTTTATAAAGATTGTTTTGTTAATAAGATCGGTGTTCCAGCCAGGAATATTTCGCATAGGTGATGGGGAGAGAAGCACTTTTAGCTCGATGGTCACTTTTGTTTAAGGAATGGGCACGTTTTGAAACAATGGCAGTTTTCTTGAAGGAAGTGACACATTTTGTAACAAGGGAATTTTGGCCGTGATCTGCTTAAAAGTAGAAACAGGGAAAATGGCATAAGTTTATTCTGCATCAAATTAAAAAGAAAAAGTGGACTAAATATAAAATAATGCAGGTTTAAGACGGTGCTCTAGTAATCTGATGATAGACCGAGGAGAGGATTCTTGGGGAATAGAGGAAACAAAAATGGAAACTATAGGCAACAGGAGGGTGGCTCGCTGGGGGTCGGGTTGGAGATGGGATGAACCCTTCCTCTTTTTTATCAATCTGGATAACTAATGATTATGCATCAAAGGGCATACATCTTCAATTCTTAAAGAATTTTGTCTAATAATTTTCACTTACGAACATCATCATCTATGACAGCACCAATAAACTTCAGGATATATGGATTGTCCCCGACTTTCACAACGGCAAAGTTGATCTTCGCCATCACAAGTTGCCAGTCTTGGTCTCCAAATCCTTCTGAGTACAGTAACGATATATTTTCATTAAACTTTCTTCCTCGTTATGTAACATACATCACATACTGAGGGGCAGCCATGGAAACAATGAACGACACAAAAGATCATCTTGTGAAGCTATCTACTGTTTTAGATGCAGATGAAGTTTGTAACAAGATATATGTGTGATCTGAAGAAGCATGTTAGAACTTTATCAATGAAAAAGAAAAACATAGAAATAAAAAGGTAAGAAAAAGACAAATGACAGAAAGGAATAATTAGATATGTGAAAGGAATAATTAGGTAAATGAAATGAATAATTGTCTGAGGAGAAATAAATACATAAACTTTATAAGCAATAGGAATTTCCTACTTAAATTCAGGAGACGCTTCAGTTTTTGAAATAATTAATAGAAATATTTAAGTGAATAAGATTTACTGTTACTGACAAGTGGAGACGCTTTTAAAAGAGGAAACTTTTTAAATGCATTATGCACCATGAATCGGAGATGACTTACATTTCCATAGTATAATATTAAAACAAAACAGAGTAGACGGAATATATATATATATATATATATATATATATATATATATATATATATATATATATATATATATATATATATATATATATATATATATATATATTGTGGAGGAAACATTGTGACAGAAACATACCTTTGAGTGTCTTGACAGCAACAGTTTTCTCATGATTGGAGTTTTTGTATGCGGTGGCTTGGTAAATGTTTGCAAAGTGGCCGACCTTGAGGAGCTTTTCAAGAGCAACATCATCTCGATTGATATACCAGTCTTGCTGATCATCATATTTTATCCCTCCATATACATACACGTCGTCAGAGAAATAACTCTTTGATATGAAGAAAAGTTTGAGTCAGTTTAAATATAGGTTTCTATTAACACGTATGCATCTTTCTATCTCGTTGTCTATCTACCAATGTATCCAATTCTGGAATTTACCTGAAACATTTTGTACTTGTATGTACATTTGCAATATGTATGTATGTATGTATGTATGTATGTATGTATGTATGTATGTATGTATGTATGTATGTATGTATGTATGTATGTATGTATGTATGTATGTATGTATGTATGTATGTATGTATGTATGTATGTATGCATGCATGCATGCATGCATGCATGCATGCATGCATGCATGCATGCATGTATGTATGTATGTATGTATGTATGTATGTATGTATGTATGTATGTATGTATGTATGTATGTGTTGTGTGTGTCATTATGGGTGTTTTGTACTGTGTAGACCTATGTATACCTTAAGTACTATAGAAATAAATTTTAGTTCACAAAAACCTGTACCTGACTTTCACTCCTCGTTCTTAACCGAAATGTTCTCCGGATGCTTTCTCTGTATCGTAAACTCAAATTGCTGAGATGTTTTTGGAAATGCTCCAGGCTACCTTTTCTCCATAAAACGGTGAATACGGTTATGAGAATTGCAATGATCGTCACAGAGGCTATAAAGAGAGGTGTCGGAACGGATGGAATTTTATATGAATGAGTTATTAAACTTCATGCTTTGGGCTGGAAGAAACACCACTGAAACATGTTTAAAATATGCACATAGTGATATAGTTATGTTAACTATTAGTAGTCAAAAATGTACTACTTATGGCTAATTTTTTTCACAGAGAAATAAGAGAAGAAAAATATTGAGTCTGCTGCAGATGCTTGAATGTTAAAACCTAAGGTAAAAACAAAACGGTGTTCGTCTTTAGGTTCTCGTACAAATGATCATATAATTGAAAAAGTACCATGTTTATGAATTGCACTGGAGTAACAAAATGTGGCATATACAATAGTTTGGTTTTGAAAATAAAATGCACAAAATTGTATAATTATAGGAAAAAATATTACCAGACGTTGAACTCGTTTTCTTAGAAAATACATAGAATTCGAAAAGTTAAAAAGATACTTCAATAACTGATAGCAAACTTGTGATTCGTGTACCAATTCAAAAAAGTATAAATGAACTTACCCACCACGACACCAATTATGGCCCCAACTGGTACTAAGTGCTCGCTAGCAGCTGAAATCATCCATACCAATAAATAAATTAATAAGTAAAGAAATAAATGAATAAATGTATGTATGTATGTATGTATGTATGTATGTATGTATGTATGTATGTATGTATGTATGTATGTATGTATGTATGTATGTATGTATGTATGTATGTATGTATGTATGTATGTATGTATGTATGTATGTATGTATGTATGTATCAATATCTACTACCTTTCCATAAACGCGTACATACATACATAAACGCGTACAGATTATTTCCTCTTCTAGCTCGAACATCTTTCTTCACTAAACATTTTCCCATTTCTCTAACCAACAGCTTCGCACTTTTATATTCATAATTTTCTGTTTCTACATCCAACACCTTCCCATTTCTATATCCAACACTTACGTTTCTATATCCATCATATTCCCATTTATATATCAATCACTTCCCGTTTCAATATCCAGCACTTCTCGTTTCTATACCCAACACCTTCCCTTCACTTTAATTTGACTACTCTTTGGTATTAAGCTATTAGATTTGTGCGGATATACATACATATTCTCGATTGATAGATCGGAGGATCGAGCGCTCAACTGTTTTCTTTTGTATTAGTCAGGTATTTACAAATGGTACAGCACATAAAACAAAACACACAGAAAGCGATATCGAACAAACCGAAAGCAACAACAACAACATCATCAAGAACAAACCATACAATCAATAAATACATGTACTGAAATTTCAAATGGGAAGATTCAAAATTTGGAGCTTTAAACTAAAGACTGAAGACGTCAAGTTATGATATTGAGATGAATGATGAAGTTATTCTAGGATATTTTGAGTCTTTGTGACCAACGGAGTCCACTGTACTGAGAAAATACTCAGTTCAAACAGAAATGCGGTCTTTTTCACGCTCAAAAAGGTAATAGAAGCAGAAGAGACACGGTTCTGTTCGTGAACTTCAATTGCTTGTGGCGACCTCCTGTGTTTAATATCGTGCTGCTCCACTCAGGGAACAATGACGTCACACAACATCAACTGTAGCAAAACAATACACAAGCAATTATCAAGGCGAAAGGTGTTCCTGGTCAGAGTGCCATTAAACCACAGCCCATGCAGATAAGTACTGCCTGTAAAATGTTTAAATTGCTTTCCCTGGCAGGTGTAGAGCGAATTAAATGTCAAATTTCTTCCTGAAGCAAATAGTACGTATTAAATATCCACACAGGGGTTATCTATTTGGTTTTATTAACTTAATAAATAATGTTCGGTTTTTAAACCAAAACCCTTTCATCATACTATATTTCATGAGTTTACAATTGATTGTTCTGCTTTGTTTGAGACATCTCATTGACCGAGACTGATTTAGAACTGAATCTTCAAAACAAGGAACTTACAGGTCTTAAAACTGAATGGCATATTAACCATACGTTGACTACCATACTGAAGGCTGAATGCAACCTCGTAGTTATTTCCTGGATTCAGTCCAACAATGTCCACAAAGTTTGTGTTCCTACTGACTGTGTAGAGTTTAGTGGTGCCATCGAGCATGTACAGAATTATTCCGATGTCCGTTCTCCCGTAACAGGATTCAGTCTCAGGAAAATCCCATGCCAAGCGAACACCGTTTGGTAGATTCTGAGCCACATGCATATTTGTGGGACCGGAATCTGCAAGTTAAAAAGGTAACTTGTTATTAGCATGATATGCATGTGCAACTTGTTGTCATTTGGTAAAAGATGTCAGGTTCTTGCAAAGTGTATTAAAATATTTAATTATCAAGAAATTGTTAGAGATGTACTTTTTAGGGAATGACATTCAGTCTTTTATGGAGTTATGTATTTGTTTGTTGTTTTCAATAAATTTTAGGTTTTATATGTTACAAGAAAGACAAATCAAACGAAAAGATGGCATATGTCCCTTTAGACAAAATAAAATTAAAATATAGGCATTAGAAATGAAATTTCTTGTTCAACGTTCCAAAGACTTGACTTGCTGCCATATTGAAAACTAATAACTAATAGATAAGGATACATACTTACATTTTTCTAAGCCTTCTAGAGTGGTCAGATTGTAAATCTAAATGAAAAGTAATCGTGCAAATTATGTGAAGAAACGATTATGTGATGAAATGAGAGAATCTTCATTATTTATAACGCTAAGGTCAAATAAAAATGTATGCGTTGTCCTGGTTACCCAACCGGCTCTATTTGTTCCTGCCGACCGTATGTTGTTTCTGGAGGAAAATATAACAAAGGTATGTAAATACGATCCGAGTTAAATTCAGGATGGGAAAGGCGCTTATTTTCGAGATTAATCTTCATATAAATCCGTCCGGACCCCCTCAAATAACATCGCCTCTCCCACAAGAAAAAATTGTACATACCCCAACTTTTTCAACGTAACCAAAACCACACAATCTTTTACATGACCTAAAGTGAGATGCCAAACTTTGAAGAGGTTCTTTAATCTATTGCGTTAAATATATAGATATCGATAAAAGCAGTAAACAGTAAAAATATGCCATTACACTATTTTAATTATTAACTATCCTCAGTTATTATGGTACCAAGGGGGAAAAAAATCAAACATTTCAAGGATGTTTCATTTTCATTTTTCGTTGCTTGTTTCGAGTATACTTTGCTGGTAGTTATTGGCTGGCTTCAAGATAATCATCGCAATCTGCAATCTTTCTACTCATTTTTTCAGTACATTTCATTCTTTATGTTGAATAAATGACAAACGTTTACAAATGGAACAAAATAGAAATTACGAGCGGTGTTAAATAGTATGTTTAATAGTATGGATACCTTCAGAGAGAAGTTTTCTGAGAGCAGTGCTTGATTGTACACGGTGATGTTCACAGTGATATTAACGTGGTCAAGTTCCTCTTTAGCCGTCATTAACCAGCAGTTATCAAGGTCCAGAATCTGATCACGAAGGAAGCATTTCTCGAGGACACAAATACATTCCAGATGACTTTTACAAGAACCATTTATCTGCAAAATATAGTACCCTCCAATAACTTCGCAGTCATTTGCCTGAATACTCAGCATCCAGTTTTCAGGTTGCTCGAGTGACTTTCTCAGCTTTTATTATGATTAAATGGTAAAATAACGAAATCCAATAAGTTTTTTTAAAATTCAACAAATATTTTATATACCAGGAATACAAACTAAAAATATGCAAAGAATTTACAGTACTGTGAATTAAATCCCAAATAGTCATAAAAGTTCTATCCTCAGACCTAGTGAATAAAGATTTAAATAAATTTCGGTGGTGTTCCAAAAATATAATGAACATTGAAAACATTGATGTTCATGCAATGTCCTGTGATGTGGAAATGTACCAACAGTTTTCGACGAATCACAATAATATAATCCAGTATGTCCTTCTCTGACTTCGTTCTAATTCCTAGCTAATGCATGTTTAAGAATATTATTGAAGAGCACTTTGTTTTTACAGTGATCACTAATTTGAATAAATAATTCCATCCAAATCAAATACTGAACACAACAATAAGAATGATTTTACTAAAGATGTTATCACAAGAATAAACAATTTCTCAAGTAAACAAGATTATAAAAATCAGACATAATAGCAGAACCATAATTATGGTCAGGTGTAAATTTTAAGTTGTCAAGAAGATAAAATCTGCTAATAAAATTCTAATACGAAAATATGGTAAACATGTTTCTTGAACTGTAAAAGCTGCATACAGTTTTCTTTTCGACTTTTATCGTTTAGTATTTAATATTATGGGGCTTTCTAATTCACATTTAAAAACTAGTTATTTTTCTTGTGTTGATAAGATTTATCTTTCGATAATTTTTCCTCAAGTTGTTTTATTTACACCTACAGAACTTTGCTGTTAATCAACATTACACAAATCAAATGTGTAATAGCTTTTTTCAAGCAGAACATTGAATAATCATAGATAATTTCCAGTTGAAACAAATGATTACATCATGCCAAAATATAAATTGGACAGTTTTCAACCACACGTATCATTCATTATCAAACCAAATGCTTGCGTCACTAACTAGATTCATTTGTTCTAAGAACGTACTTGCTTGCGATTCCTCAGTTTTAACGCATCGTTACAACTAGAGCTGGACAGGCTTTTCCAATTATTATTTTTTTTCTCTTGTATCGTTAGTGCAAATATAGTGCTTTTGACAATGGACCAGTAGATTTCGAAAATGGTCGAGATGGTCTCACACTAGGTTTAGACAGTACTTATCAGTTTTTATACAGTATACCTACAAATTAGACAAGACCTCAAATTTTCAGACAACACTTCCATTAGATATATAATCACAAAGTGTTGTAAATTAAATTCAGTGCGTGTCTTGCTTGAGCGATTTGTAATTGCCTGCAACAAGCACTCAGTGAAAAGCGATAAAACCATAGTTAAAACTAATTTTGCACTATTTGTTTTCAGTGTATCAAATATATATATATATATATATATATATATATATATATATATATATATATATATATATATATATATATATATATATATATATATATATGTTTGTGTGTGTATGTGTGTACAAGTGTATGTATGTACATATGTATGCATGTATGTATGTATGTATGTATGTATGCATGTATGTATGTATGTATGTATGTATGTATGTATGTATGTATGTATGTATGTATGTATGTATGTATGTATGTATGTATGTATGTATGTATGTATGTATGTATGTATGTATGTATGTATGTATGTATGTATGTATGTATGTATGTATGTATGTGTATTGCAGTTTTTTTTACATGCTTACATTTTTAGAACTTCCGGGTATATATCCATAATATTTCACTTCTCCCGTATCATCTCTTGTCAACGTAAACCCAATCTTGTGCAACCCACTGTCATGATCGCCAGCTTGAAATTTTATTCTGACAAATAATAAATTAATAGATAAATAAGGTAATTTTTTTTAAATACAAAGATATTGTCGCAATTCATACATTGTTTCGATATTCAAAAGACCTTTATCAGAGAAATGTTATTGCTGTTGGAAAAAAAGGATCGGTAGCGCAAGCAGAAACATGAAGAATTCATTATATATTCCATAAATTATCTTGTAATAAGTAAAAAGTATTTTGATCTGATTCTTTTTATCATATTTTTCTTAGATTAGATACTTTCCTGAAACAAGTCCCTGGTCATTCATAGAGGGATAGTAAAAGAAGCTCATAAGTTGCCTGCATTCCTTTAAAGAAGCACATGATACTAATGGTCAAGTGAGTAACAATAACCAGACATAATTTCTTTTAAAACAAAAACTCTCTCTCTCTCTCTCTCTCTCTCTCTCTCTCTCTCTCTCTCTCTCTCTCTCTCTCTCTCTCTCTCTCTCTCTCTCTCTCTATATATATATATATATATATATATATATATATATATATATATATATATATATATATATATATATATATATATATATATATCCAGTTGATGTGAGAGAAAACACGATACTAAAGTTAAAAGATTTCGTCCAAATTGCAAACGATGCCGTAATTTATATAACTAAACTATTTACTGAGTTTCTTTTGGTCTCTTTTTCATGAATATTTTTTAGCATCTACCATTTCGTACCTCGAAGTGTAGTTGTATGTACCGTTCACTTGATTTCGTACCAAATAAACAGATTCTTTCGAAACAATAGGTCCACTTGTATCAAAATGCACTTCAGTCCCATCCACGATGGTGTTGCCAAGAATATCATGAGCGCGGACCCAAATTCTCGTTGTCTTTCCGTCATTTAACGTGACACTGAACGAGAACTTCTCATCAACATTAGGTATGTCGAACCAACCATGAGCTGGCAAATTGGTATCGTCTGAATAACTCGTTACTGCCTCAAATCGTATTATTCCATGTTTGTTGGGAATTTCACTTGTGGTTCTTGCACCTTCATCATCATCTAGACTAACAAATCTTGAAAAACAAAAAATATTTTGTCAGATTAAAATGCAGAAGCATCAATTTATATAATAGGATCAATTTTGATATCTTTTAGGAATGGGTACAAATACTATACAAACAATGAATAATTGGTTAAGCGATTATCACGAATTTAGAATGTAGTGATTATTTGTTTGACTATGGTAAGTCGGTGTTGGGATCATTACTAAACTAAATAAATAGCCACTTGCTAGGAGTAGATGCCATGATATACAATGTACAGCATCCACGAGCCCTTACGACAGCATGGATTAATTCCGTACTATGGACCCTCCATACTTTTTTACCATATGGAGTTTTCTAGATAATTTTCTAAGTTTAGGTGTTTAGTAATTTGATATATAAAAAATTCTTTGCATTAGGATTTAAACATCAAAGATGGGTTTAAAATAGAGTAGAGAACGACAAATATCCGATGCCTTCTCGAACACTCAGATATCAACCATATAGTCCCTAGCGAATATATCGAGGCAAAGGCCATGCTAACACACACACACACACACACACACACACACACACACACACACACACTCTCTCTCTCATTTTTATATTTTAATTTTTAATTTATTTTTTTTTATTATTAAAAGTTATCTGTTTCAGAACCTCCTTATATATCAAAATAGAAGCATCAATAGAAAAAACTACATATGTGTTTTTGTTCCGAGTTGGTTGAACAAACTAGTTTCATACGGCCGAGATGTATTTTTCTACGTTACTGTAGCAGAATTGAAACCGAGTAGGGTTTGAGTTTGGAAAAAATGAATAACAACAAACACAAAAGCGATGATTGGAATTTATAAAATGAAATACTGTATATATATATATATATATATATATATATATATATATATATATATATATATATATATATATATATATATATATATATATATATTCACACACACGCACACACACCCCCACACACACACATATATATATATATATATATATATATATATATATATATATATATATATATATATGTGTGTGTGTGTGTGTGTGTGTCTATTTGAATATAAAACAAATACACTGAATCTCACACTCAATATCACACTTTATCCTACAAACACTCATGAAATTATAAAGAAAGAAACAAAATGATTCGTTGGCCTCTAGACTAAAAAAAGAGGCAGAAATATAGTATCATGTAAAATGAAAAATGAGATTAACTTAATCTCTTGTACGCATTAAGCTTTGAGATTCATGAAATCTCTTGAGATAAATCAGACAAAGGAAAATGAGCAATGCTCATAATGTTATTACTATTGTTTCGACTAAAGAATACTGAGTTCATCTAAATACACAAATAGATGAACAACATCACTGTAAACTGGAATAGTCATTCACTTCATAAACTGTCACTCTACAGTTTATTCAATACACGATCTGGAACTCTGCAGTTTGACTGGGTCCCTTTCTTATCGATCCACGTTCATATGCATCACGAATTCCTTATATGTATTCATTCACATACATACATGTATTCATACACATAGACGTAGACGGCACGCTGCAATACAGATAGCTACATCCAACTTTGATAGCTCTAGGCAGCTCTTATAGGACACTGAATCTTTCAAAAATCAAATAAAACAAAGCTTTGACACTTACCACTATGGTATGAGATGATGGTGGAAAGTATGCTCACTACTGACAAAATCCAAATGACTTGTATCTCAGTATGAAACGTATCAAGCTTAAATCCATAGGAGTGAATAATAGTTATGGTCAAATGTTCATGTATATCATTCTTTCCTGTGTTTTGCCGCCTGCATGTAATTTTGAAATCACTTTTCCTGGGTCAGAGTGATTCACCCTATGTAATGTTGTACGCTTGTACAATGAATAAAGGTGAAAAATAGATTCAAGGCAAAACCAAGTTATTTATAGTTCTATAACAGTCATATCAAACGAGTTCTTTCTCCCAACTCGGAACAAAGCACTTATGAGGTTTGTTTTCTTTATATATATATATATATATATATATATATATATATATATATATATATATATATATATATATATATATATATATATATATATATATATATCCCCTCTTTATTCACATATTCTTTTTAAATTTTAATGTAACCGAATTTTTTTAAAAGGCACTTTGCATTTTATGAAATATGCACAACTCTCCAAATATCCCTATGTGGCGTATGTAACAAGGGCTGGGCCGATTTATATACTGTACAGTTGATTCTAATATGGTGATTTACTCTTTAGCTCTAATTAAAAAAAGTATTGTGCGGTATATATGAATAGATGTGCAATGCGGTCACAGACAAGTGTATTTTGTCCTTTTTTCTCTCACGGAACAGTTTATGGATTAGTAAGTGCCCCTTTGCTTACACTTACTGAAAACACAGCCTCTGCTTTCAAGCTTTTTCTCTTCACAAATATAGCTGAATAACAGTAATTGATTAAATACGTTCAATTTAATACAAAAAGCTAATTACAGTGTTTTTAAATTCTTTATTTTTTTCTTTTCATTTAATACAAGAAACTATGGATGCATTGATGTTTAAGGTGATAATTTAAGCATATATTTTAAAGAAAACGAAGTTTCAATATTTTTCTAACACGCAGACTCTACTTTAAGTGGATATTTTGCAACAAGAAAATTCCAAACAATATTGTTTCTTTAATTGTTGCTTGAAAAGTGGCAAGAATTTAAAATGTAAACAAACATACAGTTCCATGCATCTTGCTCAAGTGATGAAAAAGTGTCCACAGTATAACAAAATATAGTTCTTGTAAATTTATGTCAAAGTCAAAACAGCTGCTGCCCTCTGTGATGGTTCTTTCTTTATATTTCAAATGTTTATTAGTTTTACCATCATATTTACTACACAAATTCTACGCCTCAGTAATATTAACTGACAAATTGAAAATTATTCCACTGAAGCTTGCTTCTTAATAAAGATATAAAATTCCGAAAACCGTATTTTTAAAACTGAAACTGAAATGGTTCTTGCATGTGATTTAGTATTTTAGATAATTTGCATTGTGGAATATATCTTTTCTCAATCAATGCTACAGCTGGGAACGAGATAAACGGGTACATAATTCAGAAGTTTTTGTTTTTCGATTTCCTAGACCTATCGTTTAAGGTCGTTGCGCCCAGTATTCAACACTTTGCTGCAATTAGCAAACTCATTTGAAGTCAATATGCTATAGCCGTAGCGACGTCTCTTAATTAACTGTCCAAAGCGGTTTTGTAACTATTAATAAAGACTGGTTCATGACATAAACCAACCAGGTAGGTACTAGTTTAAGTATCTAATTAAACAGGTGTACTCCGAACGTGGGGTCATTTTAATCATGCATTGAATCTTTACATGACATGCCCGAGTCTTTCTTACTTTGTCTTTCAATACAAGATTTCAGCGGCCAACTACTTGGTCTCTTCCACTCATGATTGGTGTCTCTTTAGCTTCATCTGAGAACTCAGTGTCAAACATTCTGTCAAAAATATTGCTGTCAACCTCAACTAACTCGAATTTCTCGGGTGTAGATATCGTGAAATACCATAAACTTTACGTCTCAACTTACGGAACCCCCGCATGGTCCCCAGCAGCAAAAGCATCTTTTTTTTCACTCAATATGAATGCTGTTCTTAAAATTACAAAAGTGTGCTGAAATTTTTCAGTAGTTTAAAATGTATAGAAATAAATTGTTCCCGATATTTTATAAGTGGGCTATTATTGAAAATTTCAAATTGTAAAAATATTTTCAGGCTGGGTGTGCGATATGGAACTTTTAGGTGTGCGACACGGAATCACAAAATGATCATCTATATATACCACGCCAGATCAAAAATTTAATGGGTATATAATAATAATAATATATTTTACAGTACTAGCAAATGAATTTAAAGCACTGTATTCCCGTCTCAAAACGTTACTGGAACTTGGCACAAGTTCACGTTCAAAGATTGTATCCATGCATTGATGTTGCGTATTTTGTCCCTTATGACATGAGAGAGAGAGAGAGAGAGAGAGAGAGAGAGAGAGAGAGAGAGAGAGAGAGAGAGAGAGAGAGAGAGAGAGAGAGAGAGAGAGAGAGAGAGAGAGAGAGAGAGAGAGAGAGAGAGAGAGAGAGAGAGAGAGAGAGAGAGAGATTTTAATGAACTTGTATCACATGTTAAAAATGGTGATTATTAAGATATTTCCTACTATTTTTTTAAAGTTTATTATTAATTAATAAGTGGAAATTCCTCACTGATCTAGAGAATACAGAATATTTTTTTTTCCAAAACTTTTGTAGCTGTCAACCCAATCATGCACGTTGTGTTGCTTATCATAGCTGAGGGAATCTAAAATTAGTAAGTGGATGATACCGCTCTTCAACAAGCATCTGGGATAATACATGAAAGACTACCGGACAAATGTTTGAGGTTGCTAAATATACAAAAAGCTGGATGGATAGGTAGGTAGGTAGCAATATTCATATGAATTTAGACAAAGTCCTTATTCTGTCTTTCATAGGCATTGTTTTTACGCATCAGCTTGCTTCAAATTACATAGTATAAACTTCAAACTGCATATATGAACTTACTTTAAACTGCGTAGTATTCCATCCATCTGAATCTCTTGAAACTGGATTGGATACGGTTTGACTTTATTCAAAAGATTTCCAACTTGGATGAATTTATTTGTAAAATGATTTACCCACTCTACAGTAATATTGATCTTATCCCCAACTTTTGCAGTCTGCCACATATAATCAGTTTCTAGAACGGCTGAGGACACAAAAATTTTACCGTCTTCTTTTTTATTCAAACTGATGTTCGAATTCGGACTATAGAGGACAAGTCTTCGGACTATTTTCGAGTTATTTGCTTTGTCCGCAGCCTGAAGAAGGACCGAATACATGCCGTCTTTTTCAGGAGTGTAGAAGTGACGGTAAATATTGTCATGGGTGTGGTTGAAGTCTGCGTAAGAGACAGGAGTTAGGGGTGACAACTCTTCGAGATTGCCATATGGATCTGCAGAGAGTTTGAAGACTTCCAAGTGGTAACGTTCCATTCCTGAGAGCTCATCTGTCCAACCGGCCCAAGAAATGTTAAGTGGCAACTGCAATTAAAATTTGAAAGAAAAAAGGAAATTCTAAAAAGTATAGATCATATAGGAATATATTTTATTATTACTTACTGAGTACACGATTCCGCTATATCCAAAACGCTCATTTTATTATGTGCCAATGGAAATAGGGCTTTTAAGTTCTCCTTAAACTTCATTTTGTTGTTGATTCATAAATAATGTATTCATTAGAAAAATGATAATGTAAGAACAATTAAATATTAAATTTCACGTTTCAAAACATTTCTATTGTAGACCTACTAATTATGTAAAATATTTGATTATCGCAGTTATGTGAACATTGATTTCGTAGTGTCTGTTAGTTTTCTCTTTATTATTACATGGCTTTACTTCAGAACATAACTTCATGTATTATACATGAGACTATAAAGTGCATAACCTGTTGAGTATTTGGCATATCTTTTCATTGTATGAAACCCGATAAAAGCACCAATTTAATATTTTTGTTATTATCCTCACATTTGAGCGTGATATAATGTCGTACCATCGAGTGTACGTACGCCCACCCGCCCGTCTGTCTGTCCGTTTGTCTGTCAGTAATTTTATCTCTTCTTAAACCTCTGTGTGAACATTTGTCAAACCTGGTACACAAGTTACAAATATTCCAATTATAGTGACCCTTTAGAAAATATTTGACACAATATAAGAGATCCAATCAAAGCAGAAGGACACACTGGCAAAAACATCTGTTTGTACATTGGACAATTCAAAATTGGCGACGTGTATCACAGATATATACTAGTAATAAGTCTATTAACAATTAAAAAAGCAATGGAAATATCTGGAAATAATTTTACGTCATCCACAACGAAAACATATACTATTGCTACTACTATGTTTGTAGCTTCTGTACGTAGACTTTTTCAGTCTCCTCACAAGCATTAGCTTTCCAACAGGCTTGTGAGAATCCGCTATGTTATTGACGGCTTTCTCAGGAAAGGAAAAAGCATTGGGAAATAAATAACATGGGTCGCAATAATTTCATCGGGCAGGATATAATGCACAAATTTTACATTGTCGGACAAGTGTGGAAGTTTGCTTTAATTAAGATTACTAGGTATACTAATGTCTAGAGGAAGAAAAGTAACAATCCATAGGACTACTAACCCTTTATCAAATTCATTCACATGCCGTGCTGGACAGGATCCATCTAGAACATGTTTTTTGAACAGGCACGTTCAGCCGATTGAAGCAAATCTTGCGTGACTATTCCACGACTTTCAAGTTATTGGCTAATATGCGTGCATGCATAGACGACCCCTACTAACACATTTTGGCCAAATAGAACTACTAATAGCAACCCACATACACTGCCTTCATGAGATTGTAATTTAGTATTTTACCAGTGTGTCAGTTTGAAAATCTATTAGTTTTGTCTTCCAATATGGATTTCGGGTACATTTACACAAATGAGCTAAAGTGTCTTTCAAAAATGAATAGACTTTTCGCCTGGACGTGTCATAATTAGTATTTCATTTTGATCTTGCAGATTAATGAATCATTTTAATTCTCTCATTATAAAAAGTAAACCTTTCTCCCCCTAACAAACAAAATCACAACCCCCATGTCATTGTTTCGTGTAATTGTGTTTCATCAAGTTTGCGTAGTTCTCACGTGATTCTGATTTGTTCTGGGCATATTGGATTATGAATAATTTGATATATACAGGTCATTTGGTTCAGTCACCTCGTACTGCCGAAATATTGTTCTTTAATATTTCAGTTTTTTTTTCCTTCCATTTCTACACAATGAATAATGGACTTTACGACAAGTCTTCATGTCTTCACTGTCTGAAATAATGTAAGGAGTCAGATAAATGTCAAAAAACATTGTCAGCCATGTAGCGAAATATTGAAAAGATATGCATAATATGTTATCAATGTTAGCATGATTTAACTTGCATTTTGTCATGAAAATATCAGAGAATATAAATTACAAATCTTTTACTTTTTCCTACTCACTTTAGAAATACTTTTTAAGAGTTTACAATTACCACGCTTTTCTAAGACAGTGTATGCGGCATGTTGTTGTATGAGAGTGACTGATGGTATTTACCCGATATTTTATACAATAAGAAACATATATTGTAATTTTTTACTTTGCATTTTGTTTAGTATTTCTACTTTAATTTACGAGATGAACATTCCGCAAACAAAACAATAATTTTTATTTTCTACGTACTTTTGCTTGCAATGTACTCAATTTTTATGTTCAATATTAAATGAGATATATAAAGTCCCCTTTTACTAAGACTACATCCAGAACTAATCATGAAAAACATTATTTATATTATTTCTTGACAGATTACTTCAGAATCTATAATTGCGCATCTCGTATCTGAATTTCCCATAAATTTATTTTAACAAGAAATATGATTTATATGACGTTAAATTGCAATTCGCAATCAGTTGGGCGGATGAAATAAAGGAATACGATTCTGTTTATTTCTTAAAATTTGTTTAGAAGACGCGGTTTTCCAATGAAGTCTGATGTTAATAAAAGTCTGAGTCCAAGGATTGAGAGCCAGAAAACTAAATTCAAACGAACGAACGAACGAACGGACACATATATACAAGTTACGTACGGACGGAGGATAAGGGGAACACTTTGTTGTCCTGGAACATTTGTGGTAGAAAAAAAAAACACATTAAAATCCTTAGATGTCTAATTCTGGTGTGCTCATCTACATATGCATATATCCGTTTTCTCAGATTTTGTCATTTACACATCCATGCGATCGGATTCTCAAATTTCATCAGTCTAGATTATACTGGTTCTATGTTGTCATTACAACGTTTTTACTGAAAACATGTATGTCATGAAAATATCGTAATAAAATTAAGGAGATGCGCATTTAGTTTAAGCAATTTGTAGGCTTGTGTGATAGCATGTTTAATTATTGGAATTCGTTGCAGTGGGAAATATTCCTTAGCACAAAATAATTAGTCAATTATTAGGAGCAAACGTCACGGAGAGAAAGTGTTAGTGAGTTTCTGAGAAACCATAGCCAATGAGTAGCGAACTCAGACCCAATTCGCATGACTGTCCCTGTCGAGATATAGCACTTATACAAAGTAGTGGTGTACATCGGTGTTGTGACTGCAGCAGCAGTGTTTTATGGTAGTAAACCGGTAAATTACACAATGGGATAAATGCGAAAGGACTCGGAAGATACCGTTTATGTTGCCATAGTGGCAAATGAAATTTTGCTTTACTGGTGTGATGTGCCTTGAAACGGTAGATCGACTGGCCTCAAGTGTGAAGTTAAAATAGTCCCCCGTGTTAGGGATAGTTGTACAGTTTCTATGGTGTGAATTACAAGCGGAACGGAAAGACAATATAGAGAAATTGAGGGAATGTGCGGTTGATGGCTAATTTGCAAGTTGTAAATAATGTGGTCTTGTATTGATTAGTGTAAAATTTATGTATAGAATGGACAAATCGGTCTTTCCAACTTACAACTGAAGTTGTATAAAAGTCTTTAGAAATATGGGGTAAACTTATGATGACTTCTAGCGGAATTCGATTCCAGGGTTTTGACACCGCTCGGTCAAGTAAAAGACCCCTGGCTTGTAACAGTATGAACAATAATTAAAAAATACACATTTTGTTTAAATGTTGCCATATAAGTATTCAAAACCATAGTTTAAAAGTTGGGTAAAGTACAAAAAAACCAATAAAGGCCTGTATACTGCAATAAATAATCATGCTAGTCATTGAGATTTGTCTGCCTGGTTCCATGAATAAATTTACGTTTTAAATAACACACTGTACACTCTTTTCCTGATCATTTGTTCTGCTGGTAACTGACACATTTGGTAATGCCTTTAATGTGTGTTATACAGTAGTATTTGCGGACGATTTGTCACTTCTTCAGAACTTGATTTGATAGCTGACTCAAAAGAGATTAGATATAACCTACAACTAATAAACCATTACAGTACACTTCGTAATCCTCATAGATTTCATTCACCATATATTATGTACCTCGGGTTAGGTTTTCTTCCTCCAGATATCCTTATTTGTGCATATGGAAGTTATATCCTCCTTCTGGCTAAGCAAAAAGTATCGGTGATGAAGTTTGATAAGTTTAGTAACCGGAAAATAATGTAAGGATATGTAAATTACTTATTAAAATATAAAGTTTGAGCTATACCTTAGTAAACTCTTTCTCGATTTTTAGAGGCGTATCTATGGATGTGGAACATTTAAAGTTGTTTGACTCAGAACAGTACTCTGGTGCTTCGAAATCAAACTTAAACTCTACTTCCTTCCGGTCAATCTGACCTTTATAGATCTGGGTCTCCGTCATTGTTTGCTTCTGATTAGTGTTGACTTTTCTGTAACCACCACTCTTTGCGGTAAACACGACGTGCAACCTGTTATGATGTAAACAATGAATGTACAACGTGAGAGTGGATACTCGATAATTTATATGCTGCCATTGCAAAACATTCATGTGAAAAACTGAATTGTGTCCGCTTTAGCAATTAAAAACTTGTGATTTTGAGGAAAACTAAATTTCAGCCAATATGACATAAGTATACAGCTGCAAAACTGTATGACATCATCTAGGAAAGGCAAATATGCCAAAAACTAAAAGGAAAGAGTACTTGAAATTGGCACTAGGTTTGTGCTTCATATATATATATATATATATATATATATATATATATATATATATATATATATATATATATACACACACATAAATATAATCGCATAGAATCTGAGGTATTAATTTGGTCCAAGCAGGAAACGAATCAGCGCCGCTATTAACATCGCATGCACCAGAGATTTAATCCATTCGGCCATACGCCCATCCATCGAAAAGATGTAACAGAAAGTAAAACAACCTGCTCAAGTGAACGGTAGTCAGCTTGCCGGTTGGTATTAAACCTCAGCAAAGTGCACAAACCCACTATATTTAGAAAGCAACACACACACACACAATATATATATATATATATATATATATATATATATATATATATATATATATATATATATATATATATCTATATATATATATATATATATATATATATATATATATACAGAGAGAGAGAGAGAGAGAGAGAGAGAGAGAGAGAGAGAGAGAGAGAGAGAGAGAGAGAGAGAGAGAGAGAGAGAGAGAGAGACACACACACACACACACTATTCCAGAAGGCGCGAACCCTTTTGGAAATTAAAAATGGAGGATACCCGAAACACTCGTTTGATTTAGTCATAATTCATTTACTAAAATGTATCACTGGGGTCATTTTTGAATATGTTAACATAATTTTCTATGACGAGAAACTCGTAAGAGACACCGCCACACTTGTTATTTATAGTGCAAATGTGCCGCGATAATGAAAATTCTTCTTTACCCTTTTGATACGTCGGGCAGCAACATGATAAGATTGTGCAAATTATTACTTTTTCTCATGTTGAAAAATCTCAAGCGAGTATTAAATAAAGCACTAATCAAACGTATTAAAGTTATAAATACATTAACGTAACAATACATAAAAATGCATAAAATAACACCTTGACATTAGTGAAAAACCTTACGAGACAAAAGGTTCATTTTTACTTGATTTATAGTTCCTTTTGCTGTTATGTATTTTTTCAGTCACACTTTTTCCTGCTTTTCAGCACTATTTTTCCGTACAAGGACACACAGTTCACATATTACCTTTTACCTTTTTATTGATGTCAAGTCAATAGCTATTTGATTGACAACTTTAATTTGATACTTTATATAAAAATGAGAGAGAGAGAGAGAGAGAGAGAGAGAGAGAGAGAGAGAGAGAGAGAGAGAGAGAGAGAGAGAGAGAGAGAGAGAGAGAGAGAGAGAGAGAGAGAGAGAGATTACCAGTCGCCATGTTCTATGTTAATAGAGAACTGATCGTCAATAATCATGCAATTTGCAATGTCCTTGTTTGGAGTTGTATCATTTTGACCTTGGCAATTGTAATGCTTTGTAAAAGCAACATCACGAACCGGACCACCTGAAAATAATAATGAAGACACGGATGGGTTGGGTTTTGTTTACAGACATCAGATTTATTTATATCCACATCATTTATAGGTCGTGAAAAAACTTTGCAGCATTGTTCAATAAGAATAAGCAATGTCAGTTATGGTAGGCCTTTGAAACTGAATTGACGTAGTTCGACATCTGAATACAAATATTCACTCTAATCATTTAATACGAATCAATCAATTGCTCGGTAGAAACTGAATTGACTTAGTTCGACATCTGAAAACAATCCAAATATTCATTCTAGACATTTAATACGAGTCAATCAATTTGCTCGGTAGAAACTGAATTGACTTAGTTCGACATCTGAATACAAATATTCACTCTAATCATTTAATACGAGTCAATCAATTGCTCTGTAGAAACTAAATTGACTTAGTTCGACATCTGAATACAAATATTCACTCTAATCATTTAATACGAGTCAATCAATTGCTCTGTAGAAACTGAGTTGACTTAGTTCGACATCTGAATACAAATATTCACTCTAATCATTTAATACGAGTCAATCAATTACTCGGTAGATACTATGCAGATTATTTAATAATGCAAGCCTAAATTTGTTTTTACACATATTATGCAAATGAGAGGCAAAGCAAGAAAGAAACACAAATTAAATGCATACAAAAAAAAATTGTATCTCCTTGTTTGAATTGCACCAATTCAGCATAATAAGAGGATACATAAATCTACAATATTTAGGCATCGACATCGATTATAAGCTTTCCCGAGTTTCCTTTGTTTCTTCGATCTGCAACCTTCACGAATTTGAAATATCTAAGACTCTCAAGGAACTATTACACAACATTTTGCATGAACGCAAACATGATCCGATTCGAAAAATATGTCGACAATTTCCACATTTCATAGAAAAAGTGAATTTTTGCTTTATTCCAACAAACATTTACCTGATCTAGGAATCTTGGAGATATTTACACTGACTGTAGCATTAACGATTCCAAATTCTGAATCGTGTATATACCAGGGCCTGTTTAAAAGATATGGTGGTTTATATACAGACTGAAATTCAAATTTTAGATAATTGAAATCCTTTTGGTTGCTCCAAAGCGTGTCGGTTTCGTTTGAGTATCCGTCAGTGATGTAAGCAAATTTGGTTGTTCCATTAGAACGTCTCACGTGGGACAAAGTACACGTGCTGAGTCCTATTTCAGGCATTCCTTTATCTGGTGTCACTGAAATATTAATAATAATAATAATAATAATAATAATAATAATAATAATAATAATAATAATAATAATAATAATAATAATAATAAGAAGAAGAAGAAGAAGAAGAAGAAGAAGAAGATTGTTGTTATTGTTGTTGTTGTTGTGGGGCTTAACACCATTTTTCACCACACGATAGGCTATACATGGCGGTCAGTATTAATGGTGGAGGAAGAAACCGGGAAATCCGCAGAATGAACAACCGACCTACGAGAAGCTACTAGCAAGCTTTGTCACCTATCCACCTTCGCCGAATCTTAGACTCGAACCCAAGCAGACAGAGGTGAGATGGCAGTGATCCGCAACGAAGAGCGCTTTAGACCACTCGGTGCCCCGGAACAAGTAAAAGAACGTACCTGTACATATAGAGTTTAATAGATCGTGAGCACTGAAGTGGCTTTATGGTATCAATTGAATGCAAAGGAAAAAAAAAAAAGAAAGAAAAAACATTAGAAAGATAAATGCAAGTAAACGTAAACATATAGTACTATATAGTACTACACGATAAAATATAAACTTTCAAGGTATATACATTAATATACACTCGTAAAATATAAAACACTGAAAATATGGGATCGATATTTGTTATACAAAATGCATTTCCCCAAAAAGTTCAAGATTTTGATCGGTGTGATATAAAAGTGTGACATATTCGCTTAAATATTCTGCTTTAGAGGGTGGAATCTGATTCACTCGACAAGAATGTAATTGACTATTAGTGATCACAGCATATGCACTCCGTCAATACCAACCCTTCTGAATGTATGCATGAATCAGATATATGTGTCCTATATGAAATCAGTAGAATACACATCTCTGCGATTTGTTGATTATTATTATTATTATTATTATTATTATTATTATTATTATTATTATTATTATTATTATTATTATTATTATTATTATTATTATTAATTTTATTATTCACAGCTACTGGCTCAGCCCTCATTGTCTTGAAATAAAGCAAGCCCCTTGATGTTAAGGATTTTGGGTAGTAATCATACTCTACCGAGTACTGATACTTTCTGCTGGAGGTATCACATCCAGTTTACTCAAGTAATCTTTGGATGTTTTGGTTATTTGTACAATTACTCCAACTAAGATTCAAACAATCTTTGTATTTTCTTTTCTGTGTTATGTATATTTAATTTGTATTGATTGTTGTTTATTTTCTATATGATTTTACGTTATGCATAATTGTATTAAGTACTTAATCTTGTCCAAAATCAATTTCATTTATTATACAAACAACATAATACATAGTTAATATTTCTCTACGAGAGTGGGTTAAATATTTAGATCATTTTTAACGAAAACACGTTTATCTTAATCTGAGTCCAGGACATTGGTATTCCCCAATACGTTTTCCATGTTTTTAAATATAATGTTACTAATACATCTTATTTTGTTGACAACTTAGAATGTTCGGGTAATGAAATTTAAACTCTCATCCTGGTTTTAATATTGTGTCTTAGGTTGTTTAAAAAAATAATATTGTTTACTTGAAAAAAAAATACTCATTATAGCAATTACATATGAGGCTGAATTAGTTTTATTGTTGTATTCAGTATTTAATTGGGGTGGGGGAATTATTCATTGAGATTATTATTCACTGGAAATAGAAAGAGCTCATAAATAATATTCTTTGACTAGAACATTAATTTGGAATTATAGTGATTTAGACAAGAACAGTTTTGAGATTATATTTATCTGATAAATCAAAACCTTGTTAGTACATCTCCTCACCACAGGTCCCTGACACATTACCAAGTTTGAGGTTACAGGAAAATTAATAAAATCCGTACTGAAATATATTTGGATCACCAAAGGAACATCATACATTTAGACATACGATGACACATTTAGGACTATTTGGCATTTAATTCACAATACTGTAAGTCAATTTTTAAATTTTCTCATTACTATTCTTGGGAAAAAAATAGTTTTTGAACTTTAAAAAACTTGTTGGTTTGTGCTCTTTTCCGTTACTTCATCTATGACCATAAAGTCGTAAGAGTTACTTTCTCTTGTTCCTTGCATTAGACATGAGAACCTCTTTATGCTGATACCTCTATGGCTTTTTGCGATTCCTGTCTTCGTCGACCAGAAAAAGTTTGGGTTTCCTTTTTCGCATCTCATTCTTCTTCTTTTTTTGAATGGTCATTGACCTTTTTTTAAAATTGCGCCGCTATCTGCTATGTCCGATCTGAAGAAATGTTTATTCCTCTGTCCCTTGAAATGCTATTTCTGAAACAGTTATTCCTTGTATCCACACATTCATCGAGACGATACACAACTTTCGGTTATTTTTAAAATAATATTAAATACTCTTTTACGTTGTCACACTAGTTTCTCTCTTTTGACTGCACATATTATTCCAGGTGCGAGTTCTATTGTGAAATTCAACCCATCGTAGATATTATATTCCTTCTCTAGTCTATAAGTACAGCACCGACAGAGTTGCCACATATATATGTTGGTATTTAGATATGACAGACATATGACGATATGTACTGTACGTCTAAAAGTTAAGCATATCCGATATCAAACATATCAAATATAATATATGCAAAATGAAAGGTTTAGTTCAAGAATGGAAACGTGCAAAAAGCAAATTTGTCTAGGCAATATCTGGTTCATAGTAGTTATGTGTTGCATCTGTATATCACACATTACATTCATGTCCTGTATATTTTTAAATTATATATACTTATGATTTGCTCTATATAAACTTTTATATCTTTTGTATGATCACATGTATCTAAAATGTGTGATAACTTTGCTTGTGTATGTATGGCCTCGTGTGGAAAGTCGACAATTTTAACACCTCGGCTGCATTTGCTGCCGACTGATTATTTAAATGATTATTTTAACAGCAAACTTCCTCTAATATTTATAAACAATCTCTTACAGAAAGTATTTATTTTTACAGACATCGGAAAGGAACGCACTTTTGCCCTATTCCAAATAAAGCGAATCCTTCGTCGTGAAGAACAATATACCAATGTAACTTCTCTGCGCTATCGTCAGATGTTTTTGAATGACTCGTTGTCAAACATGCAAACAGTAACTTTTAAAACGATATTGTCCTCTCACCACTACAATTTGACTGTATACAATAATATTGATAGGTTAGTAAGCTTAACATATCTTCAGAATGCATTTTGTCAAGCAGTATAGTCCAGCTAAAAATCTCTTCTGAAAATGTAAAATAATTCAAGCTCTTTCCATCTCAGATCAATACTTCATCCTGGCGTTAGTAACTTTGCGTTATAACGTCGTTAACTTAAATAATTTAATAATAATAATAATAATAATAATAATAATAATAATAATAATAATAATAATAATAATTCCCTAAATAATAATAATAATAATAATAATAATAATAATAATAATAATAATAATAATAATATAATTCCCTAAAAGTCTACAAACCAAAGCGACATCTTTTTTTTACTTTTTGTACATTTATGTAACGCAGAAAACATTTTCTAAATCTTCTTATTATCCTTCAATTTTTACTATAAGAATAACCGGTATAGAATCAAATATCCGGGATATAAACTGCGTTACATAAATGTACAAAAAAAAAAAACAGATGTCTCTTTGGCTTGTATACTTTTAGGGAATTATACACCGTTTTCAGTTTCCGCAACTAGTCTATACAAACTGGTTGTATTTATAGTTTTAATACATGTGGAGACAGCCATGTAGAGGTTTACAAACAACGTTTTTGTGTTTATTTGTTTGTCGTATATATGTTTTGTATTTGCCTTTGAAAAAGTCTCATTAAGAGTCGAAAGCGCTTAGGCTAGTTAGTTACTAGTTTCGTACTGTTCGTCGTCAGTTTATTGCATCTATTTTAATCAATCCCTGACACACGTGATCTCTTGGTGGATCCAGTACGCTTGAAAGGGTTGTTATTCGCCATATGATTTGTATTCTTTATATATATATATATATATATATATATATATATATATATATATATATATATATATATATATATATATATATATATATATATATATATATATATAATTCTCTTTTGTTTTTCCGTTATTCAGAATTTACATTTCATTTTATTTCCTCATGTTATATATTTTTTTCTATCCATAATGCAAATGGCTTGTTTCAAGCAAAGATTTAATATTGATATCTACAGTACTTAACTTTTTTCTTGTATTGGGCCATTATACCATTAAGGCCTGTTTACAATTATTTGTATCTTTAAAGGAGGAACTGCATAAACCATCGGAGTTCCGATCTTGTCGTGAATGTAATAAAGGAAGAAATAAATTACATTTAAATCAAACTGCAGGAGGACGTACTTGTCAAACAGGCATCTTGTCCGGTGCCATTGAAGCCGATATCGCAGGAACATGAATCATGGTTGACACAAATTCCTGGGTAACATGGGAGCATGTGTGAACAAGCCACTGAAATCACAAGGTATGTATTTTAGGCATATATTGTAATAATAACTGACAGTTTTCTAATATGATTGTAACAACTAGAGTGGAATTCTAAAACGGGTGATAGTTGCCGTATAATATACCGATATTTCGCATGCCGCGGGTTTTAGTACAAAGCGACTGAGGGAAGATGGACACTGAATAAAGTATCGTAAAATAAAAATGCATATTCAGTGACATGGTACAGTGGTACCACGTGTATTAAGAAATGTGACATAATTGAGATCGACACTCGATTTCTTCAATAGGTTTCAGTCGAGGACTAATTTTGATTAAGTAGGTATGATTTAAATGAACACATTGTTACTATCTACTTGAAAAAGATATTATTATTTTTTGCTGGCTTTGAACTTGAAAAAAAACATTGATAAAGTACAACGAAACATATAATATCAGCTAAATAGCAAAGTTTGGTTAAATAAGTTTTTTTTTTTTTAGTTATTCAATACATAATTCAAATCTTCGCCTAGCATAACAGAATGATATCCAGTCATCTAGGTCACGACTTCTTCCAGGGCGTATTCAAGATCAGCAGTATCTTATTAGCAATTAATGATTATATACCTTTACAGATTTTTTTTGACTTACATACAAAGACATATATCAGCTTACTTTAAGAGCACAGAGGCTGGTACCTTTGCTTAGAATTTTCCTATCAGTCATAATCTCTTCTCTCCCTTCTCACGTAAACTATTTAAAAATCATCGCTGGTATTTCAATACAATCTTCTCGTAGCGTAATAAATTTGGATCTAATGCTTAGCTTAAGAAATCCTTTTTCCTATCTTTTTTCTTTTTCTCCTTCTGCTCCTCCTTCTCCTCCTCTTCTTTCTTCTTCTTCTTCTTCTTCTTCTTCTTCTTCTTCTTCTTCTTCTTCTTCTTCTTCTTCTTCTTCTTCTTCTTCTTCTTGTGATCTTGTGATGGTGATTATGCATGTGGCTCCTTAGTCTAAAGCTGGATGCACGCAGTATGGGGATGGTAGTCTAGGAATCTACGACGTTCCATTTTCCTCAGGGAGCTGCCTCCATTAATTCGGAAAACTTTGCGATAGGCGTGCGCCAGATAGATCGGTCAATGGCCGAGATTTCCAGCTCGCTGTTTTGCATTTCACACCATTTTAAGTTACACTTAACCACTCCACCATCGCAGCAGGACTTTTAAAAAAGTATGGGTTGAGCAACAAAATCTGTGCGGGAGAGCTTTTCAATTGTGAAAATCGTTCCACAGGGGCGATCCCACTTTCTCTGCCTTAGGAGCCGGTTCCCAATGGCACGAAAAATCGATACGGCTGGAGACTCCGTTAGCTTCAGTGGATGGCTTTATATACGTACTGAACTTTGACGTGCTATTATTATACATGTAAGGAATGCCAGACCATTTTCTCACGCTACTGCTCGACAAGACTACATCAGTTGACCATAAAGGGGGCACTATTTCATTTTGCACTTGTACTTGCCTATCAAGTGGGCATGATCATAGTTATATCGAGCTGTAGCGTGGGGAAATAGTCTTGCATACCTTAAATGTATAATAGTAAGTCAAGTGTTGAGTAGACGTACAAAAGTTGAATGCTTGAGCCAAATTTATACGCTAGCTAAATATCAGCGTTGATTCTTTAGCTTGCGAGATTGTTAAAAATACATTAAAAATTCACATTACACACACACACACACACACACACACACACACACACACACACATTCCATTTTAGGACGGATCATTGCTTTCTAAAATGTTTGATAAAACATGAGGAAAAGAACAAACCGACTGTGGTTTCGATGTACATACGGCAATTGGCAGTCTGACGACTCACAGTTGAAGAAATCGCGTCGATGAGAGCTGAGGGTATATGATAGAACAATATTAACTTTGACAACCTATCACATAAGGTACTATTACGACCGTGTCTTGATCAGAAAACAGTATATATTTAAAATGTTAATGAATTTCACATTTTTAATGTTTGTTTTTAATTTACCGGTTGTACAGGCCGTGTAACGTCCCACATGACCTGTAGTACATTCACATTCATCTGGCCCAACACATTTCCCGCCATGTTGGCATTTCGGACTGCATATAGCTGATTAAAAAGAGACACAGAGAAAAAATGTAATTTCCATTTCATTAATGAGCAGAATGTTACCCGTAAATAAACGAAAATAAATCGAATCAAATACAGCATGAGAAAATACATCTTACATGGTATCACTCACATTAAACTTAAATGTGTACCATAAATATTGAAATTAACATCCTTACTTCCAATACTCTGTGGTCATAGATAACGATGTGTTGCCTTTAGTCATGGTCCGAAGTGGACACTACATCATATGAAATGCAGTCAATATTTCTTCGTAAATTATGAATCATCACGAAATTCAACAAATTTCCAAAATTTATGTTTAAGGTAAGAATTGTATGTATATGAGTTGAAAATATGACTTTTCACTTTGCAATGTATCGTACTTTTAAGAACAGAGGATAAGGATAAATTTCTCTCACGTATGTTTTCTGCTTCACAAGCTGAAATCAAATCCAACTAGTGATTTGCCAGCCAAACTAGACTTACGAATATTACAGTGCTGATCCCCACTGTGCGTCCATCCGGGAAGGCATTGTTGGGAGTAGCGTTGTTCAAACCTAAACCGCTTTTTATAAGCTGTACACCTGCATATACAAATTTTGACAGCGAAGTGATACATTTGTACGTAGCATCGTCAGCTATGAACAAAATGAACAAGACAAATTTCCTTTTAAAAAAATGGATTGTGAAATCAACATATAAGTGGTATATATTTTGGGTGAATACTTGGTCTGCTCTCTCCTCCACACAATTTCAGGCGTTAAATATATCAGAATAAATAAAAATGCAATTTCAACTAAATCTGAATTCATGCGTAACGAGAATACTTGCCATACGATCATTGTCTAATAACGTAATGCCAGCATGATTATTTATATGCTTACGAATAACTGATTTTGTGTCGAAGAAAAATTATATGTGTCATTAGATAAAATATCTGATAACTTTGTATTCCTTACATTCAATATTCTTAAACTCCAATATATTTTAGTAAAATAGAGTCATTGACTGATTCAGTAATAATAATCGCTTGAAAGTTTCTTTTCATTTGTACTAAACCGTATTTCTCTTCATTGTCTTAAAATAACATTTTTATTATATATATATATATATATATATATATATATATATATATATATATATATATATATATATATATATATATCTTCAGTATTTAGAAAGATTTCAAGAAAAGCATGAATGCTAATGTCTCAATCTGTAGATTTGTACTCTTTCAGAGGATTAATATCTTTAGCTAGTGCTACATGATAAAAAAACATTTGCGTCCCGATAAAACTGACCTGAATACAGCCAGCATATCACTTACCACGAAAGGAAGTAACTTGTGCAGTAATCTTCTGGACGGTATGAAAATACAAGAGTTTTCTTAACTTTTCTGAAATAACAATTATATTCAATAAATTATGATAACTATTATATGCAATAAATGCAACTGGTATTGTCTGATATTCCCCAATTAAATTTTATGGTCGATGTTGCATTAGATATTTAGCCTTATTTGTAGCAGAGATATATTTACTTAACTTGTAACTGGATATTGACGTTGAGACATTGGTGTATACGTCCGCTCTTCAAATTCCACCCCACTCCTTCAATATGCTGCAATATAAGCCTAGAGTACGTGCTTTTTGCATTAACGACTGCATTTATAGCTTTATTAGATTGTGTTATTATTTGTTTAATTTCGGGAAATCGGTTTTGGAAGACATTTCTCATAAATCGAAATGAACTGAATTCGCGAGACTTCATAGAAACACAGATGAGTTTCGCTGAATTGCCCCTATAAAATTTCTTAAAATATGAATTATTGAGATATTCTATTATTATTTGAGAGAGGAATAATTCTGTCTGTTAGGTGTTTATGGCTTGTTTTATACTTCATGACATTAAATATCGATTTACGGCTTAGAACTCCATTCAAATAAATCTTACCAACGTGAAACAAGAAATACCGTACTAGTGTGAAACTTTAGACTTTTAAATCCGTGATTCTTATTTGGATTATATAATAAAAAATGCGTGGAATTAGCGTATTTGACAAATCTAACATTAAGACGACTTTATCTTGAGGTACTTGGAAATGCAGAATCAATGGCCGCAAACCCAATTCGAAGAGAGGTTTCGACATTCTTTTGTTTATAGTTTGGTCTTGATGTGAACTGGATGCTAGTAGGAATGTTGCATGTTACGAGACTTTTACAAAATGTTGCCAAATGTATATCCATGTCTGCCAACCATGTGGTTACATGTAGCGGCATCTGCTTGTAGACTGTTTATTTACTGTTCTCCAGTGATGACCTCTTGAACCACAGTCACCAAACTATTTGTGCTCAAATATTGAACTCATATGCAAATATTCAGTTTTTATTGTTGAAATATAGAATATTGTTAGAAAAAAAATCAATTATATGAAAATTACATAGGTTGTTGACAGTCAAATTTCCTTTTATAGCAGATAACCAGTTAAAATTTAGTTCAGCATTCAGACATGGTTGTGTCTAGTTATACAAGGTAGACTGCATTTGTCTGTCCGTTAATCAGAGTGCTAATATTTCATGATTTTATCAGTTGATATTTTTCATAATCAGAACATCAGTAAAAGATTATTTGTGACACATTGCTCTGAACTCTCGCTTTTTTTCACTAGTTTATCCCCCATTCCACACCTACTTTTACCGACATAGCCTTTCAAAATATTTTTTTATTCTCATTCAGAGTGTCTATAATTGTCCTGTTCGGTAAAAAAAACATAAAGTCTTTTGAAATCGGTGCTCCGTGAAAGTCGGAACGGGACGGTTAGAAGTTTTACCAATCTTTTTAGTCCGGATTACAAAATTATAAAAGAGTATAAAACATTTCTGAGTCTGTCTCGTCCTTCAATTATATCTTGCAGCCCCTGGACAGAACCTGCAGCCTTGCCTTCTGCTGTAGGGATAAATCCACCTTTATTTTCTCTATTTTCAATTCTGATGTTAACAATGACTTTTTTGACGTGTTGCTCAGACTATCTGGTCAAATTTGTCATTTGCTGTATCTCGGCAACATGAAGAAATTTTATCTCCAACTTTCCAGAGGATTCATTTGTCTTGTCGACAAAAGTGTTTAGTTTTAAGCGGCAATCATTACTTCTATACAAAGTTTTGGTCTGTACAAGTCATCGTATTTCTGTTGCTTTCTCGTGTTCGTCAACAATATTGTGTGGTTTCGTGTTCAAAGTTTAGTGCTTGGAGGGGTTAGTTCAGTGACATGTCATACTTTAGTCAAAGATGGTGCTCTGGTGAAGAATCCAGATCTTATCGGAGATTTATTATAACAAGTGAACTCACTTTTGAATTTTTTTCCTTCCGAAATGTGTTTTTACTGTTTTCTAGACCACTCTCGTTTTTGATGGAACTCATATGATACTCTGTCATCTAAAATTGGACCTAAAGTGGTAATTCAACTCAAGGCCTCAAATGTTACCATTTTTTAAATCTAAAAGATCTTCTTTTTACTTTTGTCGTTTGGTTTTCATCATATGTCGAATGTCGGTAATGCAATGGGATTATGCTCTGGCAGTTTTTATATGTGACACATTATTCTGAAAACTAATTTTCTCTCAACCACTCCAATTGTTTGCTGTGTACAAGTGCAGAATGTCGAAGAAATGAAGGATATACGGATGGATAAATCGAGAGATGTCTTATTATGTTACATATTTTGTAGGGGCCCCGAGTGGCCAAGTGGTCTAAAGCGATGACCGTTACGGATCACTGCCATCTCACCTCTGTCTGCGTGAGTTAGAGTCCAGACTCGCCTAACGTGGGTAAGTGAGAAAATCTGCCAGTAGCTTCTCGTGGGTCGGTGGTTCTTCCCTGAGTTTTCCAGGGTTCTTCCTCCACCATTAGTACTGGCCGCCATATATAGCTTATATTGTGCTGAAAAATGGCGTTAAACCCTACAACAACAACAACAACATATTTTATAATAGTTAAACGTTTCCAGCATTAGCTCCAGTATTGTACGTAAGTCAATATCATTTTGCTATATGTCGCCCACTTGCACTCAAATGGTTATTGATACTTTTAGTAATACTATTGTTTGCAATATATAAAATGAATACTGGATTCATTTATGAATTTTGCAATAGACCATTTTATGGAGATTTCGGTGAACTTCGTAATTTGCTCGGAATTTTGATCACGTGGCGGGTGCTCAGCTGACCGCAATATCCAATCGATAGCTGGTGGTCAAAACATGACGGACACATCAGCATTAGCACCAACTTCAGCTTCGTTTATCGAGCTGAAAAATGCATATTCAACAGCGATGATGCCAAAGGTATTGACAAAATTTAATATTGGAACCATCCTGTCTTATTTTCTGGAAACCAGGGCGGATTTTGAAGCCATACGAGAGAGTTGCTATGAGCTGTTTGCATCTGGACATCTACATGTGAGTATGGAAACGAACGGTGTCGATGTTAAAAATTTAATCGTTTTTTTTAACCATAACACCGTATTATATAAATCGAGTTTCGCTTACCAATATAAGAAATTTTTTTGTAATAATACGCAGTATAACAATCCTGGAATATTTGTTGACGGTAAAGCTGCCGAAGTCCCTTCACCATCAGTATTAAAATGCAACGAACACATTCTCGCGTTCTTGAATTGAGACATTCATTTACAGATCAATTCAAGTTCCGATTTTCCTGCTCGTATGAGCCACTGTTTGCACAACAATTCATCTATCCCTGGCAGACGATGGAATCTAATGCCACATCCTTGATTGGAACGAGTTTTGCAACCTCTGACGCTACAAGTAGCAGGCATTTCGTAACTTGTTTTAATCTGATACTTGTAAATAACAATGTACGCCATTTTGTTATGTACATGTGCCCACAAGCATTTGATTGGCTGGAGTATAAAGTGACTCAGGAGGTTTTTCGGATAATTACGGAGCAACTCGGTTAAATCCGGCATGAAATGGGCTATAGTAACAGCAAACAGAGACACGTGCATTTAAAATGATTCACATATTATCCTGCTGAAGTTAAAATCTGTATCTGCTATTGATGATTGATTACGAGAATTAATCTTCATTATCAATATAACTGACACTTTATATGAATGCTTAGAAGCATAACATTTGCACTGGAATAAGCAAGCTGACGAAAGTGTTGAAGAACATTCATTAACTTGATAAATCATACCAATGCGAAGCAAAAGCCATACATGTGTGATATCAGGGATCCTTTGGTTGAATTGTACTTGTCTTGAGGTCATTCAAAACTGTGGAAACAACAACCACAAGCCAAGGTCTATATTTTAGCTCATTCTTCATGTGAACTTATAATAACACGTAAGCAAGATATCATCTAATATATCAGTCCAAAAGCTGCTGACAATGTACGTAAAAGCAGTAGTGTTTTGCCTGTTTTTTTTTTTACTTGCTATCCGCTTTCTGCAGCATCTAGACGCAGTCACCAAATTGAATGTGCTCATGTATTAAATTCGTGTTCAAAAGTTTAAACGTAATCATCATACACAGAACATATTATTAGTGAGATAAGCAATAAAACAAACCTCACATCTTTGGCAGTTTAATTTTCTTTCATAGTGGCTCAAAATTTTAAATTTTGTTTAACATTATGGTGACAATAGGGTCTGATCTAATTATACAAGCTCGACTATATTTTGGCTACCTGGTTAATCTGAATTCCATTATTGCATGCTTTTATTCTTCGGTCATCTGCTAGTTTAGAACTTCAGAAAAAAAACCCCGGGATTCTACTTAGCTCTCAAAACGCGTTTTCTTCCTTAGTACCCATTCTCCAACTCCAGGTTGTTTGGTGGGTGATCATACAAGATGACATCGTGACTACAAATTATGAAACAAGCAAACCTTTTCCAACTTCCGTTCTAAAATCCCACTTAGCTAAAGATCCTTTTCAATGAGGTGGCTACAACAACCACATGGGTATTTTTCTTTGTAATGATACTGTTTCGTACGAAATTTAAAATGAGTAAGCGATTCATTCATAAGTTGTTGTGATAGTACCATCAAACACGGATATATAATTTTCGATGACCCACATCTGACATCCTGCTAAAGTTGAAAGAGTTAAAAATTGTGTATGGGCTTGATACATTGATTAAGAAAACAAAGCATTACTCTTCAATTACTAATATAACTGACACTATATTTGAATGCTCGGAAGTGTAACCTTTCACTATACTAGGAAGATGATGGAAGTGAAGGAGGACGATTACAAAGCCAGAAATGTATTAAAACAACAACGCTCCACTATATATATATATATATATATATATATATATATATATATATATATATATATATATATATATATATATATATATATATATATATATATATATATATAGACAGATAGATAGATAGATAGATAGATAGATAGATAGATAGATAGATAGATAGGTAGAAAAACTTGTCCATCTTTATCCCAGAAAGTCCACGCAGTTAAAGATATTTTCCTATCAAGGGCTACTACACGCACTTGGGTAATGTAACTTGCAATGATGCAATTGTTTACGATTGTATAAAATGAGTACACAATTTATTATTGAATTTTGAAAATAGTATAACCAAACATGGATACGTGTGTATTTCATTTGTCACACATTATGCTACTGAAGTTAAAACTGGTATTTGTAATTTTTAAGAGAACTAACATTACTTTTGAACTATTAGTATAAATGGCAGTATATTTGAACGATCGGATGTATAACATTTCCCATTATTTGACTAAGAAAGATTAATTTAGCGCAGAAACGTTGAATAATTAGTTTCTTAAGAGAGAAACTCCATTGTTGAGCATTTATGTGCACATATAATATTTTATAATATATAAGCGACGTTATTACGTTTAATGTGCTTAATTTTACCTACTGAATTGTTATCATTGATTTGATAAAATATTTAACAATTTTATGAGAGAAAAGAACAATATGATTGGGTAATTCGATTTATTTTCATGACTTCATTTGTCAGGAATCAATCACACGACTAGATAGATATACATCATAATGAAACCCATGTTAGCCCGGCGATGTCGATTGGCTCAAAGGAGAACTCCCTCACGTCATATGATACGCCTAATAATGGTAACTGGTTAGTATGAAAGTCTTAACCCGAAGGGTGCGGGTTCGAATCCTATCACTCGATAAGCCCATGACTGCTACTACAGTGGGCATCTTGCCCAAGCAGATTACTAAAACTAAGTCGGGATTAAATTCTATATTTGTGTTTCTGTGACGTAAAGCACCGAACGGAATCAATCAGGTGCTACATTAACTTGTAAGAGTCATACAATATATCATATTGAGTGAGAATGAATGTGTCAGAGAAAACATTTTTCAAATTTTATAAATGTCACAGCAAGAAAAAGTAAAACATTTCTTTCTCGTGCATCAGCGTACACAATTTCGTTTATAGAAAGAAATAATGTTCCAGAAAATAAATAAAATACGAGAAAGGTAATTAAACGCTAAATGATTGCATTAAATCTCTACATGTAATTTTTTTCTAAAGAGTATATAAATTATGTATTAAAGAATTATGCCACGAAATTCATAAATCTGATAGTATTGTCTCAAACTTCAAAACAAAATTGAAAAAATACTGGCACTTCGAAACTGGATGTAAAATCATTATTTGATGATTTGATGCTCGATTTATTATAAATATTAATAAATGCTTTAGAAGTTAAAGATCTATATTGTACACTAAACAAAAATATCCTTTAAAAATTATTAGTTAATATTCCTGATTTTCTTTTTTTTCTTATTGCATAAATCCATCGTGATGACATGCTTAACAAAGAAGCACAACATCCAAAACTTTTCCACAACCTCCATAATTTTCTGACTTAGCTCTCCAAGTTGTATTTAACTGAATCCGTTTATCAATAAATTTGCTGAATAGTAGACAACTGGAAAGCCGCCTTGAGGACGGAAGAGCAGTTTGCCAGTGCACGAATAACACAAAAGAAAGTGAATATAAAATGGTACTTAATTGGATAATTAGGCTGAACAAGTTTCAGGTGCATGGGTGGTACTTTCAATGGATGTAGCTTCCTACTTTTTCCTAATACATAACCTGGTAGTGTAGCACAATAATATTCTGAACATTAATAAAAGAAACCTTTATAGGCACTTATTAACGTATGCATGCATAGATTAAACAAAAGAAGTTCTCTGCCCCTTATTTATTTGTAAATAGGTGTGGTGTTGGAAAGTGAGGAGTGGTGGATTGTAAGTATTTTTGTTAGGATGCGTTTGTTGATAAAGATATGTGTATGTTTCCTTATGGAATGTGTGTGACCTGAAATTATCCATCTCTCTACTCTATTTTATTCGTAATTGTTGGTTTTTGTCTTTAAAAACGTGTGCTTGTGAGCATTTCATATACCCTCCTTTCTTCTTCGGTTTGTTTCTACTTGCGGGTTTTGGATTGTAAAAACAGTTAAGTGTCTCTAATTAGATTGACATTATCCATTTTTCCATCTATTTTAACATTCATTGCTTCTTGTCCACATAAGAACCGAAATCAAAATGGCTTCGTAATATTGAATTAATTATCCCCATACCGAAGTGGTATCCCCATAATGACCTCTATAAAAAAAGCCCAGGATGCTTTGCAATATCAATAGTATGTCGATGGACTTGGGTCTCCCTCAAAGTATGTATCATCTGGAAACTTGAGTGTTTATTTATCACAAATCGTCGCCCTCCTCCCCAAGATAACCGAACAATACCCCTCAAGAGGTGAGTTGTGTATGAAGGTGAGTCAACGAAATAATATAATGGACTCATTTGACATCAAAAACGTTTTGATGCACATGGGTCGCCGTTAGAGTATAATATAAGAGGAAAGAAAAGTGAATAAAAATTGTACATGTGGTAGGCCAGTGCTTCAGCGGACTAATTGGTTCTTCATATCGGTTCTTAAAGTTTTGTTTTATTTAAATTGATGTTTCAATAAATAAGAGGTTAGAAGGTTTGAATACACAACTTCAGCTGTTGTCCTTGTCTACAATATGAAAAGGAAGAAAGTCATACAATTAGACAAGTTACATTTTGATGAAAAATAAAACCATACTTTTATAAAGAACTTTTTCAATGTAGGACAATCGGGCAGTATCTAGAATTTCTAATATTTGGTTAATAGGCATAGGGAATGATTGCTAATTGGATCCATAGAGGTGTGGTATTATTTTGGCGTATATTATAAGCAACAGTCGAATTTAGGAAATAAGGTTATAAAATAGCCGTTAATAGTGGTAGTTTGCGGACTTGGAACAAACTAAACTATTAAATGTGATGATTTCGTTATTAATTATTTATCTCTTTCTCTCTATGATATTGGTTGTATTAAAGTACGCTTTGAGTTTTATTTAAAGTCATAAGGAACAAAGCAGAATATTAATGTGAACAAATTTATAAATACATTTTGAAAAAACAATGCCCTACGATTTCCAGGAAATTGTAAAATCTTGTGTAAAGAATGGAGGCAATCTTCTTTTGACTTGAGATGCATCCCGTTATGATGTTCACTCTTGAAACAACTTGGTCTTGAAAAGATTAGGGCTGATATCCAAAAATTGACAGTTATATTTCACTGATGATACCAAATCTTGCATTTATCTTGCTTTGGATGTCTTTTCAGGGGATATCTAAACATACACTGCACTGTAACGCTAGAGTTGTGTAACTCTTTCTCAGTCTTAGATCTTCAAAAACTAAATTATTGTCGATCAGCCTGCTCGCTCGATGGCATTTAGTTTAGCTATTTGCTTTAAGAACAGCAAATAAATCGCATATTATTTTACAAGAACACCTACATTCTTCTTCTTCTTCTTCTTCTTCTTCTTCTTCTTCTTCTTCTTCTTCTTCTTCTTCTTCTTCTTCTTCTTCTTCTTCTTATTATTATTATTATTATTATTATTATTATTATTATTATTATTATTATTATTATTATTATTATTATTATTATTATTATTATTATTATTATTGATCAGTGACGACTGAGCTCTCTAAACTATTTTTCTAGCTCTTTGCAGTTTTGTAATAACTTCATAAAAACTTTTTGATTTCTTTAAGGGATCTACTAAACAATTTGGAAAATTCTTTAACTTGCGTCCTGCGATACGGTTTAAACATACTCCTCCCAAATTCTTTTATATTGTATATTTTCTTTGAAAATTATATGGTATGGAACAGTGGTACCTACTAATGTGTTTATTGTATGTGTATGTATGTGTGTATTTAACAAAGATAATATCATAACTTTTTCTCAGAAACATTAGTTTTACTTACCCTTGCCAGTCTGCATTTATTTTGGAGACTTGGGATAAAACCACAGAAAGTATACAAAGAAAAAGTGTAACACCTGTAACCATCTCTGTTAAGCAGCAATATTTGGTTAAGAATGTGCTCTGACCTTGCTAATTCAAAGTTTTTCTGCTGTCAGTATGGCAAGGGGCGGAAAGGAAAACTATTTGCTCACTTGCTATTGGTGATATTTTCAATAAGGAAAATATATGCTCATTTCCATATACGACGTACTAAATGATGATGTGTTCGATGGTAGAATGCAAAAATAATTTAGGTTAAATTTGATTGTAGAGTCTTTGTTAAATTACTGTCACTAATGTTATGAGTGTGATACATAATGACACCTTTGTTACCGTCTATATTCGTATTTAGCACATCCTTAGCTACGAAAAGTACAGTTATTGATCTGTCGTACCATACTGCGGCTGCAGTATTGGTGTTATTTGTCAGCAGAACTGGGTCTACAATGGTCTCTGTTATGCGTTTATCATCTCTTGTTCTTTATTTAATGTTGCTTGTCACTTGCTTTAAGGTTATTTGAAGTGTCACACAATGTTTTGTTAATTCACTTTATGCTAGTGACAAGAAGTATCATCTTTAAGTATTTATTTCAAAACATTCATTTGGTAAATATTTCTTTCTTTCTTCTTCTTCTTCTTCTTCTTCTTCTTCTTCTTCTTCTTCTTCTTCTTCTTCTTCTTCTTCTTCTTCTTCTTCTTACTGCACTTAGGCTAGATATGAGTTGTGAGTCACATGAGTTTGTGTTACTAAAATTTCTTAAATTAATATTATTTTTAAATTGAAAACATAGTTAAAAGTTAAATTTATTTATTTTGCATTTCAGTCAGTATATACGATATGATGAACGCAAGATAATATAACTCTATTTGGTGCCTGATCAATCAGTGCATGTGTGTTTTGCAGTCTGCCTAGAAGAGTTGGATAATGCTGTTCGCCTTTTGTTAAGCAGTGGAGATGGGTACTGCTGTTGAGCAGTGAAGATGGGTATTGCTGCTGAGCAGTGGAAATGGGTATTGCTGCTTAGCAGTGGAGTTGTGTACTGCTGTTGAGCAATAGAGATGGATATTGCTGCTGAGCAGTGGAGATGGGTATTGCTGCTAAGCAGTGGAGTTATGTACTGCTGTTGAGCAGTGAAGATGGGTATTGCTGTTGTGCAGTGGAAATGGGTATTGCTGTTGAGCAGTGGAGATGTGTACTGCTGTTGAGCAGTAGAGATGGATATTGCTGCTGAGCAGAGGAGATGGATATTGCTGCTGAGCAGAGGAGATGGGTATTGCTGCTGAGCAGTGGAGATGTGTACTGCTGTTGATCAGTGGAGATGGGAATTGCTGTTGAGCAGTGGAGATGGGTATTGCTGTTGAAGAGTGGAGATGGGTATTGCTGTTGAACAGTGTGAATGAGTATTGCTGTTGAGAAGTGGAGATGGGTATTGCTGCTGAGCAGTAGGAATTGATATTGCTGTTGAGCTGTGAAGATGGGTATCGCTGCTGAGCTGTAGAAATGGGTATTGCTGTTGAGCAGTGGAATTGGATATTGTTGTTGAGCAGAGAAGGTGTTGGGTTAGATGTTCTTTCAGTTTGTTAAATCCATGAAATACACAAGTATTCCAAACTGTATCAGTTTATCCTGAGCAGTGAATTGTGTTTTTTTTGTTATTTGCACATGGATTATATATCAATCCAAGCTCTATGCCTATAGGTAGCTCCCCCCCCAAAAAAAAAAATAAAATCAAGGAAGTAGGACATATTCATAAGGGCTGCAGATGTCTTATAGTAATGTAAAAACAAAACGATTCATCAATGTGATGAAAAATGAGTGACACACTCTCTTGTGAACCAGTTGAGTCCAACTCAAGCCAGTTTTTTTTTGTACTAACACAGCAACCAACCCATCTTATGACACACAGAAAAGACATGAATGACGAAGAGTTTATCGATACGACCAAAACAATGCTTGACATAAGCAGAACTTTAATGTTAAAAATATAAAATAAAGCTAGAAAACTTAACGAAAGATTTAATTATTTTTTAATATTCCATGCATAAACTGAAAGATGAAAAGCCAAGCTGCTGACAGGATATGGTCTTGTGCAACAAGATAAAGGGAAGGGTTGAAACTGTAAAAGAGATGGAAGCGCGATTGCAGAAAACAATAACAATAGGAAACAGCTGCTAATCAAGAAAACCTAGTGTTCTATGGTTGGTTTATGACAAATTGGGTACTTAGATCAAATATAGTTTCATTTTCATAACCATTATTCAGTTTGACACAACATTTTGTAATTTAAATTTAGATTAGAAACTTTAAACCACGTAAATTAAGACCAAGAACAAAAGCAACAATGATAATATTAACATTCATTATTTATTTAGAAGGGTTTATCTTCCAAACATCTTTTATGCATGCAGTATTTCATTTTTACGCTTTTATACAGACAGCATTTAACCGATCTACGATGAATATATAATAATATTTGTGGCTAAAATGACCATTAATATTGTATATATATATATATATATATATATATATATATATATATATATTTCACGCATATAGTTGAAGTACACAAATGTTTGCTCAGAATGCAATTATTTAAACTGTTTTAAGATCTTTTTGTCTTGAAATGAAAGAGATACTAGACCTACATGAACACTGGAGCTCCTTATCTTTATTTGTCATTTGCATTTGTATAATATCTTTGAATTATATAGACTATTATTATTACAAGACTGGCTTCTTTTTAAGGAGTACATAGCGGTAACATATACTGAGACGTACTAAATGGAAGACAAGAGATTGATTAATAATAATAATAATAATAATAATAATAATAATAATAATAATAATAATAATAATAATAATAATAATTTGCTAATTAAACGCTGAATATTGTTATATTTGGTAACCTATTCAAGCATATTCTGTGATGTGTTTTGTATTTTGGATAATGAATAAAACCAGTTCTAATCTACTTAAACCGGTTTTAACTAATATCTGAAGTTTTAAATTTTTTGCCAAAGCCAACTACAGGCCACACCTAGCTCAGTTGTCATGTTTAACTGATATTGTATAACACACATACTCTTGTTCACTTGACCATCACCATAGACTACCACCCCTCAACATTTTCTGAAACAAACGAAACAAACACTTAAACTATACAGAACTGGGTATGTGAGGCAGGACGAATGATGCCTAACTACTCACGATCTAGTGTAACTGCAACCAGTTTCTGTCTCTACTCTATATTTCTAGCTATTTCCGATAGAATTTACAAATTAACGCTAGTTTGCTGTATCCGCTGTGTCTACAGCAATTTGATTGTGAGGGTTTCAACAGATCGTTTTTTCCTGACCTATTGCCATTTTTTGCTCGTTTTTTTTTTTTGAGAACGAATCCCTTAATAAGCGATATATTTGTTTTGTTTTCTTAAAGGAACCCTATTACGAGGAGTATCAATGCACTGTGTAATGATGCTGTTTTGTAGCAAACATTACATTTAATTATTAGCATGTGGTATTGACAGCATTGTGCCTAGCTTTGTCAACACTGGAAAATTATTTCTTATGTTCATTTTGATTTGTCAATTTTTAATGATGTGTTTGAAGATTTACATTTCTCCAAAAGATTGGTGCATGCTATTAATGATTAAGTTGCACAAAATGGAGTTAAAATTAACATGTTATTGTTCTGTTAGTGTATGTTCGTTTAAAAACAACAAAATATCAATAGGATATTGTTGATATCAATGTAGAAAAAATAGTGTATAACAATCACTTGCTCTTTTTGTCTCCACGAATTCTTATTGTAGATCTGTCATATAAAACTGCACTTAATAGTTTTTACTTATTTCGGAATGCAGTGTTGTCTACAGTCTGAATAAAGCACAACAAAAGGTTGAACAGATGTAGCCACTGATTTCCACACTTAATGCACGACAAAAACTTAAAGAGACTCAATCAATTTACCATCTTCCAAATGAATTGTAATTATATGAAAGCCTCTTAGTTAAAAGTCTATGGAAGTTACCTGCCGTCAATACCAGATGATTTGCCATACTTTAGGTCAAGAATATTGTTTTGACCTCAGATTGAAGTAACTATACCGATATTAAACAATGAAAGTGAAGAACTTGATTCATCAGGTTATTACGCAATTTGTTCACAGAAAGGAAATGATGATGGTTCTGAACAGGAAATCCAAAAAAGGAAATGGAACATCGATAAAATTTGCTCTTCATAAATCATAACTGAGTATGCTAAATTTATGTTTCATCGCATTTAAAATAGTCAGAGGCTAAAAAAATGTCGAGTTATATCTTTTCTAAAGATTTTGACTAGTTTTGGCAGAGATAGCACTTTGCATGTGTTAGTGATTGATCATTAGCTGAAGTTTCAAAGAAAGATACAAGAAAGAATCTGGAAAAATGTTTTCATTTGTTTTAGTTTCTATGCTGTAGCTTACTATATCTTGTATATAAAGTTGACGCAATTCTTTGATATAATCTATACATTTTTGTTCTTGATTTTATATAGAAGAAAATCCAAAGAATTTTTAATATTTCATATGTCTCAGTAATTGTCAGCTGACCTATTTTGAATATAGTGTTTTTCTTTTTTGCATGCTTTGATATAAAACAACCTTCATTTTGCACATTTAGGCTGTAGTTCTTCATCTTTGAAAATTGGTTATGTTACACGATACCTTAACTTCAGTTCCATTTATAGAGTAATCGAATATATGTAGACTATATTTTACTTTGATTATATTCTGATAACGTGTTTTTAAACTTATTCATATTCTAAATACGTACCGACACACACTGAAACTTGCAAGATATGAAATCAAACCAACGGACGTGTAATACAATGAAAATTCTAACATAGTGATGATAGTAGGAAACAGAGGTTAAGACCTGGTAAGTATTTAGTTTCTATGTAATTATACAAGACTCAGTCCGTCTCTCAAATAGCCATAAACTGACCAATATGGAGGGATTGAACAACAAATAATAACCATAAACTGACCCATCTTGAGGAAATGAACATAACTAGTCTAACTGATCCATTTGGAGGCTTTCTGATCATTATCATTTAATAATTGGTAAGCGGATACAAATTGTGATTAGGAATTGTCTTCAAATAATTGGACTAGACATTTCAGACGTTCACCTCTGCCATTGTTATCAAGAAGTAAGAGAAAACTATAGGACAAATCACTGAGAAGACTTTCTGTAGGATGTCCCAAGAATGAGAAATGATTATCCACAACAACTCTCCAAGTCTGTGTGGTGATTGTTATTGTAGTCTCACGCTCATACATATCCATAAATTCCATCATTTTTTAATTTAAAAAAATAATTATCAATGCTAATATTATTGGAGGTATAGAGATATCAATAGAACACACACACACACAATCTCTCACTCTCTCTTTATATATATATATATATATATATATATATATATATATATATATATATATATATATATATATATATATATATATATATATATAATACAACTAATATAGCGAATAACAGTCATTTCAAGTGCACTTGATTGACTGAAATAAATGCAATAAACTGACAACGAACAGTGCAGAATTAGTATCTAACTAGCCTGAACGCTTTAGACTCTTAATGAGCATTTTTCAAAGACATATACAAAACATAGAGAAGACAAACAAATAAAGCAAAAAAAAAAAACAAAACCCGTAGTGTTTTTAAAACTTTACATAGAATTAAACCTTTAAATTTATTATGTTTCAACTAGTTTATTTCAGCTTGTTGTGGATACCGGAAAATATTTGTATTGTATATATTTGTATTGACCTATAAATCGATGAACCACAACGACAAACTATAAGCGCAAATTATGTCTGGAATATTTCATTGTTATGGTAGTACTTGTAGGCTATTAAGCAGATTTCGAAAATTATTTAAAAGAAAATGCTGCAAAATATATTTTTATGTCTGGTTGTCTTTTTCTAGTCTTCTTGGTTTGAACATCTTGATTTCAATGTTCTAAGACGGTGTATCCAGTAAGATTTGTTTTCCTTTCCTGGTTTCGGAACTCTAGTTTGGGTTGTGGACAATTGCAATAAATGTTATATCACTAATGAAAGTTTGGCCAGGGGAGGAGAAGTATACATAAAATCTTTTTCCCCAATGTCCATATAGGTTACCCGGTGTTGTTCATTTACTTAATAGGGCGTACTAGAATGTAGTCTGACATATACATAATAATAAAATAGTGTTTCTCTTGAAAACTGTAAGCATGTCAAACAGCTGTGTAAGTCGTGGATCAATTAATGTAGCATATTCAACATATATGTCAGTATAATATACACTTAGAGGTAGTGAATGAATGGTCAAACGCTTGAGGGAGCGTGCACTGTTCATCCGTCGCAATTTATCCGCATAAATTCTCTTCTTTGCAAATAAAAACAGAAGGCATATGTCCAAAATAAGAAGAATATGTTTTGTCACATCGTTTACATAAAACGATTAGAGAAATCATTTGTAGTTTTTCTGAAATTAATGGTTGTTTATACATAGTTTAAAGGTAATATTCTATAAATCAAACTTATATAAAAATCTAAAATTTGCCTTCCCGTTTCGTGCCTTAAAAGCAACCTTATTTTAGATTTCTTATAAATATATGTAATAAATATGACAAAGTTACAATAATTTATAGATTAGGTTATTACAAAAACACAACGCAGAGGCTGCAGTTTAAACTGATATATTTCTCAGTTCAATGACAGTTAAAACTAAGCAAAATAAACTAGTGCTATTTTCGTAATCGTATGAAATAAATAAAACAACGTGCAAGACACTAGTCAAAAGTCTCATAACAGTAAGAGTTATATTCCATTATCTTTAATTAGACCTTTCCATGTTTCAAATAAAGTCAGAAAATAATGCGCACTTATTATATGTTTACAAGATTAGTTTTCATTTTGTACATTAATTGTATTAAATTATTCCGATTTCGTATTTTATTGTGGTTGCCAATATAATTAAGTGTCGTTGATTTGAGTAGCTTAACATTTTTATTTTCTATTTCATTTTCTAATGTTTGCTTCTTAACTGGGTCTTTCTCTTCAATGAATTCCTTGCCTCGTCATCTTTGTTATGATGCTCATTTCCATTATTTGCTGATCAAAAGAAGAAAATAAATTTCCGTTTTATTTGTACAGTTTATACCTGGCATTTTAAAAATGCAAATTAATCTTCCACACAAACAATTTATCAATTCAGCTGACTATTTAATACATATTACAAAAAATACCTCCACCTCAGAAAATAATGGTATGTTTTGCCGGTTGCAAACGTTTAATGAAATGAAGAATGAGTTTTTTTAAAGAGACCAAACATTACCAAGGTCATTAAAGAAACCACTAACAGTAATTAATGATCAGTGTTAAATTTCTCCAGTTTCTGGTCGTACTAGTGTTGCAATACTGGGTTACGGGATTGCACGACAATAACATGAATTATTAACATTATAGTTTCACACGATTTGGTGCAACGCTATTTAGGTTTGTTGCAAAAACTACAACGAAGTTATGAAACATGATGAAAGTGATGTCGCTGAACTATGCAAATATAGCATGGGTCCTGTTGCTGCGTACAGGATTGCGTATAGTGTGGATTACAGTTCATGAAGTGCAGTTTTGCTCACTGGGTAAACATCTATACTATTGGATGTGTATTATTTTTGTCTGAGCTTCCCGCCATGTACCAATATATAGGTTTCTAATTTTTCGCAGTAGTCACATTGCTTTTTTTGCCTTGCAATGATGTTAAATCTTGTACGGTAGTTATTTTTCAGTTAATGATGCAAATAATAGACGTATATCTTTCTTTTTTCTCTCCAGCATTCGTTTTGTAATGAGATTCTTGCTAAGTTTCGATGATTGAAATTCATCTCTAAATTTAAATTTGGTTAGACAAATTTAAAATAATACAACACTATCAGATTTAATAGTGCCCTGTTTCAGTTTGCAGTCATATTTTATCTAATTTGACAAGATGGGGTGAATTCTGAATGCCGTAAATAATAAAAATTGATGATAGTTCTCGGTTATTCTAATTCCGCGTGATTTGATAATTTTTGTGAATAGATTGGTGTATGAATTATGTTATTACATAATGTTTACCCCGATCTGTCCTTGTATACGCACATATACGTTGTGAAGTAATAGAACACGCATAGTGGTTTACCATGCATAGTGACATATTAGGTATAGTGATACTTTTTAAAAAAAAATAACACTCGAGTATCTAGTCCATGAATTACACGTTTCAGGCTTATCTGCATCTGATTTCCTCAACGTATGTCACAGTACCAAATCAACTGGTTGTGTGGAAGCTTTGCATGAACCATCTCAGTGTCACGGAATCAGATGGTGTCAATGTATCTATGACATGCTCCGCTCTTCGTGTGCGCAAAAGTAAGTCTAAGACGGGATTCTTGAGCCAAAGAAATAGTACATTATAAAGGTTCAAACATTTACCTATGTTCCATTAATGTTTTGTAACCTTATGTCTATGATATGAAGATTACGATTTCAGAAATTCATACATCCATGTAATGTTATGTAAACATAAAGATGTCATAAATTCGTGTATCTTATGTATAGTTTCATAATTTCATGTGATCAGCATAACATTACAATTTCACGTCTGTCAGGTGAACAAAACTGATTCATATATTTTAAGTGACTGGAACAGTTTTACATGTCATGTTAACCGAGTAGTATTCTAAATAATATTTCTCATATGCGCGCCACATAATTATAATGCCGAATAGGTAACATGAAACCATTACTTTATCAGATAATTCATTTATGTAAAAATTGTGTATAGGCGGCACTGAACATATATTACATACTTCTGAGAGAGTGACTGGAGTTTGGTGAAGTTACTTGCATTTGCAACATTTTACAATGGTGAAAATGTTGGCATACCTCTATGTTACTTTAATGTATTGTTGCCGAAATGACTTTATATATTGTACATGTAAAAAGTATCGAAGCAAATAGCTAACCAAACATGGCTGATCCTATTTGCATAAATAATCTGTCTGAATTAGTCCAAAGTAAAATATCGTTATCATTTAAACTAGAGATTATTTTTTTTTTACCGGAGTAGGCAATGCCAGGTCTGAATATGCACTGACTGAAATACAAAACATATAAAGGAAGCAAACGTTATCGGCTGTTTTTTAAATTTAACTTTAAAAGTTTAGGAAGTAAAAATGATCAAGCGGAGCTAGCAGTGTTTTAGATGTGTATATCTTAAGTAAGGCCAAAATAATATCCCAAATTAAACCCATCAATCATACACCGAAATAAAGAGAATTAATTTTTTTTGAATAATACCTGAGGTATACAAGGTCTTTGAAACAGCCAGAATAATTTATAGCTATACAAATCGAAACTATACTTAAATTGGGAATTCGGCATATTATTCAAATAGCAATGCTATCGTACATATAGAACATTTGCAGAAATAGTTAATCTAAAATGCCCACCAGATCAAATTTAGATTACGAGTAATAATCGGTCCGTATACGGCGTGCAGCATAGGTCAGATAAACTCGTTTATATTTTCAAGTCAAAATGCAACCTATAAATCTTGAGTTAAGAAAGAGTTATGTTACTCAGATTTACTGTGCGAATGTAAAGAACACATTGCATAATGTAAACAGCTGGCAATGCCAACGAAATATGCTACTTTCAAACTCTTAACAAGCATTAGATAACTTCATTAGGCATAACATAAAGGTAGCTTTTTCTGCTCTAAATGAATAAAGGAAAAAGGTTTATTGATTGAACTAGATTGTCTCAAACCAGATTCATTCAATATTTAGTCGAAAGTTTCTACTTCTACCGGAAGGTGAAGGTGTAGAGTATAGCATTGTTCTCCTTAGATGCATTGTTTTGTTCAGGAAGCCGTAAAAGAAGATTGCATGTCTTTTGCAGCCCACAGTCAATATCTATATATGTTGGGCACAGTCCGCTGTAAAAAATTTTGCCTTAAAGACATTTTGTTTTGTTTAGAAAGAACTTCTTATTGTGGACAGCATCCTGGCAAAACTCGTTCTCCTGCGAAACACCAACAGGCAAAACTCTGAGTACTTAAATTCCAGTCCCTTCGTTTATTATAACTTTCACCATTCTTCTCAATCCATCTAAAGTTTGGAAGGATGGAAATGATTTGTCATAAAAGCTCTCTGGCATAAACCAATTTTGAAAGCGGATATGAGAGAAGAAGAGAATTAGACGAATATAAAAATTGGGTTAATACTTATGATCAGCTGGGGTGCCGAGTACTTTGAAACACGAACTTGGGATGAATAAAATCCGACATAGCGGTAATGTTTATCTCTTATATTTACAACGGTGACATCATCAAATCTTGTGTTCCAGTTTTCGAATGAAATCGGTTCACCCACGGATGTCGCCAATCAACATCGTATTAATTTGTACACATTTGAAAAATGGAAGGGTTTTTCACTAGAAGCACTTTGTTCATGCAGCAATGGGTAAACGTGTCAGTAGTTTGAAATAACAATCATCTGCTAACTCCGTAACGAAACTAGAGAACATTTGTTTTTGTATATAAAGCATTAACATTAATTACGCTCAAGTCTGTGAAAGTAATTAATACAAAACAAAAAACTCGTGCGAGCTCTTGTTAGTTTAGTATACTTAAAATTAATGCTATTCGTTGTATTATTTGTATTCTTTACACACACACACACACACTTACACACACACGTTTGCGCAATCACCAATCGTATGAAATGATACGCTCGTTTGATTTTTCTTTGCCTTTTTATCGCTTGTGTTTAATTATCATGCAGTCTAAAATATTTTGATTAGCAAACTTTGCGTTTGATTAATTTCATAAGCCTGTTATCACAATATCCCTATTAATTAAAACAGCTACCAGAATTTCAATGTACAGTGCTTACAATATTTTACTTCATTCTGTGCTGAACTCTTCAGCATCTTTTCTCTGAATGTCATAACTTGTATGAAAATTTAAGTTTTGTAAAATAAATTGTTTTAAAAATTTATATATTTATTTAAATTTTCATTAAAATTTAATATATCAATATTTTTTAATTTCAAGAATATTTTCAGACAGGCCTTATCAAATATTACAATTAGGTTTTTACTGCATTGAAAAATTCTTATAATTAAGGAAGATATAGCAAATTTAGTTTTGGTTTCTTAAGAACAATTTGATCCCTATAGAACACCAGCACTACACACTTTCTGGTAGCTGTCACGTGTTTTGCTTGCAAGGAAATTTCAAAAGACTTTATGTATGAAGTTGAAATAGTAGTGGCATGCAAAAAAAAGTTTGGCAAAAACATTGACCCTTTCAGGAATCAGTACACAATTAATAATATCCGGTTCAGTACCCACGAATGTAGTCCCAGTCTTTTTTTAGATCACTTTTTCCTGTCAAAATTTGTTGGTGATACTAGAGTCAGATTTTGGCATTCTTGGTATGGATTTAAAGGCAATTGTTTATTCTTTAAAATGTGAGCTTATGGTGTGGTTGTCTGTGTGTATTTCGGCGACAGTGCACATTGAGTAATAAGGTCATGGTGATGATCCGGAAGTGAAATCTGTGTTCCGTTGCCTGGTGTTTTGTTTACAATTCAGCCTCTCAAAAAAATGCTGGTCAACCCTTGACAAGAACTAAACCGTAAAGTCATCTTTGAAGGTATTTTAGATTAACATATGATTTGTATTGATTGTCACACAGTGGAAAGTTCAGTACTGAGAAACAAAGGTAGAGAAAATATAGTGAAATTAATTGTGTAATATGGCCATAAGTCTAGCTATTTCCGATAGAATTTACAAATTGACGCTAGTTTGCTGTATCCGCTGTGTCTACAGCAATTTGATTGTGAGGGTTTCAATAGATCGTTTTTTCCTGATCTATTGCCATTTTTGCTCGTTTTTTTGAGAACGAATCCCTTAATAAGCGATATATTTGTTTTGTTTTCTTAAAGGAAGCCTATTACGATGAGTATCAATGCACTGTGTAATGGTGCTGTTTTGTAGCAAACATTACATTTAATTATTAGCATGTGGTATTGACAGCATTGTGCCTAGCTTTGTCAACACTGGAAAATTATTTCTTATGTTCATTTTGATTTGTCAATTTTTAATGATGTGTTTGAAGATTTACATTTCTCCAAAAGATTGGTGCATGTTATTAATGATTAAGTTGCACAAAAAGGAGTTTAAATTAACATGTTATTGTTCTGTTAGTGTATGTTCGTTTAAAAACAACAAAATATCAATAGGATATTGTTGATATCAATGTTGAAAAAATAGTGTATAACAATCACTTGCTCTTTTTGTCTCCACTAATTCTTATTGTAGATCTGTCATATAAAACTGCATTTAATAGTTTTTACTTATTTCGGAATGCAGTGTTGTCTACAGTCTGAATAAAGCACAGCAAATGGTTGAACAGATGTAGCCACTGATTTCCACACTTAATGCACGACAAAAACTTAAAGAGACTCAATCAATTTACAATCTTCCAAATGAATTGTAATTATATGAAAGCCTCTTAGTTAAAAGTCTATGGAAGTTACCTGCCGTCAATACCAGATGATTTGCCATACTTTAGGTCAAGAATATTGTTTCGACCTCAGATTGAAGTAACTATACCGATATTAAACAATGAAAGTGAAGAACTTGATTCATCAGGTTATTACGCAATTTGTTCACAGAAAGGAAATGATGATGGTTCTGAACAGGAAATCCACAAAAGGAAATGGAACATCGATAAAATTTGCTCTTCATAAATCAAAACTGAGTATGCTAAATTTATGTTTCATCGCATTTAAAATAGTCAGAGGCTGATAAAATGTCGAGTTATATCTTTTCTAAAGATTTTGACTAGTTTTGGCAGAGATAGCACTTTGCATGTGTTAGTGACTGATCATTAGCTGAAGTTTTAAAGAAAGATACAAGAAAGAATCTGGAAAAATGTTTTCATTTGTTTTGGTTTCTATGCTGTAGCTTACTGTATCTTGTATATAAAGTTGTCGCAATTCTTTGATATAATCTATACATTTTTGTTCTTGATATTATATAGAAGAAAATCCAAAGAATTTTTAATATTTCATATGTCTCAGTAATTGTCAGCTGACCTATTTTGAATATAGTGTTTTTCTTTTTTGCATGCTTTGATATAAAACAACCTTCATTTTGCACATTTAGGCTGTAGTTCTTCATCTTTGAAAATTGGTTCTGTTACACGATACCTTAACTTCAGTTCCATTTTTAGAGTAATCGAATATATGTAGACTATATTTTACTTTGATTATATTCTGATAACGTGTTTTTAAACTGATTCATATTCTAAATACGTACCGACACACACTGAAACTTGCAAGATATGAAATCAAACCATCGGACGTGTAATACAATGAAAATTCTAAGATAGTGATGATAGTAGGAAACAGAGGTTAAAACCTAGTAAGTATTTAGTTTCTATGTAATTATACAAGACTCAGTCCGTCTCTCAAATAGCCATAAACTGACCAATATGGAGGGATTGAACAACAAATAATAACCATAAACTGACCCATCTTGAGGAAATGAACATAACTAGTCTAACTGATCCATTTGGAGGCTTTCTGATCATTATCATTTAATAATTGGTAAGCGGATACAAATTGTGATTAGGAATTGTCTTCAAATAATTGGACTAGACATTTCAGACGTTCACCTCTGTCATTGTTATCAAGAAGTAAGAGAAAACTATAGGACAAATCACTGAGAAGACTTTCTGTAGGATGTCCCAAGAATGAGAAATGATTATCCACAACAACTCTCCAAGTCTGTGTGGTGATTGTTATTGTAGTCTCACGCTCATACATATCCATAAATTCCATCATTTTTGAATTTAAAAAAATAATTATCAATGCTAATATTATTGGAGGTATAGAGATATCAATAGAACACACACACACAATCTCTCACTCTCTCTTTATATATATATATATATATATATATATATATATATATATATATATATATATATATATATATATATATATATATATAATACAAATAATATGGCGAATAACAGTCATTTCAAGTGCACTTGATTGACTGAAATAAATGCAATAAACTGACAACGAACAGTGCAGAATTAGTATCTAACTAGCCTGAACGCTTTAGACTCTTAATGAGCATTTTTCAAAGACATATACAAAACATAGAGAAGACAAACAAATAAAGCAAAAAAAAAATAAAACAAACCCCGTAGTGTTTTTAAAACTTTACATAGAATTAAACCTTTAAATTTATTATGTTTCAACTAGTTTATTTCAGCTTGTTGTGGATACCGGAAAATATTTGTATTGTATATATTTGTATTGACCTATAAATCGATGAACCACAACGACAAATTATAAGTGCAAATTATGTCTGGAATATTTCATTGTTATGGTAGTACTTGTAGGCTATTAAGCAGATTTCGAAAATTATTTAAAAGCGAAAATGCTGCAAAATATATTTTTATGTATGGTTGTCTTTTTCTAGTCTTCTTGGTTTGAACTGCTTGATTTCAATGTTCTAAGACGGTGTATCCAGTAAGGTTTTTTTTTTTCCTTTCCTGGTTTCGGAACTCTAGTTTGGGTTGTGGACAATTGCAATAAATGTTATATCACTAATGAAAGTTTGGCCAGGGGAGGAGAAGTATACATAAAATCTTTTTCCCCAATGTCCATATAGGTTACCCGGTGTTGTTCATTTACTTAATAGCGCGTACTAGAATGTAGTCTGACATATACATAATAATAAAATAGTGTTTCTCTTGAAAACTGTAAGCATGTCAAACAGCTGTGTAAGTCGTGGATCAATTAATGTAGCATATTTAACATATATGTCAGTATAATATACACTTAGAGGTAGTGAATGAATGGTCAAACGCTTGAGGGAGCGTGCACTGTTCATCCGTCGCAATTTATCCGCATAAATTCTCTTCTTTGCAAATAAAAACAGAAGGCATATGTCCAAAATAAGAAGAATATGTTTTGTCACATCGTTTACATATAACGTTTAGAGAAATCATTTGTAGTTTTTCTGAAATTAATGGTTGTTTATACATAGTTTAAAGGTAATATTCTATAAATCAAACTTATATAAAAATCTAAAATTTGCCTTCCCGTTCCGTGCCTTAAAAGCAACCTTATTTTAGATTTCTTATAAATATATGTAATAAATATGACAAAGTTACAATAATTTATAGATTAGGTTATTACAAAAACACAACGCAGAGGCTGCAGTTTAAACTGATATATTTCTCAGTTCAATGACAGTTAAAACTAAGCAAAATAAACTAGTGCTATTTTCGTAATCGTATGAAATAAATAAAACAACGTGCAAGACACTAGTCAAAAGTCTCATAACAGTATGAGTTATATTCCATTATCTTTAATTAGACCTTTCCATGTTTCCAATAAAGTCAGAAAATAATGCGTACTTATCAAATGTTTACAAGATTAGTATTCATTTTGTACATTAATTGTATTAAATTATTCCGATTTCGTATTTTATTGTGGTTGCCAATATAATTAAGTGTTGTTGATTTGAGTAGCTTAACATTTTTATTTTCTATTTCATTTTCTAATGTTTGCTTCTTAACTGGGTCTTTCTCTTCAATGAATTCCTTGCCTCGTCATCTTTGTTATGATGCTCATTTCCATTATTTGCTGATCAAAAGAAGAAAATAAATTTCCGTTTAATTTGTACAGTTTATACCTGGCATTTTAAAAATGCAAATTAATCTTCCACACAAACAATTTATCAATTCAGCTGACTATTTAATACATATTACAAAAAATACCTCCACCTCAGAAAATAATGGTATGTTTTGCCGGTTGCAAACGTTTAATGAAATGAAGAATGAGTTTTTTTTAAAGAGACCAAACATTACCAAGGTCATTAAAGAAACCACTAACAGTAATTAATGATCAGTGTTAAATTTCTTCAGTTTCTGGTCGTACTAGTGTTGCAATACTGGGTTACGGGATTCCACGACAATAACATGAATTATTAACATTATAGTTTCACACGATTTGGTGCAACGCTATTTAGGTTTGTTGCAAAAACTACAACGAAGTTATGAAACATGATGAAAGTGATGTCGCTGAACTATGCAAATATAGCATGGGTCCTGTTGCTGCGTACAGGATTGCGTATAGTGTGGATTACAGTTTATGAAGTGCAGTTTTGCTCATTGGGTAAACATCTATACTATTGGATGTGTATTATTTTTGCCCGAGCTTCCCGCCATGTACCAATATATAGGTTTCTAATTTTTCGCAGTAGTCACATTGCTTTTTTTGCCTTGCAATGATGTTAAATCTTGTACGGTAGTTATTTTTCAGTTAATGATGCAAATAATAGACGTATATCTTTCTTTTTTCCCTCCAGCATTCGTTTTGTAATGAGATTCTTGCTAAGTTTCGATGATTGAAATTCATCTCTAAATTTAAATTTGGTTAGACAAATTTAAAATAATACAACACTATCAGATTTAATAGTGCCCTGTTTCAGTTTGCAGTCATATTTTATCTAATTTGACAAGATGGGGTGAATTCTGAATGCCGTAAATATTAAAAATTGATGATAGTTCTCGGTTATTCTAATTCCGCGTGATTTGATAATTTTTGTGAATAGATTGGTGTATGAGTTATGTTATTACATAATGTTTACCCCGATCTGTCCTTGTATACGCACATATACGTTGTGAAGTAATAGAACACGCATAGTGGTTTACCATGCATAGTGACATATTAGGTATAGTGATACTTTTTAAAAAAAATAACACTCGAGTATCTAGTCCATGAATTACACGTTTCAGGCTTATCTGCATCTGATTTCCTCAACGTATGTCACAGTACCAAATCAACTGGTTGTGTGGAAGCTTTGCATGAACCATCTCAGTGTCACGGAATCAGATGGTGTCAATGTATCTATGACATGCTCCGCTCTTCGTGTGCGCAAAAGTAAGTCTAAGACGGGATTCTTGAGCAGAAGAAATAGTACATTATAAAGGTTCAAACATTTACCTATGTTCCATTACTGTTTTGTAACCTTATGTCTATGATATGAAGATTACGATTTCAGAAATTCATACATCCATGTAATGTTATGTAAACATAAAGATGTCATAAATTCGTGTATCTTATGTATAGTTTCATAATTTCATGTGGTCAGCATAACATTACAATTTCACGTCTGTCAGGTGAACAAAACTGATTCATATATTTTAAGTGACTGGAACAGTTTTACATGTCATGTTAACCGAGTAGTATTCTAAATAATATTTCTCATATGCGCGCCAAATAATTATAATGCCGAATAGGTAACATGAAACCATTACTTTATCAGATAATTCATTTATGTAAAAATTGTGTATAGGCGGCACTGAACATATATTACATACTTCTGAGAGAGTGACTGGAGTTTGGTGAAGTTACTTGCATTTGAAACATTTTACAATGGTGAAAATGTTGGCATACCTCTATGTTACTTTAATGTATTGTTGCTGAAATGACTTTATATATTGTACATGTAAAAAGTATCGAAGCAAATAGCTAACCAAACATGGCTGATCCTATTTGCATAAATAATCTGTCTGAATTAGTCCAAAGTAAAATATCGTTATCATTTAAAGTAGAGATTATTTTTTTTTACCGGAGTAGGCAATGCCAGGTCTGAATATGCACTGACTGAAATACAAAACATATAAAGGAAGCAAACGTTATCGGCTGTTTTTTTAAATTTAACTTTAAAAGTTTAGGAAGTAAAAATGATCAAGCGGAGCTAGCAGTGTTTTAGATGTGTATATCTTAAGTAAGGCCAAAATAATATCCCAAATTAAACCCATCAATCATACACCGAAATGAAGAGAATTAATTTTTTTTTGAATAATACCTGAGGTATACAAGGTCTTTGAAACAGCCAGAATAATTTATAGCTATACAAATCGAAACTATACTTAAATTGGGAATTCGGCATATTATTCAAATAGCAATGCTATCGTACATATAGAACATTTGCAGAAATAGTTAATCTAAAATGCCCACCAGATCAAATTTAGATTACGAGTAATAATCGGTCCGTATACGGCGTGCAGCATAGGTCAGATAAACTCGTTCATATTTTCAAGTCAAAATGCAACCTATAAATCTTGAGTTAAGAAAGAGTTATGTTACTCAGATTTACTGTGCGAATGTAAAGAATACATTGCAGAATGTAAACAGCTGGCAATGCCAACGAAATATGCTACTTTCAAACTCTTAACAAGCATTAGATAACTTCATTAGGCATAACATAAAGGTAGCTTTTTCTGCTCTAAATGAATAAAGGAAAAAAGTTTATTGATTGAACTAGATTGTCTCAAACCAGATTCATTCAATATTTAGTCGAAAGTTTCTACTTCTACCGGAAGGTGAAGGTGTAGAGTATAGCATTGTTCTCCTTAGATGCATTGTTTTGTTCAGGAAGCCGTAAAAGAAGATTGCATGTCTTTTGCAGCCCACAGTCAATATCTATATATGTTGGGCACAGTCCGCTGTAAAAAAGTTTGCCTTAAAGACATTTTGTTTTGTTTAGAAAGAACTTCTTATTGTGGACAGCATCCTGGCAAAACTCGTTCTCCTGCGAAACACCAACAGGCAAAACTCTGAGTACTTAAATTCCAGTCCCTCCGTTTATTATAACTTTCACCATTCTTCTCAATCCATCTAAAGTTTGGAAGGATGGAAATGATTTGTCATAAAAGCTCTCTGACATAAACCATTTTTGAAAGCGAATATGAGAGAAGAAGAGAATTAGACGAATATAAAAATTGGGTTAATACTTATGATCAGCTGGGGTGCCGAGTACTTTGAAACACGAACTTGGGATGAATAAAATCCGACATAGCGGTAATGTTTATCTCTTATATTTACAACGGTGACATCATCAAATCTTGTGTTCCAGTTTTGGAATGCAATCGGTTCACCTACGGATGTCGCCAATTAACATCGTATTAATTTGTACACATTTGAAAAATGGAAGGGTTTTTCACTAGAAGCACTTTGTGCATGCAGCAATGGGTAAACGTGTCAGTAGTTTGAAATAACAATCCTATGCTAACTCCGTAACGAAACTAGAGAACATTTGTTTTTGTATATAAAGCATTAACATTAATTACGCTCAAGTCTGTGAAAGTAATTAATACAAAACAAAAAACACGTGCGAGCTCTTGTTAGTTTAGTATACTTAAAATTAATGCTATTCGTTGTATTATTTGTATTCTTTACACACACACACACACACACACACACACACACACACGTTTGCGCAATCACCAATCGTATGAAATGATACGCTCGTTTGATTTTTCTTTGCCTTTTTATCGCTTGTGTTTAATTATCATGCAGTCTAAAATATTTTGATTAGCAAACTTTGCGTTTGATTAATTTCATAAGCCTGTTATCACAATATCCCTATTAATTAAAACAGCTACCAGAATTTCAATGTACAGTGCTTACAAAATTTTACTTCATTCTGTGCTGAACTCTTCAACATCTTTTTCTAGGCTCTCTTTGATCAATGTGGACTAGGGAAATACTTTAGCAATATAATATAAACCTTGTGACCTTAATGTTTAAGGATAAAAACCATTATTACGAGTACCGTGAAAAACCATTTTCTATATGAATACGTGATTATTTAGGCAGTTAAAAGGACAACCCGTTAGAATAAGCTATCGTCCACACCTCTACTGATTACACAGGGTAGGAAGTAAAATAAGGGTATATAAATTGTTGTTGTTTTGCTGTTTCGGGGCTTAACGTCATTTTCAGCACACGATAGGCTATACATGGCGGCCAGTATTAATGGTGGAGGAAGAAACCGGGAAATCACCGGAAAGAACCACCAACCCACGAGAAGCTACTAGCAAGCTTTCTCACATATCCACATTCGCCGAATCCTAGACTCGAACCGACGCAGATAGAGGTCAGATGGAAGTGATCCGTAAGGGACAGCGCTTTAGACCACTTGGCCACTCGGGGTCCCGGTATATAAATTAAAACTTCAAATCTGTTTTAAATCAAAAGTCAGACCATATTCCGCTACCAACTTATAAACCCCTTATAAATAAAATAAAATCATAACCTTCGATAAGTTCCCTGCAATCTCCTTTGCTTTTTAAGTATATAGGTAGGTAAGAATGTCAGGGGTTGGAATAGCGAATGGATAGGATTCTTCATTATGGTTTTGCCGTCTGGGTCCATGTCTCATATACATCCAGGAATATGGATACGAGGAAGCGCATAGGCTTGCTCTTAGATTCCATCACAGTGTTGCCGTGCTTCCAAGTAGGCTTCAGGCTAGCCAGTGCAGTTGTTATCTGCGCTACCATGGAAAGAAAATCAGGTTTCAAACATTCATCAGAGGACATATCACTTAAATATTCGAATCTTGTCACTATATTCACTTTCTGTCCATACATTCTTATTTCCTTTTGGATACCACTTTGATGTCTTCTCTTTAGCAAATTTACCACCTATTTCTGCTTAATAAAGGGCTATCTATATCTGACTTCGTTTGCAAAAGAATTATCCAGATATTCATTACACACCACACGTAAGTATGAGTGGTGCAATCATCCGAGGTTTGTTTCCAATTCTTATCAGACGTAATAGAGCAATGCCATTCAGCACATTTGAAATGTTATGCCATGTTAGTATTCATTAAATGTTACAATCTACATGGCACATTGATATGATCATTTGAGCCTTATGCCTTCTGTCCTTCTTGAGTCATATTTGATACCCGATGTCAGGGTTAATGGTGGCCCATTCGTAGCATGTAGATTTCTTTGAATATTTTGTTCTTTATAAGAATCATTATTTTACATTCATTTGGGTTGTTAGTAGGAAACTGGAGAAGTTTGTTCGATGTAAACACACACACACACACACACACACACACACACACACACACACACACACATATATATATATATATATATATATATATATATATATATATATGTACATCTAACAAACTTTCACAAACTTACGGCAATGAAGACTTTTAAAATAACTTCATGAGCTACAAAAATAAAATGCAATTAGAATTAAAAAGTCCAGTTGAATCAACTTTAGTTTGGACTGCTAGTATAGACTCATACCATGTTAATAACACAGCATAATACACATAAAGCAATTAGAGTAAACGAGATTCGTTCTACATAAAAATGCATTAATAGAAATAAAAGACAAAGTAAAGCTTGAGCTCAAATATAGCACAAGTGAAAACATTTACCAAGCTTTAGGTGCCCTGACAAATAGAAAGAGAAACATATATTCATGCACAATATTTAGGAAAAGGCAAAGGTCCAAAAATGTACAGAAATAACTTCGCTCAAAAACTGCAGTGCAAATACATTGGAACGAGGTCGGTGTATACCAATCTCGAATGAATAAGATGATGCAGTAAAGGAGAAAGAAACCAATCAATAACCCTACATGCTTATAAATAAGTCCTTATTTTCAAAATATATTTCTTTAAAAATTCTATAAAGATGCATACAACTTAGAAGATTGATAGCAAAAAAATCAATCATAGAAAAATTAAAAAGCAACCGAAAAATAAGTAAAAACACTGTAAAAGAATCACTAAATTGTAATAATTGCAAAAAAGTTAGAATTAATTCATTACAATTTCACGTTATTGTGTGTATGTGCAACATATACTTAATGTAACAAGTAGTAACCGTTTATTGACTAATTTACATCACCACACCAATGAAAGAATTTCGTAAAAGAATTGTTAGGGCTATGATAAGGCTGTGAAGGTTTTTATCACGTGATTAAATAAGTACTTAAGCTTGCACTAGTAAAAGATCAAAGACTAAAAAAATAAAGCCTCTAATAATAAGCAAAACCATTTACTGGAAATATGAAGAAAGTCATCCAAATGATGAGACTTCAACGCTGAAAGGGAGAAAAATCCGTTCAACGGTGATTCGATTACCGTCGATGGAGTTATACAAACGTCTCATATTGAAGCACCACGTTAGGTGACTTCAATGAGAGGTAAAAATTTCAAAGCATAAAATATTTTTCTCGAGCTTTTCGAGAAACATTTCGTTTTTAATGACGATAACTAACGACAGTGTGTTTTAAAAGGAGCAAAGTTGTACAAAGTCTTCTGCCACAACAATATTTTCTCGGTGTCCAGAGAGGATTATGGTCATCACTGCATGGGTTTTGGAAATGGATTATCAGATTTACCAGTAGAAGAATGACATTCTTCTGCAAAATATTTAGAATTACTCACGTGAACAAACGTGAATTATACACAAGTACGATATTTGGTTTGCAAAGCATCAGTATGGATGACTGAAAAATGAATAATGGAACTAAAATAAACATCTCAAAGCACTCGTGGAAGACATTATATCTTCCAGAACATTTCAAAATGGCGGTAAAGAATGTTGCTGTTGCTTACACTGTAGTGACGGACATAGGTAGGATACTTTCAAAACTCACTGTCTTTCACGTACATTCTATCTGAGGCAGAAGAGTGAATGAGCACAACATGAAACAGTTTGGATGTTTGTGTTTTTATTTATACAATAGACATCTTCACTCTACGCCGCTTCCAAATACACCACAATAGCAGCCACAGTTAGCCCGTATATATACCCATATGGAATCACGCGGCTCAAAACTAAGATGTTAGATGGCATTACAAATCCAAACATTTAAATTTACAACATAATCTTAAACGAAACGAAATATTAAATAACGAAACGAAAAACTGAAGTCGATGGTGTTTCCTCGTTACAATATATAAACCGATACCGAAAAGAGACGATAAAGTCAGAATTATCCGAACGAGCATTAGTACAAAAACTTGTTCATAAGTACAAAGGGATCGTCAGAGAAGAGATTGCTAAGTCAAAGTATGAATATTAACATACAGACTCTAAACTATCGCAAACCAGGATGGATCAAGGTACACTAGAAATAAATTTTAATCATTTCTCAATGACGTAAAGTTTGAGCAGAAACAATAGTATTAACATTTCAGCGATCTTCCAGTGCAATAGATTCAAATTTCAATTACAGTAAATTAGACATATTGATATTATTAAGAAATTCAGTTATGTGATAATTAATGGTAATTCTTATGTGTAGGAAATATATTGAAGAAATATTATTTGATGGACGAAGACAGCACACTATGGTTTAACCCGTAATGATTAGAGATTATAAACTTGCTGAGATTAGTCTAATTTAACTAACAGTAAATGCCAACACAACAACTCTTCTTATGGATGGACTTTGCCAAATAAAAATACTGCAATTCAAACAGAACCGAAAAATCGAAAGGACTCATTTATCATATTGTTACGATTGATTTTAGACTGGATGCTTATTTGTTTAATTATCTATTAAATCTTGAGATGTATTGAATACATTCAGTACTTCAAGCACAGGTTACGTATGGAAAGAAGAAAACAGGACATTATTGAAAGAAGCGACAGATTTTGTGTCACTGTTTTTGTCATATAAAACTGAAGATGCAATCTTTCATCTTTCTAAATGTATTTAATTAATTGAAGAACATAATTATTTTTTTTTAAATTATTAATTTGTAAATCAATGTATAATGAAAATTAAACTGTTACTCAATACTGCAAACACGTCTGCTTTAAAAATTATGTATATTTATTAAGATGGTCATGAAAGCTGCTTAGTTCCTGTCGGTATGCGACTCTTACATGTTAGGAGATGTCGCTTATGACCTAGAGTGAAATTAATATTCTGGTTTTCCAGATAGATAATACAACACGTGGTAGGTAATAGCATAATGAGACAGTTAACGGGTTAGAGAAATGATTATTTAAATGCACTTAAATATATACATTGAGACCATTATCACTAATTTATCAGCAGCCGCTCATGACAAGTGTGGCAAAATAACAGTGTAGCACTTTTGTCACTTTCGACATGAAAAGCAATTGATGACCCGAATCACACCAGGCAGAATAGCTTTAAGTGTGTTTAAAATCATAGTAGACTAGTATTGTTGGTTCTAATGGTGGTAGGTGTAATAGTAGATGTAGCGGTAGTGGCGGTTGTAGTAGATTATGTTTTCGTTTGTGTGCGTTTTACCACATATCAACATGCAAAGATACATCAAGCTGAGGCAACTTTGGCGTCTTGTCCAAGGACACACCATCTTAGCCTATTCACGTAGATCTGATTGTAGATTTAGAACAAGCACCATTTTGGTGTCGAAACTGGTACGCTGACGATTAAAAGACCGGAACTAAAGCAGGGAATCAGAACGCAATTTCCCCTGGACATTTGCCCCGGATTTCCCCCCAAATATCCCCATCCCCGGAAATTCGCCCCCCCCAGTTTTTCCCCTACTATCACATAGGATTTCCATCCTCCAGTCATTCCCCCAAGTCATTACCACCATTATCTTTATGCTATTTTATTTATAGTCCAACGCTATATCATCGCGGGCTCTATATTATCGCGGCAATTAATTTTGGACACGCGTCTTCTAGTGGTTGTTTACATATGTAAAACTGAAGCCATTAAGGAAAGAAATATCTTACAGCGCAATTTCCTCTAAAATGTCAACATTTTTATATGTTAACAATGAAAAAGAATGAACATCAGTTTTTTTTTATAGCGCGTGCAATTACGTTGATCACCGTATACAAAACTCCAGTCAAACGTGTTATACCGGCATTGGATTTGATTAAGAAATATATTCAGTGTATCGTCTGATGTTTGATGATTATAGGTCATATCCTGATAGTGACAAACATGTCATTACAAGGTCAAGGTTGCAATTTGATTTCATAGTAGCTATTATGGACCAAAATTGACACAACACTGCTAATGAGCCTGCTTATCCAACATAAATAGGAAAGCAATAATAGTTAAACAACTTTTGAAATTAGTAAAATTTCAATAATAATATTATTATTAATTGATTTCTTCACACATATATATATATATATATATATATATATATATATATATATATATATATATATATATATATATATATATATATATATTTTTTTTTTTTTTTTTCTGACCACACTGCACTTAATTCAGACAAAAAGATGCATATTTTTTATTACTGTAATTATCATGGATTTCAACTTAGCTGACATTAGTGTATTCAATTTAGTCATTAAATCCTTTATTTTGGTGAAAATTTTCAGCAAGTGCAAGCGTGGACGTTACATTTTATCACCAAGTTGAAATTTGTGTTTATTATAACATGTGCGTGCTACCATACCTAATTTAGGGAAATATTGTTATAATATAGAGTTGTTCCATCATGGCACGGTAATCTGGGTCAGCCGCCATATCCGGTTTTATTTACATTAACTCGATTGGATTGAACAATATCTTTTATAGAAATAGAGGGAAAATCAGGGAATCTTTACAGTTTGTAACAATGCAGCAATAACAGAAAGATTTTATTGTGTACTGATAACAGCATTAATTACCGCGATAATACAGCTATACATAGTAACATTTAGCTTTGATGTATACTTGCATCCCGTATCACCGTTAGTGCATAGGTATGACTGTTGTCACCTGAAATAAGTGCATTGGCAAATGTAAAATATCTACTTTACTGATTCCTCTCTCTCTCTCTCTCTCTCTCTCTCTCTCTCTCTCTCTCTCTCTCTCTCTCACACACACACACACACACACACACACAATCATGGATCTTAAGGGTAGCTTGGCACCACTTTTGAACTGTGAACATAATTTCACACCCATTTTTAAGCATTATTAGTTAAAACACAAGTGGGCATTGTTTATTTGTCAATCAATTGCAAGTGCTTTTACTCACTGTAGAACAGAAATTTTATTTTGAAAACATAGTCGCTGACATCAATAATCATGGCATCATAGAATAATTAAGAGCAATTGATTACAACATTAACTTTTAAACAAATCATTTTTTAATATGTGAATATGTTAACTATGCTTAACACTTACTACTGAAATTTGTTTCAAATAAACCTTTTATTTTAACATAATATAAGGTTTTATATTTTATTGGCAAAATGTCATATTTAATGAGTTTTAAGATAATGGGGGGATTGACTGGGGAGAATCCTATTTGATGGGGGGGGGCAGGCAGGGAAAAATGTCCGGGGGATATGTTAGGTGGGGGAATGTCCAGGTGAAGATGTCATAGACTCCTCGAGCAGTATTAGTAGTCTGAAGATGTTGATGATGTTTTGTGTTCACAGCCATTTTTCAGACATGGCGGCCAGTCTAACTTGTGGAAGAATAAACAGAGATAAGCCCGGTAAGAACAACAGAACCCAAGACTCGTATGCACATAGAAAATAAATTTCAGTGATTGGTAAAGGCGAGTTTTGTATACCACTAGGTCACCTGGGGTCCAATAGACAGAAAAAGAAGATGAAAAATAAGACGACTAAGATAACCGTGACTATAATGATAATTATGATGGTGAAGAACAAAATCAACAGAATCAGTAACGACACGAACATCAGGGCATCAAAACATTATTTGAAAGACAAATAAACTTCGAAAATTCAAAAACGTTCCCGATCCAAATGTTTACTTGGATTTTACAATATTTCGAGACTTTTCAGGTTTTGGAGAACAGTAGGCCTAATGAACATATCACTTTATGTGATTCTGATTGGTTCATAATCCCATGAAATTATTGTGCACGATCCTCTTTACTGATTGGTTGGAATAGTGGGAAAGCGTTTTTAACCCCACCTTCTGGAATGTTGAATGAGTATTTGTTTGGCGGTAATTTTTTTTTAAACTCTACTCGCGAAAAGAAATTGAGAAAAAATTATCTCGGCTTCTCTGAATATGTATATGTTACCTCATGTTGGTTTGTTATGTCATGTTGAAAAATATTATCATAAGAAAAATGACATAAAATAACAAGACATAAACAACAATAAGAAGCAAAACTAAGCGTATTGCTTATTTGATGGGTGGGTATATTTGTAACATAGATATAGAATCCACCGTATATACACGTGGTTTAAATGTTAACTAAAAGAAGCAACTAAATTCACCTCTGTTCACAGAAGAACCTGGACATAAATGATTTTGAACGTTATCTAACCACAACATCTTTACATAGTATATATGGGATGAAAATCCGACACGAAAAAAATTCATGACGTCTTCTGTACACATTAAATAATGCAAATATCCGGTCACAAATGCATTGCAGTAAATTTGGGAAGGTTTGCATCCAGTAATCCTATTTTACATGAAGATCGCAACAATAAAACGTTTAGCTCTGAAAGTGACATTTTATGGTAAACGTACTTTACTGTGGGCCTACTGTCCTGTGTTCCGTATCAAGCAATGTGGCAACATCACATCGCATAAAATGTTCTGGTTTGAAAAATGATTTTGTCGTTATAAAATGTTCTGTTTATTCAGATGGAAGCTTTTTCTTTGATTTATAGTTTGTAAAACAGTACCATCTACTTTTACGAGTTCAGCTTGATTTGGGGCTATATTTTATGCACAACAAGCGAAAGGTGCACCGTCTTTCAGAATGAAAGAAATTATGCGTTCTTCTTTCTACCTAAATTATTTCCACTGAAATAAAAACTATGTGATAAAAAGAATCTGTGACGATTTAATATTGAATTTATGAAACTCGTTGAATAATGTCCACTTTTGCTCTTCAAGGCTCGCAATAGCTGCTGGACATTATCAAACTTGTTTCCGATATTCAATATTAAATCATCAATCATTTGAGATTCTCTGTATGTGATGAGGAATACCAAATACACATAGTGTATGATTTTAAATGCATTATTTATTTGATTTTTTCTTCACTCTTTATAAAATATATTAATATGGTTCTGAAAGCAATATTTAATATTAAATGTCCTAAGGCCGCTCTAACTTCCTTCAGACGTTTTTCGTTTTACTGTGTAGGTTGGTAAGGCGGCAAACTAATCAACCAATTAAGAAACATAGGGATATACAATGAATAATTCCTTTTATGGTCTGTCCAACCACAACTCTCTCTCTCTCTCTCTCTCTCTCTCTCTCTCTCTCTCTCTCTCTCTCTCTCTCTCTCTCTCTTCGTAGAAAGATAGCAGCGAAATGCCGTTGAGAAACGAGCTGAAAGGATTTTCGCCTGTCAAGCAACGATGTCTCTGAATGAAGGAATAATGTAGTCACATAAAGCAACGGAAAGGTGAAAGTTAGAAGATGGTTGGTAGCAATGCTATTTACATTATTGTAATTGCTTAGAAGAACTGTAAATATATTTAAATGTTTGAATCGCCTTTCTCATTTCTCTTAGTTAATATTTCCACCTCGTGTAAACCTGTATGTGAAAGCCAGCTCGTTCAAGTTCTGGTAGTTAACCAGTCTGTGTTTATAATGATATACTCTCTTCATTTAAAGCATCTTTCTTGTTAAAATGATAAGTGGATCTTCTATATATTTAACAAATATGAACAAAAATAGAAGCTCAAAAACAAAAAGAAGTACTTGTCAGTTTACAAAAAGAGATTACGATTATTTAGAAAATTTAAAACTACAATTTCTTTCGGACAAACTAGTTAAGGTTGTGGTTAGTTCAATCTTTCTGTCAGTACACATATTCTTGTAGTCATTATTGACCTCGTTGGAACTACAAGTAGATAAATTTCATGTGATTTACAAAAATATATGCAAAGTATGTGCTCTATATCTTTGATATGCCACTCATTGTATAAGAAGGCGGAAGAAGAAGCAAGCCTCGTTTCCTTTTTATCAAAAGGACACACACACACACACACACACACATATATATATATATATATATATATATATATATATATATATATATATATATATATATATATATATATATATATATATATATATATATATATATACAGTAGAGATTTTTTTTTCTGTTAAAAAATGAAGCCACAATTTCGAAATGTACTGATTAAATATGGAGAATTTGCGAAAAAAAATTTATGGAGGGGAAACTAAATCATACCATGAGAATATTTATGTTTTTATTTACTTAATTATTCATTTACTTAAGAACAGGCATGATTCAAGTTTTGTGCATAATTAAATTTGAAATAATAGTATTTGCAAAACTTATTTTTCCTTACACTGTGAGTTTTTCGCGCTATGTTCATCACACCTGTCAGGTCATGAAGAAAAATAACACGTTTTGAACCATATACATACTTTGGGTGAGTCGATAACAGTTCTCGAACAATAATTATGTCAGTTGTTGGGGTGTCATCCCTTGAATCAGAGGAATGAAATAAGGATGTACCTGACAAAGCAAAAATATAAAGTACGATATAACAAAAGATGTGTTGATGTCCACTGCCACTCCAAACGGTGTGACTGTTTGGCCAGTCGTTTCACCACGATTCTTATTTGGTAGAGTAGTGATCCAAGAATTTAGATTATAGCTTACCCCGTTCTGCTACATCGGCATGTCCTTAGCCAAGGCACCAAGCTGACATCTTTTTTCGTTATATAGCTAATAAGGTGTTAAAGAGCAACAAACCACCACAGCAAAATGTGTTGGAACCATATCATACATCGTAATTTTGGGCTGCATTAGCACAGAGAAATCGGTATTTACTACGCAAATGAATAAACTTGGCAATACTTTGTATTATTTAATAGGTTAATGTATATCTCATTTTTATAACATTTTTATATAGAGCAAGGTGGAGCGGCTGATAACAGGAATGGGAGCCTTAGCGAGCAAAAGTTAGACAATGTTCAACGCGTTTTATAAAGTTTGTCTTAAATCATTACCCATTTGATAATCTGTTTATCACATACTTTTATTTTAATGAAAATATTTTACAAATTATAATTCAAAAAGCAACTGTCCTTCCAAATAAATACAACATTTCACTAGGGCAACATAATTTTCCATTACAGAATGTCCATGGAAGTTCTGAGTAATGTCGCGTAGTTTGTTTCGGTTGAAGTTATACGATCAATGTTCGCACCTGACGCGTATCTGTTTAATTAATGGATATTTATAGGTTACTGCATTTGTATGGAAAAATATGAACGAGTTTTTTGGATCGCTATACTGCACGACCTTGGGAGTGCAGTATAGCCATCCGAAAAAACGAGTTCATATTTTCCCATTCAAATGCAGTAACCTTTTTATTATATGTTCATTTTTGTTTCATTACCAAAGACTTAATAATAAAATTCACAACAAAATATATTTAATAATAAAATTTATTATTTTATTATTAAAATAAATAAGTTGACAATCGTAAATTCTCCTTCAATACGCAATAATAGTATTTATGCGCATATAGCTCCGCCCATCGACCTTTTGACTTCATAGCGTTCCGCGCGCTCGCTCATTTAAAAAAGAAATCTCATTTTGGTCTATCTGAAATTGAAATTTAAAGTCATATTATGAATGACTGCGCCACTGAACAAAGTTCCCAGCTGGTTAAGAATTGAGAGATTTTGTTTCTCTATCAATACAGCCAAATTCTGATTATCTTCGTCTGTGTGTTTTCCGCACGATGCACGTGTGACTTTAGGGACTGGCGATGACGACAATCTGCATAACTGTTTCTGTTCTGCCATGGATAGTTTGGAATCGTAAACTGGAAAAATATGAAAGTTTTTAATCATAAATTCTTAAGAAGATGCTTGTTTCAATATTGTTTATTTTTTGTGAACAACAGATTCATTTGTTGCGGAGTTCCGTACAGTCTACTATGGAATGTGATTTCGATTTCAACAATGTAGTCTGGATTCTATAGGCTTATATAATATAGTACACAGATGTGTAACAGTATTTGGAAATACGTAATTCTTATTAGCAGAAAGAGTCCACAAAGTACAAAGTACATTTTGAGGAGATTAAAGAGGCAAAAAGGCAAGTAGATTTATTCTCATTACTATTACTAGTTTTATATGACATATTTTTATGCCCAGTCACTTGAATTATCTTTGTTGGAGGGACCCCAGCTTTTGACAGGTTTGTCACAGTAGTCTTCCTTACAGAATGATTGGTAATTCTCCCCTGGATTTGTGCCCTTTCGGCTGCTCGTTTCATCAGAGTTCCAAGCTGATTAACCCCCACTGATCTCAGATAATACCTGCAATTTTTAACATTTGCATCGCGAATGTTATATTTAATTCAATAATCCAATGCATCTGACATTAAAACCAGTTTTCTTATATTTGACAATGTTGATTAATGTATTTCATTGTGAAAACGGTTTGGTATGTGCAGATTATACAATTCATTACATATTTTCCCCATATTTTTGTTTTATGTTATGTAATTTTATTTTCATTCATTCTTTGCATTGTCTAAACAAAATTGTTACTCCTTTTTTCTTTGTTTATATTTCATACAGCCATCGCTGAACATTTCTGATATCACGTTCAGTCGCCAGCTTCGTTGAAAATTTCTTCTGTGAATCTATGAATTCATCCACATTCTCAACTTTGGCATCTCTACTTTCAAATGGTTCAAACAGTTTGTTTACTTTATCCACCGACAAACATAATAAAACTAAAGTACTGGCGTCTGCGTCCATTGTTTGTTTACTATAGAAAGTAGTTCTTCATTCACGTGCATCAGTCACGTGGGAGTGCAATATGAAGGTGTTCAATATCGCCGGATATTGAACGATTCTGACAATGTAAAGTTAACGGAGAAAAAAGATGAGCATATAATAATGTTGGATATTTATCGGAAAGGATGACAACTGAATGCAGAAATTCCTTTTTTTTACTGTTATATGCTTGTGACCGGATATTTGTATTATTAGAGTTGGAACAATAAACAGAGTTACATAACGTTCTGTGGTTTGGGAAACCGGTTTATGTCCACATTCTTCCGTGAACAGAGGTACGTTAATTTGCTCATATAAATTAATATTTAAACCACTCTTGTATATAGGGTGGATTCCTTTTTTATAAGAACAACGCCCATCGTTCACCCAACGCTCGCTTTCAGTTGAACAATAGCGTTAGTTTTATTTGCTGTTGTTGTTTTGGTGTCTCTTTTTTCAGCGGATAATAGGCATTGAATGGCGAAACGAAGCCCTTTAGTGTAAATTGAGATTATTCATAGAGTTATGACTTTTTTATTTACCACATTTACTTTTTGGGCACTCCTACTCGAAAAATGGACGCCATAATGTCGATAGCATCAGTAAGAATCTGATGGTATCAGCAAAAATACAAGTAACAGAAGGCGGGGAAAGAAAAATATGTCACGGTCATCAGTAAAGAGGATGCTGCGCAGGTATTTTATAGGCTTACATGGAACAGCTAGAATCGCACAAAGTGATATGTTAACATGTTGTAATAACAAAGATATTAATCTGCACAGACTATATGTAAAGTGTACAGAATATGTGACATACATACATGCATGCATACATACATGCATGCATGCATGCATGCATGCATGCATGCATGCATGCATACATACATACATACATACATACATACATACATACATACATACATACATACATACATACATACATACATACATACATACATACATACATACTTGTAGGTTAGTATGCATTGGTGAGACTTACTTTGCTGTTATCACTTGTATACTTTTTATTCTTGAATTGAGGATGCACAGAAAACGATTATCTTGATCAAACTTCAAACACCACAAATGTAGTCCCAATCTATTGTTAGAATATGTATTCTGTTCTTGGAAGTAATTCGCCTCTTACAGTTGGATTATATATATATATATATATATATATATATATATATATATATATATATATATATATATATATATATATATATATATATATATATATACATATATATATACATATATATATATATATATATATATATATATATATATATATATATATATATATATATATATATATATATATATATATATATATATATGCCTAAAAAGTGTATATTCTTTGAAATATGATGATATGATTGTTTTTTTTATGGCTACAGTGCACAGTAAGTAGCCCCATGCTATCCCAAAAGGGATATTTTTAAGCTGTAAAACGATATATGAAAAATATGAAATGTTTATTTTTGTTTTTCTACAGAGTAATTGCAGTGTACAAATATATCTTTCGTTTGTGTATCTTGCATGTAAAGTTTGTAAAGTGTTTCGAAAAGCAGTGATACGAATTTGTATGTAAAAACAAAATTCATCAGTAGTTATTATAGGAAGCTCTATTTAAAATGCATTAGGAGAAGGGTCGATGTACTATGGTGTTATATGGACTTTGGAAATGACATGAATATGGTCATGTATGGAAATTATAATGGATTCGAGAGTGTTTGGTTATAAGAATATTTAACATGGATGGGATTCATTGTTAAAATGGGAAATTTAATGTTGATTGGATTCTAAGAAAGAAAGGGATATTTATTATTAATTGAAAATACCTCATAGACGGACAACCACCACTGTCACAACACTTAAATAAATAAATGCAATCACTGTCGACTGACAATGCTTGCTGTGCACACACATCAAATCATCACCATCGAAAACAAGAGATGGACATCCGAAGTTGGCTGACTTTTGTCCAGTATTTATTACGGCCTCGCAAATTGCTTTCGTGCAGCAAACGCGAATCTGGAAAATATTCGTCTCTACGACGTCGAAGATAGTTTAAAGAATTATCCACGTACACGTAACACAAACCAATTCGACACATATTTTCTAGATGTCACCCATGGTAAGCAGATATAAATTATTTTTCCAGTTGGCTACATTTAATCCACATTCAATCTACATTCTGTCTACTTTATATAATGTTATTGTGTTCGAGATATATTTTATATACCTGTGACATCCCAAAACGAGTCACAAATTTATTCCATATCTGACATCTATGTTGAAACAAAGTGGTCCACATTTTCCTTGTTGGCAAACTGGCAGGTCACGAATTTGTCATTATATAGTTTCAAAATAAATTTCATTATATATATATATATATATATATATATATATATATATATATATATATATATATATATATATATATATATATATATATAAAAAGAATACAAATCATATGGCGAATAACAACCCTTTCAAGCGTACTGGATCCACCAAGGGATCACGTGTGTCAGGGATTAATTAAAATACATGCAATAAACTGACGACGAACAGTACGAAACTAGTAACTAACTAGCCTAAGCGCTTTCGACTCTTAATGAGTCTTTTTCAAAGGCAAATACAAAACATATATACGATAAACAAATAAACACAAAAACGTTGTGTTTGTAAACCTCTACATGGCTGTCTTCACATGTGCTAAAGCTATAAATACAACCAGCTTGTATAGACTAGATGCGGAAACTGAAAACGTTGTATAATTCCCTAAAAGTCTACAAGCCAAAGCGACATCTATGTTTACTTTTTGTACATATGTAACGCAGATTATATCCCGGATATTTGATTCTATACCGGTTATTCTTATAGTAAAAATTGAAGGATAATAAGATTTAGAAAATGTTAAATTTTACTAGTGCATAGTTTTCATTTTCTAGTCTTCTTGGTTTAGACCGCTTGGTTTCAATGTTCTAAGGCGGTGTATCCAGTATGATTCCTTTTCCTTCCTGGTTTCGGAACTCCAGCTGTGGTTGTTAGCAACAGCGATAAGTATTATATCACTGAAAGTGTGGCCAGGGGAGGAGAAGTGTTCTGCGACCGGGCTTCTGTACAGCTTTTTTGTCATCCAATCAGATCTATGAAGGTTTATCCTTTTGTGTAGCTTTTCAGTTTCTCCGACGTACTGAAGGCCACAAATCTTACATGTGATGGGATAAATCACATTCTCTGTTTTGCAAGTTTTGTTTGGACCATGTATGTTTAGTTTTTCTTTAGTCACTGTGCTAGTGAATGTCTTGGTCTCTATCATATGTTGACAGGTTTTGCATCTTTTATCGCCACAGGGTCCAGATTGACTAGGTTGGTTTTGACTAGCGATTGGCGTTAGCTTTGCCCTGACTAGGATGTCCTTTAGGTTTTTTGGTCTCCGGTAAGCTACTACAGGTTTGTTCGGAAGTATTAGGTTTAGTATGTCTGACGTTTGCAAGGTTGGCCAGTGGTTTGCGACGTCAATCCCAAAGTAGGTAAAATCATCGCAAACCACTCGCCAACCGTGCAATCGTCAGACATACTAAACCTAATACTTCCAAACAAACCTGTAGTAGCTTACCGGAGACCAAAAAACCTAAAGGACATCCTAATCAGGGCAAAGCTAACGCCAATCGCTAGTCAAAACCAAACTAGTCAATCTGGACCCTGTGGCGATAAAAGATACAAAACCTGTCAACATATGATAGAGACCAAGACATTCACTAGCACAGTGACTAAAGAAAAACTAAACATACATGGTCCAAACAAAACTTGCAAAACAGAGAATGTGATTTATCTCATCACATGTAAGATCTGTGGCCTTCAGTACGTCGGAGAAACTGAAAAGCTACACAAAAGCATAAACCTTCATAGATCTGATTGAATGACAAAAAAGCTGTACAGAAGCCCGGTCGCAGAACACTTCTTCTCCCCTGGCAACACTTTAAGTGATATAATACTTATCGCAATTGCTAAAAACCACAGCTGGAGTTCCGAAACCAGGAAGGAAAAGGAATCATACTGGATACGCCGCCTTAGAACATTGAAACCAAGCGGTCTAAACCAAGAAGACTAGAAAATGAAAAATATGCACTAGTAAAATTTAACATTTTCTAAATCTTCTTATTATCCTTTAATTTTTACTATAAGAATATCCGGTATAAAATCAAATATCCGGGATATAATCTGCGTTACATATGTACAAAAAGTAAAAACAGATGTCGCTTTGGCTTGTAGACTTTTAGGGAATTATACAATGTTTTCAGTTTCCGCATCTAGTCTATACAAGCTGGTTGTATTTATAGCTTTAGCACATGTGAAGACAGCCATGTAGAGGTTTACAAACACAACGTTTTTGTGTTTATTTGTTTATCGTATATAAGTTTTGTATTTGCCTTTGAAAAAGACTCATTAAGAGTCGAAAGCGCTTAGGCTAGTTAGTTACTAGTTTCGTACTGTTCGTAGTCAGTTTATTGCATCTCTCTCTGTGTATATATATATATATATATATATATATATATATATATATATATATATATATATATATATATATATATATATATATATATATTGTAGACTGACACGTAATAAAGCATGAAATGAAGAATCCACGAATGTATCGTTGAGCCTTATGCCATCCACATCAGTGTTAGTACACACTCATCAGTGTCATCACACACTCATCAGTGTTAGCACTCACTCATCTCTGTCATCACACACTCATCAGTGTTAGCACACACTCATCTCTGTCATCATACACTCATCAGTGTCACTACTACGCGAGCCATAGAAACAAAAGCAGCAACAACTAGAGCAACAGCAACAAAAATGTGTATGTTGTGGAGAATAATTTCCCAAAAATCGAATCGCATGCTCTGTCAGATTGTCATGATGGATTGTGTTCATTGTGAGATTGGAAAACCAATTTGTAACAAGGCCATAAGTGGTTTTGTGGTGGTAGAGATATCGACTATCTTTTCTCAATCCGATGTTGAAATATGCTAAAGATACCAGTACCAGCAACGGGATTCCCCGCCCAAGCCCCAGTAATAACAGCAAGAACAACAGTAGCCACAACAATTATGCATATTCTGAACGAAGTCCTTTGAAATTAGGCGACGCAGTTATGAGAACTATCGAACCATGACTAATCATTTTATGACTTTACCCGGCGACATTTATCTCAAGGTATTTTTCATTTACCAACTGTGTGGTTTCACGGCGATATTATCTCAATCCATGCAAAGAGATCAAGGAGCACATTGGTATAAATTATTCATTCGACTCAAATCTGTGAAATTTCTATCCCCCCCGGAAACCAAACACATTGTTGTGGAATAATTTGGCGAACAAGAACAGTTGAACAAAAATAAACACCACTGGTAGCTAATTCCTAACCGAATATTCATGAGACGAGAAGTATCTATCGATATTATTTTAATGTTCGACATGTGGTAGATTTGTGTTCGAGTCTTTCTTTCCTGTCAGTTAAATGTACCTTGATAGTATGACGGAACTTAAGTTAATACACGGTGAAAAGGTTATCCGGTGTGTCCTACGTATCGTGGAGTAGTTCGACCACGAGCGTACAGTTTGGGATGCAAGTTGAAATTGATCTTTTGTAATCCGATGCCTATCTTTTTTCCATAATGCCTGAAAAATTTTGAAACGACATACCATATCGCAAGGAACACATTTAATAAAAAAGTGTGATGGTAGGCCGACAAAGTCCCAGATAGGCGTGAAAATGTGCCGTACGAGACAAGAAAAGAGCTCTCTGTACCCTGAGAAGGGTTAATAAAGCTACACCATACGCCCATCGAAGCAATTGCCCTGACATCACAAGGCTTTCCGGAAACGTGTAAAGTTCTAACTTTTATATATTGAAAATAAACGCTGAATAGTATCCGATACAATTAATGGAATTAAAACTCGCCATTTCTGGCGGATTCCGATCTAAGATGAAATAACATGTGGTCATGGTTCAGTTACCCAAAACGTATCTTTATCGTAATCGCTAGGGATGCGGCAATCAACATGAGCATTACCGTTTAAAACTATATTTACCCGAAAAAAAACCTACTTACTATTCTAACTGACTAAAGTTACGCGATAAAGTCGGCACCAACAGTCCAAAATTTGTGTCTAGAACAGGGATTAATTGGAGCTATGCTAATCCTTACAAGAGAGTAACTCTACAGAGATTATGGAATGTATGTATGGTCAGTGTCTCAATACTTAAGACCATATAAATTTTTATTTTGGCATAAATGATGCTCATAATGTATATTTCGTGGATCTCAGTTCTGTACTGCCCATACTCAGTTATCAGACCCTATAACAATCATATACAGGCAAACAAATCTATTGTAATGTCATCAGGTACCATAATAAACATTTCGTGGATTTCAGTTCTGTACTGCCCATACTCAGTTATCAGACCCTATAACAATCATATACAGGCAAACAAATCTATTGTAATGTCATCAGGTACCATAATAAACATTTCGTGGATTTCAGTTCTGTACTGCCCATACTCAGTTATCAGACCCTATAACAATCATATACAGGCAAACAGATCTATGGTAATATCATCAGGTACCATAATAAACATAAAAAAATTACCTACTCTTAGTTGTCGGGCAGTAATCGCAAGCGGATAAAGGTCAATAACCTATTATAAGTTTCCGGGTAGTAGAACAAGCATATGAAGGTGAATAACCTATTCTCAGTTTTCGGGCAGTATCGCAAGTAAAGTAACGTTTCCGCTAACATTCCTAGACCGGTTAATTTGATCTACAATAGTGTAAGCAGTATTCTGAGATGTACCATTCATTAATATTTGTAGAGCGTTTTATGTAAAAAGGGGTGACAACTCATAGACACATGTACGGTAGTTCGCAGCTGAACGTAAGATTGATAATGATAATGACCATTTTTATCTTCAAACAAATGTTAGATATACGAATAATTTTGTACAACTGCAGTGTCACTATCGATTTTTATTTGTGGTTTGATATGCATTATTCAGGTACACAAAATGTCTAGTGGTTTCCTGTCCTTATTTTTGTCAGAATAGTACAGTCTCAAGTTGATTGAATGAATCTTGAATATATGTGGCATGCCTAATTTCATTTTTGCATTTCTGCGACACACACACACACACACACACACACACACATGCGGGAGGTCATGGGTTCAAACCCCGGACGAGTTATACCAAAGAATTATAAAAAAGGGTACTAGCAGCTCTCTCGCTTCGTGCTCAGCATTAAGATGTTACTGTTATCACTGCTAGTGTTAGGATGATGTGAATGGTTGGATAAAGATGCTCTAGAAATCAATATAAACTGCCACACTGTAGATATCATATGATACACACATCGTAACTATAAAATTTTTAAAGCAACGTTAAAAATAAAAAAACCAAACTGAAATATTGTGGATTTCAAGGACTTATAATCATACGTATAATCATTTAACACACACACACACACGCACACACACACACACACAAGCATGCATACATACGTACGTACATACATACGTACACACACACACACACACACACACACACACACATATATATATATATATATATATATATATATATATATATATATATATATATATATATATATATATATATATATATATGGAAGTGAATGTTATTCTGTCTGTCACTGGTTACCAAATTCTGTGCAAAGAATTTTACCCATGGCATCCTCTAGGAATATTGATGTCAGTGAAGATGTAATGCAAGAACTCTATCATTACTAATATATATATATATATATATATATATATATATATATATATATATATATATATATATATATATATATATATATATATATATATATATATATATATATCAGGACATTACATGGCTAAAGTTATATGTGTGCCAGCTCCAGCTCATACTAGCAGCCAAAACCCGAACTTTTTTCGACTGCCCATTGCCATAACCATGTCAATTGTTTGTGGAGGTTTGTATGGTGGGGGGTGGGGTGTCCAAATATTTTAAAAAAAAACTATTGTGTAATTCCTGCCCAAGTTCTATATTGGTTTGAAGTTAAATTAATGAACGACTGGTTTGCAACTCTAAGCTCTGTCAGCAATGCCGCCGGTTAAATGGTTAAAAATACAAAATTGTTGAAATTCAGTGAATAACAATTTAATATTTCATTAATCAAATGCTTCAAATTTCCAATTACGCTCCTTCCTCTCGATTCTTTAATAGCTTATTGCATCACTTGGTTAAACATTGTTGGATCATTTTCCACCTGTCATTGTATTCAACTCATCTGTGGTATTCTGCTCTCTCCTATGTCTCCCAATTCCTTCTACTCTTCCTCCTAGGCCTTTTTCAGATTCCTTCTCTTTCTGTTCTACTTCTCTATACTCCTTCTCCTCCTCCATTTTCTCATCCAGACTCATATTCTCCTCCTCCTCCTCCTCTCCACCGACTAAAATTCTCTCGACTTCGACTGTCTTCATTTTTTGGATACTCGGAAGTCAATTGAACCAGAAGTTGTCTTTCGCGTAGAAAGCTTTGTGTTTCCTTAGATTTACCGCCAAATTAGGAGCAGCTCTTCCAGGAGTAACCCTATTGCTCAGAAATCTGTCATGGCAAAACTAACTTTCATTTAAAAATTCTGAAAGTTATTATTCAGGTCGAATTGTAATCACACTCTCTATCTTAATTCCGATTGGATGTCGCTGTGTACCGATGCAATCAAACTTAGTGGCCAATGTCTTTCTCGCTGTCTGTCAACGTGTGGACGGATACGAATACGCCTCGTTTACCACGTCGACTCCCCTTTGGTCTTAGGACTAACATTTAGCTCCTAGGTGTGGTACGGCAAGCTTTTGTTAAGTGATGCGATCGATTGTTAAGCCAACTCAAGTTCCTGTCTCTGTTGCGTCACGCTAACATTGCGTAAGAGTTCAACAGTAGCCCGCGGAAATCTTTAGACATCAAACACATGGTAGCGGTAATATTCCCCAGACTGTAAATTATAGCTTATACATGACTTTATAGTTAGCAAACATGACATTTTGTAATGCAATATGGAGCCTGCAGATGGATAGCTAGCTCTCTAGATGTGTATTTTTTAAATTCAATCATCCACAATGTATGTTTCAGTTTGTTAAAATCAAAATTACATTTGAATGTGAAAATTGTAAACATTTTCTATTGAAGTAAACGTATTTTTGTGTTTCTCGTGTATGTGCTACTTTACAATTACGTTGCAGACAAGCAAAAGAAGAAAATATAAATATAACAAAATAATTGATAACACTGTCACCATAAACAACCTTACTCTTAGGATACAAGGATATAACTCTTGGTGTTTTCCTTTCTAATATTAAAGCAAATTCATACTAGTGAGTACATATTTTGGGTCGGTTGGTGGATAAAAAAATCAGTATGTTCCACAATTCAATTAGATAAAGAGCAAACGTTGCAACCATGCAATAGTAGTGTAATAATTTTGGAGTATGCACATTTGTGTATGATATTTCTTTGAAGGATTTGTTAGAGGTTTGTGATTACATGGTTGTGGGAGGATGGTGCTGGGTAGATAGTCCTCAGACCGAACAAGTAACTAATTACTAGGAGCAAGCGTCACGGAGTGAAGTGTTAGTGAGACTTCACGACGTTCTGGTTTACTTTAGGTGGATTCAGGTCAGATCCGCATGAGTGTCCCTTCGCTCAGAAGTCCCCATTAAAATCTAATTGTGTGAATTGATCATGTTGTTGTTGTTGTTGTTGTTGTTGTTGTTGGGTTTAACGCCATTTTTCAGCACACGATAGGCTATTAATGGTGGCCAGTATTAATGGTGGAGGAAGAAACCGGGAAATCACCGGAAAGAACCACTGACCCAAGAGAAGCTACTGGCAAGCTTTCTCACATATCCACAGTCGCCGAATCCTAGACTCGAACCCACGCAGACAGAGGTGAGATGGCAGTGATCCGTAACGGACAGTGCTCATGCGACTACAGGTGCAGTATTTCTGATTGGAGACTTGGATATTATACAATGGATTAAACGGAAAGGCATTGTTCTGTCGTTGGCAGGCGTCGTTTATTGTTGCTATGGTGATAAATATGGTGTAGAGTTAAGACGAAATGTGGCTTAATATCGTGATTTGACTGGTCTAAGGAGGCGTAGTAAAAATAGTTTCCTTCATTAGGTGGTTTAGTTGCATAGTTTCACTGCGTGAAATAATGGCGGTACGTTAAGAAAAGGATAAACCGTGCAGTTGTGATGTTGACAGGCAAATGAGAAGTTTTGAAATATGTGGTCAGGTATTAATTAAAGTTATTTATAGTTTCGACGTGTTGGAATTTCCAGTTTGCAAAAGTAGTCGCATGGGATTCATTGGAATCAGTGAAAACATGACTTCTAACGAGATTCATGCAATCGTTTGACCTGGCTCGGTCAAGATACCCATCTGGCTTGTTACAATAGTATTGATTCGTATAATTTAAGTTATAAATAAATTAACACTATGAATAAAACTAACAAAATATCAGGAGGAAAAACAAATGAGGAAAATACCGTTCTTAACAGCTGTATCCACTCTATAAGCTCTGCTTGTGAGTCTCTCTCTCTCTCTCTCTCTCTCTCTCTCTCTCTCTCTCTCTCTCTCTCTCTCTCTCTCTCTCTCTCTGTATTCTGTTTTGGAGAAAGTTATGTGATTAAGTAAGACATTGTCTTTATTCAACCTTTATGATGCGATGATGAGCTGGTCTTAGTAGATACTCATAAATGAACACCCTTAACTAATTTAACACTACAAATCGCAAAAACTACAAAGTATATAATTTGGAATCGCTGTACAAGTTTATTTATCAATTAGCGTGTATACTAGCTTATAAGTCTAGTAAAAATGAAAGATGCACAGACCTAACTGGGTCAAGGAAGTTTAGTTAGGACTAATCAATGGAACAACACAATATAGATCCTGATTTGCCCACGCATTAGGCTGTGACGAAGTCATTGTTGTTTTCAGTCGTATAAGCCAGTATATAGGTATTACGCACATATTTATAACAGTCTTTAAACGGAATGGATGGTAGTTGTTTTAGCTTGTTACTGTTCGTAACAAATCAGCATTTCAACATTTTTGGACAGTGACATAGAGCACACATTTTTGTGAATTATGCAATTATTGCCAAATAAAAACTGCATCGAAAGGACAACGTAATCAGAACAAGAAATACAGAAAACTATTGCAAGTATGAATTCATCAAATAATTTTGTATTTACACATATAAAAACATGCAACCATTCAAGTGGAGCCAATACGATAAACGTCATTGTTTTACATCTTTTTTTTTAAAAAATGTAATGGTACATTTAATTAACATGTTCTATCGATATGACTTTTTAATTAACCCCACTCAACAGCATGTGTTCACAACGTTCGTATTTAGCACCATTCATGTCATGTGTATTCTATTTTATTTATATGTTAGAGATTTTAGCGTCTTGTGTGTAATATGTTTTATGTAAGTGTATGAGAAATATTTGTCATGTGTGTTATATTTTATTTATGTGTTAGTGACATTTATGTCATGTATGTTGTATGTATGTGTTTTGCAGATATTTATGTCACTACGTCTTTTGTGCAGAATGTGTTAGTCATATAATCTTGGCATCCAAAGGGTTAATCCAATAGTTTGCTTTGTTAATAAAATGTTACAAAACATATTTAAGGGTAAAGCTTTTTATATGCTACAATCATGTACTAGCAATCTTGGAATAGAATGTTGGCAAAGTATAATGCTATCCAAAGTAAAGATTCCAGTTCAAAGTAATCCGGACAGTTGAAAATGATATTTTGGCCAGGAGAAGCATATTCATACAATTAATTTATCGACCAAAATATTACCTTCTTTAAAATAGTCAGCATTAATGCTTTCATTTCTAAAATCCTAATGACATTAATTAACTCGGGTAATTGAATAAAATCCTGATAGTATTACTTAATTTGGATAAATTAACAAAATCATGATGATATGACTTATTTAAATAGCCTCCTTCCAGCAATGCATATAAATATCAACAAATACTTTAAATAAAACGAAATGTTTCAAAAACGGATATTTTTTGGACAGTCAAATAACTAAAATGTACGTAAAATCTTACGATGTTAAATCCACTTTAGAATAAAGCAAGCTAACTATTCAAACTCACAATGAAACACTAGCTAGTGGCTATTGTAGGACTGATCAATAAAAACTACAATAGATCAAGTATTTTTCTGTCTCGCCCTAAATTTGTTTCTTTAAAGGAGTGGACAAGTAGGACGCGATGATCTTCTTCAAGAAACACGAATTTCTTCGTCTGCTCGAGCGTGGAAAGCTTTAGTTCCAACGTAGGACACCATTTCCATAATTTAAAATTCCTTATACAATAGACCTGAAATACATAAAGAAGGTTTCATTTCAAAGACAACCATGAATTAAATATGTAATTAGATATGAGTATATGTTACGAATGGCCATACAAAACATATAAAAAATAAATAAACATAAAAAACGTTGAGTTTATAAAACACTACATGGTTGTGTCTACATGAGTTAAACCTAAAGATACATTGTCTCAACCAGCCGGTAAAGACTTGTTGCGAATACTAAAAAATGTTTATAATTCCCTAAAAGTCTATGAGCCAAAGCGACATCTATTACTTTGTGTGCATTTCTGTAACGCAGATTATATCCCGGATATTTGAATCTATACCGGTCGTCAATTTATTGCATCTATCTTAATCAATCCCTGACACACGTGATCCCTTCCTGGATCCAGTGCGCTTGGAAGGGTTGTTATTCACCGTAAGATTTGTATTATATATATATATATATATATATATATATATATATATATATATATATATATATATATATATATATATATATATATATATATATATATATATATATATATATATATATATATATATATATATATATATATATATGCACAAACAGACACACACACACACATGCAATACACTGACGACAAACGGTGCAAAACTAGTATCTAACTAACCAGAACGTTGTTGACTCTTAATGAGTCTTTTCCAAAGGCATGGAAAAAACATAGAAAAATAAACAAATAAAACATAGAAAACGTTGTGTTTGTAAAACTCTACATGGCTGCTTCTACATGAATTAAACCAAAAATAATATTATAGTACAGAAAGTAAAATTATATAATAGAACATGACAGTCTTTGGTTGAATAGGACAGTGTAAAACATAAATAAATAGAAGAGAAGAGGTCAGTACCTAGATAAATTGAATGAAATGAAGTTAGAATAGAATTCTATGCCATGCTATATATATATATATATATATATATATATATATATATATATATATATATATATATATATATATATATATATATATATATATATATATATATATATATATACCAGACGGAAAAGACAGAGCTATCCTTGGATTCTGTAGTAGAATCTTGATAAAAATCGGCAGAAATAAAAGTTTAATACAAACAATACTATCATACATGTTAGAGAAATTACTCTACGGAGTTTCGAACCCAGATCCGCGAGTAAATGGCACCCATCGCCTTGCCTGCACGCACGAGCCCATATACCGCTACGACTAAGCACGCATCACCAAAAAATCCTGACCCTGAATAGGTGTTATATAAGTTCGTGCGTAGCAGACACACTAGCATGACGACCTAGTAAATATATACACAGTCGTTCCAGATTCATATGAAAGAAATCAAGGTATATAGGATTTTTGTATTACTAAGAATTATAAATATATACCAGACAGAACATATAGTGCTATCCCTGGATTCTGTTTCTGTATTAGATTCTTGATAACAGTGGGCAGAAATAACAGTTTAATACAAACAATACTATCATATAGGTTGGATAACTATATATATATATATATATATATATATATATATATATATATATATATATATATATATATATATATATATATATATATATATATATATATATATATATATGATTTAATTATAGAATATAGGAAGAGTGCAAATCATAATTAAATACACTTCAATAGATTCGACTTGACTGAACATAATACAGCAGAAAAAAAAGGATAATAATTTTGCCATACATGAATGAGGTAAGTCTTACTTGCAATACAAGCTGTCAGAAAGCAGGCCACATTTCCAGCTATCATGGCCCTTAGTACCATTCTAGAAAGTTCCTTCTTTCTGTTAGGGGCCAAAGCACCCATCCCTCCGAGTGTGATTCCTATTGAACCAAAGTTAGAAAATCCACAAAGTGCATAGGTGGCTATGATTTCAGACCTGACCTGAAATGTATATAATTTTGAATTTTAAGGTTAATAACATTTTTGATGATTAGACACAGAGAATAGTGCCAATCTTTATTTGTTATTAATCGTTCTTTATAAGCAAATGAATTATAAGCAATTCTGATACACTCGTGGAGATCATTCTACTGTATTAATGTCGACGGAAGGAAAGACTATTTCAGTTGAAAGTCCGATAGGAGTAGTTTGCATTAATACGCCTGAAACTGTATCTGGACGAAAGGCAGTGCAACAGTCTTGTGTGTACTTGTATATGATTTAATGCATTTTGAAACGTTTAGTTCTTTATCTTTTTGTGATACGTTATTCACATCCATTTTTAGCAAAGAAACCTTTTTAATAACCCATTTAACATGTTATAAAATAGGTCTTAATCAGGAAACTTATAATTTCGATAAATTTTTAAAAATTCCTTGTTTCAGTAAATATTTTAATTTTCATAAGTTTATTAATCTGGCGGATATTCTTTTGTAATATGATCTATACAAACCAACAACTTAAAAGTTTGAAGAAAATACAAGTCATGATGAAGATGATCACGTGATTATAAGAAAGCCAGGTCAACATTGCCGTGATTTCTAAAGTTTCTAATTTGCTTAGAGTATAACTTCAGTTTATTTCGTGATATAGTTACACATGCTGCTGATTCGACCATCTTAATAAGGCATCGATATGATTCATTCAAATTTACTTTTTTCCTTTGCATGGAGGTAAAGAAAAAGAACAAATCGTTGGCACACAGTCTAGTACTGAAACTATTTCTTAAGAAATATTAGTAGTATAGATTACAAATAATAGTGCCATTAGGATAGATCCTTATGGAACACCGGCATTAATATGTATTCATCCGTTTAATAGCATTTGATAATTACCCGTTATCGTTTACAGGATGTGTAACCTTAAAACCAACCTAACAGATTACCAAATATGCCATATTGCCGTAAATAAAATTACACCTAAGTGTCAAAATCTTTCGAAATATAGAGAGTGACAGAATTTACTGCTTGGACGCTGTGAAACTTCAAACGTCTAATAAACACCACAATGCAGTTAATAATAATTACTGGTATCGCTTTCTTAAGCATAATGCGCAGACCGTGGTAGCAGAGTCAGTCGGATTGATCTGTATAAAGTACAACTGATACCATCTCTTTATTTCTCGTAAGGCGGCCATGTAAACGTCTAGCATTCCTTCGCCATTGTGCAAATTACATAGCATAAAAACAAGAAAATCGAAATAATCCAGTGTTTTTTCCAGTTATTACTTTTAAGCATATTTGTATTGCAATGATAGTACATGTGAGACGAAAACAATATTTATGCTTGTTCAGATGTTTAAAGATTCCTACAATTACCCGCAATTCAACCGTATATTTTCCACTAATGTATAAGTCAATTTATTTTTATTGCTCATTGTACAATCCTACATCCTGCATAGTTATGCCGCTTTGACAACAGGTCCCTCCCCCTCTCTTTCCATTAATTAACAATGTTTTCAATTCGTTCAGGATTCCAAGTTGCCGTCATGTTCCTTGTCTTTCTTTTTATTTTGGAAATCGTGTAAGTGAAGGACGATGTAAGTTGAGATAACTTGTGTCCAGTCACATTGCATAATGTCTTACATTAACATAATTTCAGACTAAATGATCAATATAGATACTGAATCGTGTCTGCTTTAAATGAAAAAAAAAAAAAACGCGACACATAGTATTGCCCAAAAACTTCAGCAAATGTAAGCTAAGCCAAAAGTACAAGTTGAGCGAGAAGTTTTAGATTTCGGGAGATCAGTGGAATGTACTACGCGAAAATGTTTGCTGGTTTACTATGAATTACTGATGTCAATGTGAGGCTGTTACGTTTACCTGATCTGAAAGAAAACCATTTCTCTGTACACCTCATTATCCTTAAATTATGGTAAGAGGAACAAACATTTGTATGACATGAATAAAGAAGATTAGCTATCATAAATTAGCTATCAGATAATTGAATTATTTTGAACAAAGTACAATTGAATTGTCAAGAGATACTCTTGCTATTTAATACTGTCCAGCTGAAGTGAATCACAAACCATGAAACGCTAAAACAATAAAGCTTTAACAAAGCTTTCATTTTTAGATCGTCTTTATGACACCCAAACCAACTCGATCTAGATATTTTGGAAATTGCCCTTACTCACCGAAATGACGCCCCCTTTCAGCATCTCATTGGTGAGGCCCAAGACTATGTTATCTCCTTGCCATGACCAAGGACCGGTTCCATTGAAAAACTGCGTATAATTTTCCAGTTTATGTCTGTTATTTATGAGGTCCCTCAGGACTCCATAGGCTATAAATTCGTTGGTAAAAGTTTTGATGCCGACCAGTTCCGCAACTTTTCGGCTGTCTTCGGGTGCCGTGCCCATAAAGTAAGCCACTGGGTATAGGACGTAGGAGCAGATGAACTGTAACGATACCACAGATGGCAATTCACATTCGTCATCGCCCTATCACCACGGTCAACATCTTTATCTATTCTTTTTTTTCTATTTTGTTCTTTGACATGAGTAGATGTTAAGTGACTTTCGTTCAAAATAACCTCTGATGTAGCCAATTTCAGAATAAATTTCAATGACGTCTAGTTTTCTTGATATAAATATATATTTGAGACAACCTTAGTTTACGCGATATTGTGTTATTAGAACAATTTAGCACTGTGTTCCTAAAACAAGAAGGGGCTCCGCCATAACTTAATAACAACAGTTAATTTTTTGCTAATAAATAAAAAGAGCACAAAGGCTACACCTTTCATCTTGGTATTATCTAAATGAAATAGTAATTTTTGTGTATTGCTTCTTATGAAATTAGTAAACATCCACCAAAATGTACAGAAACATCTAAAATCTAAATAAAATTCAGTTGAATTGTAAATTTCTTGTGTAGATGAAAAATATTGCTTCCTGAATATTTAGCAATGAAATTTCGTTGTGTCCAATCGAATATTTATTGTTCTGTTCTCATTTGAAAAAAAGAAAGAAATGTGTGTATATTTTGTTTGTAGTGGCACATGGTGATACCTTAAACGAGTAATTTCTCAACCTATACAAACAAACATCAAGATCAATGATTATAAATATTTATGGCGAATTGACTTGCCTCAAAGGAACAGTTCTGTAATCCGACCCTGTCTCCAAACCAGATCAGAGTGGCGTTCACAAAGGCCAAAAGGGACAAAAAAGCAATGACGTTTACAGCAATGGCGCCAATTAGCTTGACGCTAGCGGTGGCACCAACAGAGGCTGCGTCAATCAAATTACGCTCGTGACTAATAAATAAATAAATAAATAAATAAATAAATATATATATATATATATATATATATATATATATATATATATATATATATATATATATATATATATATATATATATATATATATATATATATATATATATATATATATATATATATATATATATATATATATATATATATATATATATATATATATATATATATATATACAATATTTAAATTTAAATATCTACAGCTAACAACAAATAAATTGGCTACCAAATGATCATACAAATAAATTACATGCAAAGATAAGTATGTACCTACTTACGTACGTGTGTACATATATGTATACATTCATATTAAATTTTATCTCGGAAGCCACCTAGATTTAATTAATTAATTAGATATTATTTGTTCACCTATATGGCATTTGTTTGTTGTTACCATGAAATTCAAGTGAAAGTTCAAATATGTGAAATTAGCTTACGATTTCTCCATCCGGGAGAAATCACGTGATGATGCCTTGATTTGTTCAGTTTCAGGGTAGGTAAGCTTACTAATGGCTAAAGCCGCAGGAGCTGACATCACAGACGCTGAAAGTAGATGGTTGGCGGGCACCTGTAGGCAAGAAAGACGTTGATTATTTTTATGAAGTAATTTGCAAATCATATGCCAGATAAACTATCCAGACATAGATATAAGAAAATATTTGATGAGTGGTCCGAAACATTGTATTATCACGAGTAGCCTCGTCACCAGTCACAATGCAAGTGTTTTCCACTTCACGAGTTAAATCTTTCTTCGTATCTGCTGAGAAAACGTAGTGTTCTTTTTATTATATATGTGTAAAGGCAAAAGCCGTTGATTTGCATGGATCGATGTTTCCATTGGCGCCAATACAAATAACGGCCATATTGTTACATCGATAAAAGGAAGTTATGAAATTAACATAATTTTACTACAGCCACCTATTATAAACTTACCTTGTACATATAATGCTTCGTATTGTTTATTTTGTCAAATTAGTATTTACTTTTGTTAATATATTTCCTCTGCGGATTAATACAGTGAAAGTTGTTGTGTTGGGGATCTGTATAAACATCTCGAATCGGTCACATCCGGCAGATTTCAGATCGTAGCATTTTTAAACAAACAATCTAAATGAATACGTATTTTCGTAAGTTGAATTTGTTTCTTTAGTTTGCTCATTTCTGCCATTAAATCGAATATTTGAAAATGGCAACCTTGTAAAAAAGTTCGGCAACAGACGCTCCATCTTCAATTTGTTTGTCACTTAATGTGGTGTGCAGTCAATACTTATTGATGCATGACTTTTCCCTCGTTTTCAAATATGATTACAATTGTGCTGAGTTAGAATCGCTACTTAAACAAATTTATTACTATATTTAATGAAGAGGGTTTCGTGAAAATGTACCCTTTTGTCTTAAAGTGTAAAAGGCAAAATGTGTGGCTATATAATATCAGCTAGTAACAGTTCACGTACCTTCAATCATTAATGATTTTTAGGATTCACGTACAAAACTAAAGTTAATACTGGTAGTTTACTGCTGTTCTTCTGAGTTCAGTTTTACGCATTCCCTTATTGTACTTCCTCACTGAGTAACTAAATATATACCAGCCACATGGTCTACACTCCAGAGAGAGAGAGAGAGAGAGAGAGAGAGAGAGAGAGAGAGAGAGAGAGAGAGAGAGAGAGAGAGAGAGAGAGAGAGAGAGAGAGAGAACAAATAATTCATAAATTTAGAAAAACTAATTTGAACAACATACTATAGATGAGATAAATTTCCTCAATGTGAAACGAAATTATTTTCGAAAGTTATATCGCCACCCGGTCGATAAATCTAGTATCGTCACTGTGGCAATATCGTTTTTCTCGAACTGATAATTTTAATATATATCACAAAAGATTAAGTAGTGATGTACAGCTAACTTCATCAAAACATGCCTAACAATAAACATGTAATATTAAGCACAAATATAAATTATAGATGGAAGTAGTAAACGTATAAAGAAAGAGTGATAATAGCAGAGATGACCTTAACAAAGAGGCTCAAAAACTGAGTGATGATGTCAATACAGAAAAGCGTGCGGAGGTATTTCGCTGATGCTAAAGAAAGAATTATTTTCAACATTTGATGATTTGGAAAGAAAGAATTTATCGATTTAACTTGAACTTCTTGCAACTGTCTGTGTTTACAGAAATAACAAACAAAATACTTTAACCAATTTCTATCGTAAGTTAAAGACAAAAGTCCTTGAAAAATATATGCTAAAACTTCGCTAAAAGTTACAAATTACGAACGCTATGATGCGGTTCATTTCATTAACGTTTACCCCAAAGCCAATATAAGCTCCCAGCACACTGCCAGCAATAGTTGCAAATCCACCAGTCATGACTGCATGTAATTCGGATTTCGTCATATCCGCTAGAAATGGTTGAATCATCAAAGGGGCTTCGGTCTTTAATAATAATAATAATAATAATAATAATAATAATAATAATAATAATAATAATAATAATAATAATAATAATAATAATAATAATAATAATAACAATAACAATAATAATAAATAATAATAATAATAATAATAATAATAATAATAATAATAATAATAATAATAATAATAATAATAAATAATAATAATGATGATGATAATGATGATGATAATAATAATAATAATGATAATAATAATAATAATAATAATAATAATAATAATAATAATAATAATAATAATAATAATAATAATAATAATGATAATAACAATGGTAATAATAACTGTATCTTTTTTTCTCCTTTGGTGAGGGTGGGTGGGTGAGGTGCATGCAGTCAATATAAGCAAATTTCATTCCAAATTTGTTAATAATCAAAACAAATACAGTTAATTGTGATAATCTATGTTCAAAGTACATAAAAAGATAAATAACGTAAAACACTCAGCTGCACAAAAAAATCTAAAAAGAGCACGGTTAAGATTTGTTTAATGAGTCCTCATCTAGTCGTACGGACCTCGACCATGTGACTTAACTCTTTTGCAATCACTGGACTTCTCTCTAATGTTAAAGTCAGATGACCAACGGAATTTAGCAAAGACCATATTCAACTAACTAAAGGTATCATGCAAACACTCTATTCTCTACATCACAATAACCTTGACCTTCCATGAGAAGAAACGTCGCGTATATCAGTGGGTGTCTGTACTTTCAAGGATAAAGTTCTTGTTCTTTAATCCGATATGGTTATCGCAAAGCTCAGTTTATTATAGGAAGCGTACAAATAATTAATGAATATCTAGTCAGAATAACTTCATATAGTGTGATGGGATTAATTAATCTTCATTTAGTGTGATAAGATTCACAAAGAGTGTAGAATCCGTGAAAAAGACTAAGGAATGGTGTGGTTACTATTTCAACACTCAATCAATTCTAAAGAAGACTCAACAAACATTGGAAAAGCAGTTCACGTTCTATATTTACTCTATTTCGACTCATTGTCTTAAAATAAGTAACAGAAAAAGATGAGAACCATCAAGAGTTTTAAAATTCAACAGATAGTATATTTCCCTAGAAAATAAAGTGAAAACTACGTGTGACTTGTATGATTTTGGATTTTTATCGTGGTTTTGCAAATTTTCAGTCATATCGCGAAGATGTTTGCAGTGGGGAAGCTTATGGTGATGTCTCGCACTTGGTCATACAGACATGTAGCATGATGTCCCTCCCACTCAGTCACGTTATCCTGACACCGGGCTGAACATTCCTAACACTAATCTTTTAATGCTGAACGCCAAACAAGGCAGCTGCTAGAACTACTTTTTGTAAGTCTTTGTTATGACACGGCTTGGGATATAACCTACGATCTCCCGCACCCGAGGCAAACGCTCTAACCAATAAAAATAACTTAAATATTGAGCAATAAACCCTTAATAATCCTAGAATTTCGAACGCAAATCCAAATGTTAAATTTCTAAACTTGAGTGGTATCCCAAAATAAATTCAACCCTGGAAGTATTGATGTGCCTGTGGTGCCATGTCATGTGTAGTAATGACGTACCAAAAGTCCTTGTTGAATCACAATAGCACAATTCAATGATATCATTATTTGAATTTTCGCTATGAATCGAAATCTATATGTCCAGGTATATTAGTTTTGAACACTTTATGCTTCAAGAAAATAGTAACTTAATTTAAATAAATTAATTCCATCCCAATGAAATACTGGGCATAACAATAATATAACTGATTCTGCTCAGACCTTACAGCAAGAATAAATAATGTTACTCTTAAAAATTATATTGTCCTCTACCTTACCTCAGAGCACAATTAGCATTTTCTAAAAAAATCATTACCTAATGGAAAAATTTAATTTTATAAGGTTCAGAAATTTTACAACGTGAAATCTTAGTTATAGTCAAAAGATATGTTGCTAAAATTACTAAAGTTATGATAAAGACTATGGAAAAATGATATCCTTGAATCAGACTAAGCTAAATATGTTAAATTCGATAAACAAGAGTAGAAAGGTGTAAGGCTGGTTCCAGTCGAAACAAATATAATTTACCACACCGACCCCCTGACCCCAAAATGGTGGTTCTTGCCCAAATATAATCCAAGAACTTTACCAACCTTTAAATAAATATAAACCAATATCTCAGAGAATCCTCCAAACAAGTCTAAATTACCCCGCTGACCCCCTCCCCTTCAGTAAGGAAAAAAGGCTGGTTCTAGCCTACAGGTCCCTAAAACACGTCAAAACAATTACATATTGACCACATCGTTAACACCCCCATGATCACTATCTTATTGATGACTAAAACATATAACATCATCGTTCTTTGTGAACTATGGCAATACATTCGACGACCGTACATGTTTCAGCCTATTAGCGCTCTCTCAGCATTAACCAATTCATCCCTTGCTATTGGTAACTGAAGATTATTTTATTTTATAACCTATTATCACTATACTTCTTTGACAATCTTTTTCATACCTGTTGACTCTTATTGGTAGGATATCTGTTAACATACTGTAGATAATACAAAACTAAAGACTTCTCATCACCCTCCAAACAAATTCCTATACCAACAAGACTTTCTGTTTAATCTAGAAGCTTTATGTCTTTAGCTATTTGCCACTATCATTTTTTTAAAATCATTTTTTTATTGTTCACCAATTATCAACATTTCAACCCTTGATATTAGAAATATTTCATCATCGCGATAATAGAGACTAAACTTTACCGCTCACACAGCGATGATATTCGAACAAATCCTTCATTTGCGGCTTGTCAAGAGGATATTTTTGTCAATAAAAAATACTTTTGACCGATTGAGATCTATGGCAAGTTCCGTATATTTTTTGATGACTGAAAATTTTTAAATTCTGCTGATAACTGGCTCACGTGTTCAAGATAATTGAACTACTCATCAGATCTGATAAGTGAATGTTAATTTTGTCACGACCTGTGGTAAAACAAATACCTGATATTTCATTATTAACTTTGTCAGCTGTTTGCCGTCTATCATTGGATATTTGATCTCGCTATTGTAGATATTTATCCCTGTCAAAGTTTCAAACATTAGTTTTATTGTTCACACAAAATTAAATACCAGAGCCGTCGAATGTGATATCGAGCATAAATTTATCATAGTGACAGTACCCATGTGCAAATGTATCTATCCCATATTCACAATAACGTTTGTCATCAGAATAACTTAAACAACGTTTGATAATGATATCTTTTCGAGTTTATGATTAGTTGTTCGAATAGCCATTGTTTTAATAAAACTAAAGACGCCGTCAAATGCGTACTTGTAATCATCAAACTTCATGAACTTTTTAATAAATCACGAGGCAGGCCATTTGCTTTTTGTTATTTTATTATGTCTAACAACACCGCGTACATTTTACTGCACAATCTGAAAAAGTATTTGATGATCTTGAGTTCATTTCATCTTAAACTTACCAATGACATTTTCGGTATCAGTAAAGACTAGTGTACGTGACGGCCACTGATTTTTAAAAAATATATCATGAAAATTGTACATTAGCCACTTCGATAAAGCTAATACGGAAATTCCAGCGTAAATCGGCTGTTTAGTTTTAGATTCGTTTTTGCCGTTGAATTGCGAAAACATAAAAAAAAATTCATGTTAACAAAATGATCGTCTGACACAAGAACATATTTTGCCTCGCTAAAATCGGATTTTTAATTGCGTCATTTGGTGACATTTTGATAGTTCGAAGTTTTGTGTTATTGTACTTGTCAACGATTTGATTAAGATCATCGATATACCTGATTTATTTGATTTGACGGCATTCAAATGCTTTTACTCCGTTGCGCCAGATACTGCCTGGAACATGGTAGAGCCATTCTACGTCCGATTCCTAGTAGGCTCGGAAGAAGACTTTCTCCTAATGCTGTTAGTAGTGGAGCTATTTAAATAAATCCTCATAGTTTTGATCGATTGCGTTTTGTTGTTTTCTTTTTTGTTTTGACCTTGACGACTTTGTATTTGACGTTGACTTTAATTTTTATTGTTACATAAAACTGAGTAACTGTCACTGCCAAAAGATTTGTTTGATTCCACGGAATTCAACTGCTTTTTTCCGTTACGTCTGATACTGCCTCTGACGCACCCGCTAGCCCTATTGTACCAAGTATTGGTAAATTATTGCTAGCCATCACAGAAAGTGTTGGTCCAAAAATCCGCCATGTTTTGACATTGCAGATAATTGCAAACAGATAATTTAAGAACATACGGTTTTCCTTCTATCGCATAGTGATTGAGTTTATCGATTTATTGTTGCGTTAGCATTAATTTAACTGAAATATAGGCGACTTCTGTCCCCAGTGACTTTGTCTCTGGAGATATCATTAAAGAAACAGAACGGTGTTTAGCAACTGCTGATGAGTTTGTTTTTAACTTGACCGTATGTTAGGTATATTTCTCTAGTTGTGTACTTGCTTTACATTATTTTATATCAAGGTTGTTAGATTGAACTTGTACAGTCATTCTTACCTGTACTCAAGAACATATTACTGACAACTAGCAATTTTATTTTTATTCATGATAATGTTACCCGTGAATAAATCACCAGTTTTTTATATAGCCATTATAGTGTTCGGCTGGCGGTACGTCAAGTGTCCAGGTGACCTCAATATCAGAAGTTGATCTAGTAGCTGATTCAGAATGTATTGATATGTCTAAATAAAAGATAGAGTACAGCGATCGAAATTTTTCTACTGATATTTGAGATCCACTATCCGCGTCCTGATATTTTTTCATTGCTTCCATAAGGTACATGTACGACCGAGATACATTTATGGTGGCGACTTTAGCAAAATTGCATTCAATTGTACTTTCGGAATATTGTTTAGAATTTACTCTAACAAATATTATGTCTAACATGGGGGTTATCAGATACGGAATTATTCATTTATTCACCATTAGGATGTGCCTGTCGTTGAAATACAATAAGTAGATGTCGAGGTAGTTGTTCACTAGCTGTGGTTGTAACACACCAGGTGTAATCAGTTGAGTTAGGAATTGCATTTAATAAATCCTGTTTTGCTGGAAATATCTTTTTGTGTAAGTGGGCAATAATGATTTGAATCCCATTGTTTTATCTATAGAAAGGACAACCAGTGGCATCCATAGTGCTTATCTTGTAACAGCAAACTGTCTTTCAGACATCCCATCGACATGCATTATCCAATCATTTTATTAATGCTATTCTAGCTCCTAACCAGTTCAAAAGTATTAGCTATACCGCCTGCCTTAATTATCAGCTGCTTTATCGTCGTATTTAAATCAATTATGTTGTAGGCTCCTTGTGGAATTTTGATTGTTATAATTGTTATGATTGTTATGATTGTTATACTGGCACACGTGGATTAAATAATTCGCCATTTACTCCAGTTTTCACGTTAGCCAGATAATTCCAGTCTGTTCATGATATTAGTCCAGTCTCATACTGTGTTTCATGATTTAGTTGTATTGGCCGATTGTAATAAACAGAAAAGTTTGCGCTGTTTCCTGTTGTCAGTGAAGAATAAAGTAATAATGTTGTTGTTAATGACATTATATAAGATCGTTATGTAAACTTTCGTACTCGTCCGATGTCAGTAATTCGTTCGATCTAAGATGATCTATTATATTAATGATTTCCTATCGAATGGTTTCCTCTGGTAATGTTTTATCTCGTTCTACTTCGTACTTATTAAATAGTCTTTTAAAAGTCCAGCATTTACCAGAACATTCGAGTTTATTTAGGTATTGATTTACTGTTTTATATAAAACCCTAGTAATAATTTCTTCTCTCATTCTATGAATCGAATCACGCATTTCTTCGTCTGTGTTAGCTTCTTTAAGTGCTTCTTCGCCTATTGGAAGATCCTCAGTTTTACTTATAAAAAGTTTCTCGATTTCTTTTTAATCATCACGACATCATTCTCAAATTTTGTCAAAACCATCAAGTTTGTTTTTCATCAAATAATTTTTTAACAAAATTATTTAATTCATTTTCAGTTATTTTGTTCTCTAGCTATTTTATAACGTGTTATCTTCTCTTCAATAGGAATCATTTCTATGGTAGAATAAGTTTTTATATTTTTTCCTCAGTTAGTTCTTTAGTTTGCTTTATCACGTTTTCTATTAACCTCCAACACCCTGCTGGATTAACCGTAAGTCTTGCTATCGCATGCTGAAGTGCAAAAGGGTTGTTTATTAATCTGTCAAATTCAGCCTGTCGTATGGCAGGATCAGCAACGTATCTTACAAGTTATTCTGCAATTTTATTTACTTCTTTTGATCTTTCTCTGAGTATACTTAACAAACCTTTTTCTTGTAATTTTTAGGCTCTTTTGCAGATAGTGTATATATTTCTGGCTGCTTGCCAAACTTCTTCAATAACAGGTTTGAAAAATTTAGCAATTTCTTTCTCTGCTTGAACTTGTCTACATTGAGCTTCTTCCACTTTTTATTAAAAACTGCTCGGGTTTCAATTAATGTTTAGCAACTCAATTATTTGCTGATGCTTGTCCATTATTTTTTTTATAGGCTTTACAAAGCGTCTTTAGAAACATGTCAATACAACAACAAAACATTTTAGTTCGATCACGCAATAGTTTATCATATAAAAAGAAATTGTATTTGTCCTTGGTTGCTTGATGATATAATTCGATTCATTTATATTTCGTTATATCACCGCATTGCTCATGTGAAATATTTCTCTTAGCAACATTGTCCCGTCCGAGAATAATATAAAGAAACTAGTATTTCGCCTGATAAAATTATCGACGTTGTTAAAGCCTTGTACAAGATAAAACCGAATTACATTTTGTTACGTGATAATAAAAAATAAGATCTCATCTTGTTCATCTACTTGTTGTTTAGCGAATAATAGTCAAATACAATTATTTTATGCTCGGAAGAATCAAGTTCCTTAACTGGAATACGTTCTTTTGGTTGATTTATTAAAAATATATCATTGTCAGCGCCAAGTGCATCACGAAGTTTATCGTTGTACTCGCTCAACAATTCGTATTTATCCTGTTGTGGGTTATTGGTGTAAATATATACTTTATCATAGTTAACGTTATCGTTGAGCAAAAGACTTAATAACAGATTCGTCTTACCAGCTCATCTGCGACCAATAATAATATAATGTCAATCTGGGAGTTCGTTTTTATGTTTACGATTTATTAATCGTTCGTTATCAAAATGTAATATTTTCGTCATTGTTGTTATATAATTGTATGGAATATAATTTATATAATATGAGCTATTATACAAAATTTGGAACATTACTAATCTATTTGTCGTCCGAAGCTCATCAAGGTGACTTATCTAAATAAACTTTTGATCATCTCAAAAATGAAAACAATAATTTATTAAATATCACAAGTGTAGATCAAAATGAAGTCGTCGTTTATTAGGACAAACAAGGACGATTACGGACACATAATGTTTAGATGTACTTATACGAATTACTACCGCGGTTTTAAATACTATATTATAATTATTAATCAAGATAAGATACAAGATCCCGGTAAGTCAATTAACGATTATATAAAACAATCTGTAGATTCATTCGCGGGTAACATTACCATGAATAAAAATAAAATTATAGTACTAGGAAACCTAACATCAGATACAGACGCCGCAACAAAAATACGTTAATATTCAAGAATCTAAGTACATATTAGTCAACGGTGGTACAATGCGTGCATTTATTCATATGAATAATAATATAATACTAATCTTATAACACGAGAATCGGGTTTCGATTCTGCAACGAAAAAATCATGTTGATAATATGTCGACGTCATTAAAACTATCAATGATGAAATGACTACATTTAAGACTGATTTTTCTAATCACTTACAAACGTTTTGAAATTTTCGTAGATACATAAACAGATCCATTAACGGATTGTTTTAAAGCCAACAAAATGTTGATATTAAATTTGTTGTCATTAATGCAAGACTCAACAATATTGGCATTTTAATTCCTAATATTGATACTAAAAAGATTGAAATTCCTCACAAGCAGATTATCAATGTTGTATACACAGTAGCATCAAGATCAACAACATAGTCATGGAAAAATAAATCAAACATAATGCAGAAGTCATTTGTGTATAAAGACTGTCTGTATTTAGCGGTGCAAAATATAGTATATTTACTACATTTCCATGACGTCATTCAACCGATGATTTTTCTGGAACCGTGTCTGGTATTAAATAAAGATACCGAAGAAACATTTATACTGGAAGCAGATGATAAACGGTTAACGGCAGCGTCTGACTGGTGGTGTCTGGAATTTATAACTGGAAGACCACAATTAATTTTAATCATATTTCAGATAAAATTGCAAGACAAGAAGTGAATGCGATATTTCAATATTACAGATAATATCATAAAAAAACTTTGGTGTGTAAAAAATTGTTACGAATACTATAAAAACATACTGCGGATAATGTCATGTTTCCCATTGTTGCTGACCAGCTCTGGTATAATTTCAAGTGGAGCATCATTAAATACGTATTTGTTAATAATATCGGGCATTGGTGTTTTTTTTTGCAACGGCATGTATAAAAATTGAACCTCGAACAGCGACTAAAAGAAATGTCTGCACAACTTAAATTACTTGATCAGATAGGATCGTACTTACGTTGTATAAAATATGATATGGATGATTTAATATGCAAGTATCTTATTGGCAATATGTTAACAGATATTCTACCAATGAGAGTAATCAGGTATGAAAAATATTATCAAAGAAAGTATGATAATGATAGGGCATGAAATTTAGTCTAAACTTTAGACATAATGTTTGAAAATTTGACAGCGAGGTTCTTAAGTTAGAAGTATAGACGATTTGATATGTGAGTTTTGTATTATTAACGGTGTGTTAGCATATATTCTACCAATGAAATGTTCTGTAGTAAGAGAAGAGTTGGTTATAGCTCAGAGAGCTCTAAATTAGCCCCAGACTAGTACGGTCGACGAATACGTTGTCATATCAGATAGTTAACAAAGAATAATGATGTTATATGATTTAGTCATCAATAGGATACTGATTATGGGGATGTTGACGAGGTGGTTGATCTGTTTGGAGGCGTTTTAAGGGTCTCTTGGCTAGAACCAGCCTTTCCTTTACTGGGGGTTGGGGGTCGGCGAAGTAATTTATACGTGTTTGGATGGTTTTCCAAAATGTTGGTTTATATTTGTTTGGAGGTTGGTAAAGTTCTTGGGTTATATATGGGTTAGACCAGCAATTTGGGTCAGGGGGTTGACTGGTAATTTATATTTGTTTTGGGCTAGAACCAACTTTAATCGTTAGTACCACATAAATCTATTCTCGCAGAGAAAATATCATGTATAAAATAGTTATCTACCGAAAAAACTCAACAATTTAGGTCAGGCAGAAAAAGAACTTGATTTTGGACAAGGTCAAAGCCAAAATACAATAAACCATATCATATACATGTAATGAATGAAAAAGAAAATAAACAACGGAAAGTAAATACATAACCAGTCAAATTGCAGGTAAAACCTACTAAGTCGTATGTATTTTATAACAAGCATATAAAAGAATTCAAAAGTTTCTACAACTCCCATACGACTAAATTTAGGAGCTTTAAAACGTATGTATTAAAGATGGTTCAAAACATCACAAATATAAGCTTCAACAAAGCATATATCGATAGATGAAATCCAGGCCTGAAATTATTTAAGAATTGACGAGTTTTTGTTGTTGTTGCCGTGTTTTGATTATATTTACGTATTGACAAGAACAGAAGAATCTCGACCCGTCTTTGATGGATCAAATTGTAGTAACACCTCTACTTGCCATGCCAACAAAAATATTCCCAGCGGCGTTTATGGATTCAGCCGGTGACGTGTCCATGCAAAAAGACAGGAATCGGCCAATATGTTGGACCAGAAACTGCATCACACCCAAGAAGTACATGATATTTATAAAGGTGGCGAAGAACACTACAACGGACAACACCTACAAAGAAGATAGACTGAAAACAGGGACAGAATGGCGTAATAATATTTTTCTTGTAAATATCGATCGAGATCGTCAGGTTATAGTGAACTTTATGTTGACAAACTAATTCAAGGTTAACGAAATATAGTGCAATGAAAGACGCAGTACGCGGGTCTAGTACTGAATAAAGTTTCGAATCAACAAAATCACCTTATGAAGTGTAAGATTCAGCAATAGTCTTCAGGAGATTTTTGACATAATATACAGGTTATTTTAGAAAGTATATAAATAATGAATAAGGATAATCTTGATTAGTTTCAACGACATGTTTGTTTTCCATCGTAGTAGACCTTAAAATAACAATTACAAACCCCACCATTACACTATTACTGGTTGACATTTTATTTTTTGATTATTTACTATGTTAATTTTCTTTTCTTCTTTTTAGTAACTATTTTGTTCTTATTTTCATTGCGTTCTTACTTGAATGCTTTCCAATGTGTCATTCTACTGCACCATATAAAACGTTTATTTAATTCTAAAAAAATGTACCCATGTGTCACTTAAGTCGAAAGATGTTATGTTCCAGTTTTATGCTAAATAACGTAAGAGATATAGGAGATTGCTCAAGTGTGAAATGAAACATTTGATGATATCGTATTTAAGTAATACGCAAGTATAAGTCATTTGTAATTTATGCTATGTCTATGTCTTTCCAGGATGTTTTAAAAGTCCAAATTTAAGATATTGCTGTTAATTTTTAAGTCAGACTTAACCTTTAGGTTTTTGTATAGTCCAAATTCTGTTGTTCCAACCAGGGTAATGAACACGAGTACAGGCTTAAAGTAATCACCACTTCATTACCTTACGTCAGACTTGGCCATTGTGTGGCTGTGGCCAAATTCTAATTTTAAGTCGTATTATTTCAAGCAAGGTTCATGATCACAGTAAAAGCCCTAAATTAGCACTATGTGAAATATTTCAGGACTGACCAGAAACAATTTGTGCTTGAATCCGTCCATTTCGAAAACACTGATATCAAGAAAGACAATAAATCATTGTACATAAAATGCCTAATACTTATAATAAGTACAATAATTATGGAATGTTAATTGTCACAGCTAATTACTAGATGTACATTAAAAATGGATATACATTTTCTCTTTTTCAGTATCTATTGGAAACTTTAATCTCAATGTTGTAAGAAAACACAATGAAGGTTTGAATACTACCACATATTAACCCAACAAAATCCTACACAGGAAAAAAGAAAACTGACAAGAAGATCATTTATATTGTAGTTAAAGGTTCTCTTAAAATATATAAAAATGAACTTGATATACTACTACTAGTACTGCTGCTGCTGCTAAAATAATAATAATGAAAGTATCAGTAGTATACCTTTGAGCAACTATTTGATGTTTGAGTGTATATCGAATCCACTGATTGAATCGAAAGCTCTAACTATATGAAGCAAACTGCGAAAATATCGTCTCCCCAGGCTTCCCCAACAACACTGACATCCCCAAGTTTCCCACAGCATGCTATGTCACATATACTACCTTACCTTAAAAGCAAAGAAATGCTGAAACCACAAATCTCCGAAAACGAATATTACACCTGCCATCGTGTATTCCAGAAACTCTGTCACACGGTCTCCTAACCATTTGAAAATATCGTATCCCCACTGGGTCCTGAGGATGATCAGGGCAAATATGTATTGGATAGCAATGCCCCAAAAAACCGGATGCCAGTTAACCTGTGAAAGTATGGCAAGGGAATAACTTTGTATAATTGAGCAAATTGAAGGACACAAAACTATTAATAAATAAAATACCTTCCAATAAAAATCATATAATAATAAGGTACTTAATCCCTTTCGTATAATCACACCTTGACTTTATGTCGTCCTTACTAAGTTAACATACTTTCTTTCAACTAGGTAAACTTTTGCTGACACACGCATGCACGGACCTACACACGCACAGACACGCACACATACATACATATATAATTCGTCATCATCATTATTATTGGCAGCTCAGACCTCGGGAGACCATTTGAGAAACCTCTTTGGAGTCATGTTTGTTCCAGGGGTTTTGGCATCGTCTTTTGTGGCTGTGCAGGTCGATGCACAAGTAACAATCCCTATTGGAATTGGAAAGACTACTGGGAAATCTGAGTTGCTTGGGCTGATGCTGCACGCTTCTTTATCTCGCGTTTCTTTGCGTCTCTCTTCACATTAGCTACCTCTATGCTCTTGCCGACCGTCAGTCTCCAGGTGCATCGGTTTTCAGCCTGTGCATCCTAGCTGTCTAATAAAATACCACATGCCTTCATGTCCCTCTGGCACACATCCTTGAAGCTGAGTGTGGGACGGCGGACTCTTCTGGTGCCAGTGGCCAACTGGCCATAAAAGATTTCCTTTTGCATCCTCCCGTCCTCTATGCGTCGGACGTGTCCCACCCATCGAAGGCGGCGTTTGCTTAGCAGGGAGTACATGCTTGGGATAATTGCTGTGTGGGACATGGTCTTGACAGCTAAATTTCATGATACATTGTAGGCACCATATATGGAAGGAGTTGATTTGACGTTCTTGCCTCATGTAGGTGATCCAGGTGCAACTTCCATATAGGAGGGTGTTCAGACTTGAGTCTTGGTGTGCACTGTCAGTGCGCTGTTTTTCCACACCCTATTTGTTAATCGGGTCATGATGGTGTTTGCCTTTCCAAGTCTTCTCTCCAGCTCCACATCAATCAAAAGATTGTTGCTGATTGTTGACCCCAAGTAAATAAAGTTGTTGTCTACTTCTAGGGTGGCGCCGTCGATATTGATGGAGGGGCAGTGGTGATATCTTGAACACTGACATATTTTTCTTTTTTAGGCTGATGGTGAGCCTTAACTGTTTGCAGGTATCACCGAAACGGTGTATCAGTCTATGAAGGGCATCCTCAGTGTTGATCAGAAGATCAGCGTCGTCAGCAAAGAGCATCTCACTGATGAGTATTGACCTAACTTTGGTCTTCGAGAGCAGTCGTGCCAGGTTGAAAAGACTTCTGTCAGACCTGGTTTGCAGATAAATGCTATCAGTTGACGTGTTGAAGGTGTGGGATAGGAGCAGGGAGAAGAAGATGTCAGAAAGGGTTGGTGCCAACACGCAGCCCTGCTTCACGCCACTGTTTATGGGGAAGGAGTCTGAGGTGGATCCATTATACAGGACTGTAGTCTTCATATCTGTATGGAAGAGGATTATGATGATGAGGAGTTTTGGAGGGCAGTCGATTTTCACAAGTAGTTCAAATAGGTCTTCCTGCTGACCAGGTCCGAGGCCTAGGTGGGTCAATGAATTTCATGTACAGTGGTTGACAATGCTCTCTGCTTTTCTCTTGGAGTTGCCAGAGGGAGAAGATCATGTATGTTGTCGACCTTCCTGGTCTGAAGCCACACTGGGATTCGGGGTACACGCGGTCGGCCAGCAGCTGCAGCCTGTTGAGGACGATGGGGACAAACACTTTGCCAACGATGCTGAGAAGCGAGATTCCTTTGTAATTGCTATAGTGAATGCGGTCTCCCTTGTTTTGGAGAGGGTCACAATGGTGGCGTCGCTCAAGTCCTGGAGGACTGCTCCTTTCTCCCACCAAAGGCAGAGTAGTTCATTCAGCGGCGGTAAATATGTCGTTTTCACACGTTTGATAGCTTTTTGCGGGATGACATCGCTACTTGATGCTTTGTCAATTGGGAGCGAGTCGATGGCTTTGCTGAGCTCCTCTAAGGTAGGTATTTTGTCGAGCTCCTCCATAGTGGGCAGTTCCTGTACGTTGATAAGGGCCTCATCTGTGACTGATGTTTCTTGGGATTACAGCTAGTCATCTGTTGCTCACTGTCTGTGATCTATTCCGTAAGAGATTTCAGAGGGGTTACCCCTTTCAAAATAGGGCCTAGGGCCTTCTTGATGCCACTATACAAGTCTTGGATGTTGCCTGATTCGGCACTGCGCTGGATTCCTTCACATAAGTGCTTCCAATATTCGTTTGATGACTGTCTAGCGATGCGTTGGGTGGTGCTTTGCTCTCTTCTGAGGGAAGCAAGTGTACATTTATAAGGGCTCGTTTTGTAAGCAACGAAGGCTTCTCTTTTGTCCTCGATTACTGCTTCTGTCTTTGAAAGGTGTGCATTAAACAAGTATATATATATATATATATATATATATATATATATATATATATATATATATATATATATATATATATATATATATATATATATATATTTGGCATAGGCCAAGTACCCTCTTAAAAGACAGGGTAGACATTTGCCACATTGTTTCCAGAGTGATTATCGCCTTTCTTGTGTATATTTGTATTTATTTCCTAGAGAATATTATCTATCTTCATTTATTTTCTTTAAGTGCTTTAATATTAATCAAACTCAAAGCAGGTTTAACAATTTGCGAACGTTTGCTAGGATGTAACATGTTGCTGACATATCGTACGTCTGATTAAACGCGTATATTAGGTATATAGGTCTTGATAACGGTAAATAGTTGTCATTATGTTGGTTAGATAAGACAAGGAAGGATTGAAAAAAGCCAATAATACAAGTGGCCAGTGTTGAATCACATCCAAAATGAGGTTGTGTCAATGAATTTAAAGGTATTATATTTTACAATCTAGGTTTTGTAAATCAGGATTCCACTGTCATTTTTATTTGATGCAATGACTATTAAATGGTATTCAAAATTAAACTAGTTAATCTGAAGATCACGTTTATTATACGTTTTAATTGGTGATGATTAAAGACGAATTGGTGAGATTAGAATGATACATTTACGTATATTATGTAATAAAACACGAGAATGTCAAATAAAGTAGTGTTTTGAAAAAGACGTAAACATGAAAATGAGACCTCAGTCTAAAAGCAAAGCCTAACTGTACCAAACTTGATGAATAGCCAAAGCATATATCACCATTAGCAGAACTATTTTTTAATGGTTTGTTTTCATAAATTCTTTAACCTTATTTATAGAATACTATTCTCTTTATAGTCACATTTTGATGAAAATCAAAACATTTTTTTAGGTTACACCATTTTTTATTTGTAACTCTGTACAGTGGAATTAATCCAAGGTACACTACAACATGACACACGTAAACAACATTCAAAAGATAACATATTTACCAGATTTAGTAGGTAAGGCAAATAAAGACCTGTTTTATAGACCTTAAGTCATCTAATTTGGGGTGATTATCCACTTTGCAGATAATTGTTTCATTGTTCGCTCTAATAAAACCGTAAACTAAATACCTCATTAAATATTATTCTGTTGCATTATGTTTTCAAGACATTAAACTAATGTTTTCAAATTGACTTAAAAGGTCAAACCGGTCAACGAAATATATTATTTTTAAAAATACAAATATTTATGCTGAGAATGGCATCTTTACATTCCTTAAACCCTACGAAACAATACCCTAGGATGTTCTGGCCATAAACTTAATATTGAGGCAGGTAAATACGAACGTAATACTGCTTTAGAGAGTTTTTATTGTAACTTCTGTTCCGGAGGTAATTTAATATTAATTCATGACGAACATTAAGCAGTATCAAAAACAATTTACTAATTCATTCAAAAAAGAAAATATTAAGATAAACGACGGTGTACCATTCCATCGAAAAAAAAATAGATAACATGATTTCATCTCAAAGCCCATAGTTTATTATTAATTTTACAAAAAAGAAGTACTTAAAGTCCTACAATTGTACTATAATAAGTGCACCGAGCTTTTTCATGTACATTTTTCATGAACTTTTTTTGCATATATTGTATTATAGGACGTTAGCCAACGTTATTGGCATAAAGATTTATATTTTCCACTTGTAGGTTGATGATATTGTATCCACCTTTTCAGTTGTATAATAGAGCAACTTTATATCAGGCTGTAGGGTAATTTCGCACTATGAACATAGTCTTAACTTTACATACTGAAATTTAGCAGCCATGTAATCAAAATTTGTTCGTAGGGTTTAAGACACTGCCCATGGGTTTTAAGACACTGCCCGTAGGGTTTAAGACACTGCCCATAGGGTTTAAGACACTGACCATAGGATTTAAGACACTGCCAATAGGGTTTAAGAAACCTGCCCGTAGGGTTTAAGACACTGCCTGTAGAATTTAAAACACTGCCCATGGGGTTTAAGACACTGCCCGTAGGGTTTAAGACATTGCCCATAGGATTTAAGACACTGACCATAGGGTTTAAGACACTGCACATAGGGTTTAAGGCACTGCCAATAGGGTAAAATAGATCGACAATAGGGTTCAAGACACTACCCATAGAATTTAAGACACTGCCCATAGGGTTTAAGACACTGCCCGTAGGTTTTAAGACAATGCCCATAGGGTTTAAGACACTGACAATAGAGTTTAAGACACTGACCATAGGAGGCTATATTTATGCTTGAGGTCATTATGCGTGGTGTCATTTCCTTCTAGTTAGTAACAGGCCATTAACCGAAGCCTTCTGGTCATGACGTGAGCTTTTTAACCACTGAGACTTTTTTGCTGTAGAAAAACGAGCCTTCTAAATACGTAATTTGAAGTCTAAATTTGTGCAGCCTGTATAAGGTTTCAAAAATGCAAATATCTAGTTTGTGTATGTCTGTGATTGTGTCATTGTGTGTGTGTGTGTGAGAGAGAGAGAGAGAGAGAGAGAGAGAGAGAGAGAGAGAGAGAGAGAGAGAGAGAGAGAGAGAGAGAGAGAGAGAGAGAGAGAGAGAGAGAGAGAGAGAGAGAGAGAGAGAGAGAGAGAGAGAGAGAGAGAGAGAGAGAGAGAGAGAGAGAGAGAGAGAGAGAGAGAGAGAGAGAGAGAGAGAGAGAGAGAGAGAGAGAGAGAGAGAGAGAGATGCAAAGAAAGAGGTTCTCACCTTTGCGGGGTTGGTAGAGGTAAAATAAAAGATGATCATGTACAACGCTAGTCCAGCCACAGAGATTAAACTCCTTGGCTGCTCTATGGCGACATCCCAGACAATGTAGACAACCAAAAATATAAACACTCCCACTTTCAGGAACCTGTACATATAAACCGATACGGGTTTCCATAGTTAAGTAGTCATATACTACAGTCACTCCCTCAGTCACTGATATACTCACCTAGACGTTTTATATAGGACTTATCGAATGCAAACATTTACATCAATTGTTCTCTTTCATTTTTCACCCGTAGCAGATACCTAATGACAGAATATGGCCGTTAGTTACATTTAAAATGCTCTTGCGCACAGCAAATAAAATAATTACTTACTGATTGAACTCCAAATTACACAGCTGTCGTGATTTTTTGTATGTCTAATATGTACATTTACTCTGATTTGTGACTGTACGATGCCACCTACCTTACTAGTATAGCCCCCACCACCAGCATGTACCTGACAGCAGGGGAGTCATCTATTTTAATCATTATTAGAAGAAAAAACAACAATAAAAACGAGAACAAAGACAACAAAATAAAAAAGAAAAAAAACCCAAGAAAAACAGCAAAACCAAAAGAAAACCAATAAAACAAAACATAAAACCCCATGAACAACAAAACATTATTACCAATGTTATGGTATTAATACCAATAATCACTCTGTACTCTATTTGTCTTTCATGCCAATGGATATTGTGCATGGAGACACGAATAGACTCATGAAAGAAACTCACTGGATTCATGAATTGTTTCCTAATGTCCTTAATACCAGTGCTTTGTATAAAATAGTTTTGTAAAATAATAAATTATATATCCTTTATAACAATACTGTTGTATGTATGACTGTTTGTCTCTAATTTGTTGTGTTAGTTTTGCTCCTTTGATAAGAAACTCCCCCATTTGTAGTTTTTATTTGTATTCGTGATTCTGTAAGTCCTTGTCTAGAATTCATAAAATGTTCTGTTACTTTCTGAGCCACACAATTTAACGATCCCACCGTTTTTGGTTGAAAAGCATTAATACAAGTAGACTGCGTAAATAACCGCGATTACATGAGATGCCCGTGAATAATAATGCCTGTCAATACCAGTCAGTGTCCCTGATACAGAATTGCTGTCCACTATGACAACGCTGTTATGATGATATTTTTTAACTTGGATGAGTTTATCTCGGATAATCCACGATGGGCCATTTTGGCTTTGATATTCGACAAAATTTTTTATCATGAACATTTATCGTTTTTCAACTGTAATGGTCCTTACTAGTTTGTATTTCGTGGCGGAATCAATAAAAATACCATCTTGATGTATCCTTAATGCTGAAGAAAGCAGCACCGTCTTGATAAAACTCATCTTTGGCTATGTGGATTTTATCGTGTAAATGTAACTCAAATGGCGTTCGTTTCTTATCTTTGGTTAATCTATCTTAATCAAAAGTAGTGAATGGTGTATTGTGGTTCCATCTCGGCCAATCTCTCTCTTTCTCTTTCCAAAAATATTTCATATTTTATCTCAGGTTCAATCGCAATCTGTTAAATTTATGTTGTTGCTTCGAACATTTTAATCTCATTTCGTAAATTTGCCTGTGAAATTTGTGACCTTAGTAATGCTGGTTTTACCCGGTGAGATTAGAATACTCTACTCGCAGTTGTTAAGCAATTGTCCAATTGCTCAGTATAATACACAATTTTTTTTCTCTAACTGAACTTTCTCTAATTAGATGTTGATAAAATATTATATAATATGATAAGGGCAATAATAGCTGTAAATAGTTGATAAAATGAATTAAACCATCTCAAAAAATCTTCATGGTGATTATTTTGGAAATCATTTGGATAGTGTTTTCCGTGGAAGCCATGGACCAAAACCATGTTTTAAAGTGGTGTCGCAGTTAAAGGGAAAACAGAATTTTGTGTATGATGTGTTGGACGAAAATATCGATTTGTGAAAAGATATTACGAAGTAAAAATGCCGAATACGTTTGTTAAAATGAAAACGCCAGAGATATTGACAGATACATTAAAAATTAACATTAATTAGAGAATTTAATATGTGATATGCTAAAAAAGATAATGTTGATGAATTCGGAAGACGTCCAGTATTTTCTCCGTATGAGGCTAACAGAGCTGGTGTTATCAGACATTTCAAGAACAGAAACCCCTTGGCAATGTCAGTAATGTAGGTTACATAATGATCTGTATTACAATACCTAATAGTACAAAAATAAGAAAACTATCTTTCTCCAAAAAATAATGTATGAGTGTTTCAAAGGCGTGATCAATGTTGGTTTTGTGATCGATCTGTGATTAATTCTGATAAACAAGATAATCATTTAAAAAGATGTGTAGTAGTATTAGAAAACCAGGTTTTCAACTCACTTTGTTTTTTTACCCTCCAAACAAGTATAAATTATAGTCCTAAATTATCCCCCACCCCACCCCCTTTTTTTTCCAAAATAAAACAGGGTTTTGACTCACCCTCCCCCACCTCTTTTTTTCCCCCTACTACTACCTGTAAACAGGTATTTTGTAACCAAACAAAACAACAGGTGTTGGAATGCGATAAGCTCTTTACACAGAGGTGACTAATTTGTTAGAACAGCGCATGTGTGGAATACAATTATTCTAAAGACGGCAAACGGGTTTTACCACAAGATAACAGGATGAAAATTAAACTGTGCATTAGAACGTTTCAGTTAACAAGGTGGAAATTAAACTAGCATTAGAATGAAAATGATATTATTTTAGTTATATTATATCTTAAGTTTAGATAAAATTTTATGTTACTCATATTTTTTATGATATTTTTTTTCATACTTGCTAACCCTCATTGGTAGAATGTCTGTTAACATATTGTCAATAATACGAAATTCACGTAATAAATCATCCATATTATATTTAACTCCTCGTAGGTAAGACCGGATGTGATCAAGTAGTTTCTTGTAAGTTTTAATTGATGTTAAACAACCGTGCTTCTTTATCAAAAGTCTTGGTTCTACTTTTTTACACACCGCTGTAAGTGAAACACCAATAGCGGATATGATTAACAAAAAGGGATTTAATGATACCCCACTTGAAATTATACCAGAACTAGTCATTAACAAGGGTAGATAAGATATTACTCGAAGGATCTTGTTGTAGTATTTGTAACATTTTTTCACACACCAAAGTTTTCTATGATAATATTTATAATATTGTATTAATGCGTCCACATCCTGTTCTGAAATATCTTTTGAAATATGATTGAAATCAACTATACTTCTTTTCATTATAATATTAGTTCACATAGTCCTATGTTTGGTTAATCCATAATAAGAGCTGGTTATTGTTCAGCTATAAATTCCAAACACCAGAGAAAATTCGCTAATTGTAAAGTTTTATCAACTGGTTCAAGTACAAATTCTTCTTCAGAATTTATGTTTATTATTACAGATAATACTCCAGATGAGTCATCATTTGGATGACGAAATGGATATTTGGTAGATATTCTAAACTTTGCACTGCTAAGCACTGACAATCTATACATACCAGTAACTTTTGCAGTGTATTTGATAGAATTATTTTGCCTCGTCCATGTACTAGACCCAGATGCAACAGTATACACAATATTTTTAATCTGTTTGTGAGGAATTTTAACCATACTCGTTTTCTCAACAATATTTGGAATTCCACTAATAATATCATTGAGTTCTGTGTTAATATCATTAAATTTTGTGTTAATATTAGCGAGTGTAATGCCAACATTTGATGGATTTCCAAAAAATTCATCTCTAATTTTGTTTATGCTTCTGCGAAAACTTAAAAATGTGTTCACGTGACTGGTAAAATCATTTTTGAGTGCTGTGATTTCATTAGTAATTGAAGCGTCCCGATCATTGACGTATTTTTTAGTGACAGCATCCCCATCCTCAGTTGGGTTTCCAAGATCTGTAATCTTGTTTTGTGTCATAACAATATTCCCACTTGGATTTCGTACAACTACATCTGACAGTTTTACATTACTCGTCTTTAATCGTCCTTCTTTGTCCTGGAAAATGACAACTTCATCTGGATCTACGCTGGTAAGATTTAGTAAATTATTGATTTCATTTTTGAGCCGATCAAGAGTTGCATATTTGGATAAGTCACCTTTAAAACTTTTTGTGGATAAATCTCCTAATAATGTTCCAAATTTTGTATAATAACTCATTATTTACTATCCTAGATAAAATTATCAACACTAGTTTAATATTATACAAAAAATGGCAAAATCGTTGATATTAAACTTTGATACAGAGAGACTAGTGAAGCATAAACATAACAATGAACTTCCTGATTGTCATTATCTTATTGTTGGGCGAACTGGATCGGGGAAAACAAATTTGCTTATGAATTTGCTTCTTGGTGATAATTTTAACTACGACAGAGTTTATATTTACACAATCAATCCACAGCAAGATAAGTATGAGTTATTAAGTGAGTATAATGAAAAGCTTCGTGATGATCTTAAAGCTGGTGAAGATTTTTTTATAATTAGGCAGCCAGAAGATCTTATTCCAGTTAATCAACTTGATGCAGATGAACATAAGATAGTAGTTTTTGATGATATTCCGCTAAACAACATGGAGATGAACAAAATAAGATCATATTTTTCACTGTCCCGTAACAAACAGTGTAATTCTGTTTATCTCGCTCAAGGATTTTATAATGTTGATAGGTTTATTAGGCGAAATACGGGTTGTTTTATTTTATTTCCAGGACTGGATAATGTTGACGTTAGAAATATTGCAAGCGAGCAATGCGGTGGCGTGACAAAAGATAAGTTTATTGAACTTTACCGTAATGCTACAAAAGATAAATTTAACTTTTTCTTATTTGATAAACTTACAAATGATCCAACTAAAATGTTTCGCTGTTGTATTAACACTTACTTACAATAAAGCGTTTCAATTTTATAAAATTTATAATTATAATAATGGACAAACGAGCAAGATACAGACAACACATAGAAGATCTAAAAAAACTTGCTCAATCTCAGGCATCACTTAAGCAAAAAGTACAAGAAGCGCGACGTGGGCAAGTAACTGCTACAGAAACAACAGCTACAATTTTCAAGCCGGTTACTGAAGCATTATTAGGTAAACAACCTGAAACTAAACCACTGTCAGAAGAAGAACTTAAGCAACTACAGGAAAAAGGTTTGGTTGGAATTGTTAGAGAACAACAGGAAGCAGCTGCTGCAAAACTTGTTACTAGATCTGATGAAGAAAAGAGAAAACTGATTGAGGCACTTACAGCAAATATAGCTGATCCTGCGGCTAGACAAGCAGAAACAGATCGATTGATAAACAATCCGCTGGAACTTGAGCGAAGATTAGCAGAGTTAACAACGCAAGGAATAACAAATATTATAACAAATTTATCAGGAGACATAAAAAATATCAGAGAGGAGCAACAAAGAGTCGGTGATCTTACTGTAAAGTTTATGGAAGTTGGAGATCAAAGATTTTATTTTACAAAAAGAGCAAATGATGAGATAAAAGGTAGTGAATATGATGATTTGTTAAACAAAGAAAATATAAGGGGTATTGATGATATAAGCAAGTGGACTGATGCAGAATATCAAGCATTAATCGATAAATTTGATGTAATATTTAATGACGGAGCTGCTGCTAAAGATGAATTAAACACGGTTACAGAGATTGATAATATGATTCCACTTTATGAAAGAATGAGAAAGGGTGTCATTGCTCTCACGTTTAAAAAAACAGCAGAAAATAGTAGAGCAAAACCTTTTGGTAAAGGGTGGAGTTTTAAAAGAAAATTTGATAAACTCGATAAATCTCGTGTAGAAAAATATAGAAAAGAAAAAACAGGAACTGGTGTAAAAGTATTTACTTCAACTACTGAAATGATAGGTAGATTAATGTTATTAATATCATCAAAGGAAGCTGGGAATGTTAGTGTTGAACTTGATAATGAAATCATTGACATACTTGATCATCTAAGATCGAGTGAATTATTAACATCTGACGAATATGAAACTTTACACCGCGACTTAATCGCGGCGACTTAATTTTGTAAAATGATATAATATTAAAGGAATGCAAACAACATTATTACTAAACTCTAGCGAGTCTACAGAAGATAGCACAAATTTTTCAGTAAATTATATTCCACCTATAGAACTAGATCCTGCAAAACAATATGAAATTGGATTAATTTCTTGTACTTGCTGGAATGCTATACCTAACGTGAAAAATGATGTTAACGATGAAATGTATTTTACTATGATTACAACATCTCCAATATCTACAACAAAAAAAATAAAAATTCCGCAAGGAGCTTATAATATTGAAGATCTAAACAAGACGATCAAAGAGCTCATAACAAAAGCTAACGGTGTGGCTGATAATTTTGAATTAGCAGCAAATTATAACACATTGCGAACTAGGATAACTTTGAAAAATATAGCAATCAATCTTGAACCAAGAGAAAGAAGTATTGCACAACTGTTAGGATTTACTGAAAAAACTTACACTGCACTTGATCAGCCTATTACATATGACAGTGAACTGCCAGCAAATATAACGGAAGTAAATACAATATTAGTTAATTGCTCTACTGCTTCTGGCTCTTATACATCAAAAGGTAGCAAAGGTCAAACGATTTACAGTTTCTCACCAGAAGTCCCGCCAGGTTCTCTCATGCAAATAACTCCACGACATATTATATATTATCCTTTAAACGTTGAAGATCAAATATCAAGTATAAGGATGCAGTTGACAGATCAATCAGGAAAACAGTTACATGTTAGTAATGAAGTTGTAACTTATTATTTACATCTACGCGAGCAAAAGTAAAAATTATGAAACATCAAATATAATGAAACAAAGAAAAAAAGTTTATCGAAGAAAAATAGTAGGAGGATTTTTTGGAAATATATTCACTAAAGTTATTAAAAATATTCCAGGACTAGCGCGTAAAGTTGCACCAATTGCTATTGACGCGGGTAAAGCTTTTGCAACTGGGGCTGCATCTGCCGCTGGGACTGCGGTGGGACAAAAAATAGCTAATAAAATAAAAGGAGATCCACCGACTGCATCTGAAATAAAACAAGCTATCTCAGAAATCGCTCCAACAAAAGAAACTCAAAAAGCTATGATAACAACAACAAAAAAATTATTATCACCAAAGGGCGAGCAGATCATACAAAAATTAATATCTAAAGTAACAATGCCGCAATAAAATTTTATATAATCTAATAAAATAAAATGTCTACTAAAAATTATCTCGAGTTAACAGAAACTTATGACATCGACAACGATGTGACAGAATTCGAGTTTGTTGAGTACCTTGATGAAAATTCTAACGAACCAAATAAAACTGGTATTAGAACCTTTAACACCAGAGACGAAGATGTATTTCTACTGCCACATAAGGCTATGTTAGAAGTTCGTGGTCAGATTATGACAGTAGCTAATCCACCTGCTGCAATTGCAGTTGGAGCAGAAGTAGCTCTTATAAATAACGGTTGGAGTCTATTCAAAAGTGCTAGATATCAACTGGCCAATCAAACTGTAGAAGATATTTCAAGTCATCTACAAGTTGCAAGTACAATTTTCAATATTATTTCATTTTCCGAAGATTACTCGAGATCAACTGCAACTAATATGATGTGGTTTAAAGATACTGGACGGGGTATAGCTGAATCAACAGAATTTTTAAAGAGAGGCGCTATAGTACATGGAGCTAATGCTGATGAAAATACTGTAATTGTGAGAAATTTTCTCATTGCTAATGCAGACGCGCTAGGTATTGTTGCACCAGGTGCAGCTGCTAATGCAGACGCTACAAGAGTTTCTCTTACAGCAGCTTTCAATAATCTAAATATAACACCACCAGCTGCAGCTGCAGACGGTACTGCGATGTTAAATTTACTTCTTAACACACTTGATGTGAGAAATCCACGCTATAACGAAGGTTTTGCTAGGCGAAGAAAACTTGCAGCAGGATCACGTCAAATTACAATGATGCTTCCGCTAAGCATGATTTTCGGCTTTTGTCGCGATTATGATAAAGTATTTCGCGGAGTAAAACATACTCTTATTTTAGATCGAGCAGACCAAAACGATTGCTTGTTTAGATCTGGAGGGGTTGATGTACAGTTTATCATAAACAAACTTTCTTTGTGGATGCCACGTATAACACCATCAATCACTAAAATGTCAGAACTAAATAACACGCTTGATAAGCATACAAACAGAATTTACTTTAAGCAGCATAAGGTATATCAGACAGCGGTTCCAAATACTACTGACTACACGTGGAGGGTCACAACAACATCAAGCGAACAACTGCCGAGAAATATCTTTGTCGTATTTCAACAACAAGCTCGACGAGGTAACCAACAACAAAATAATGCAGTATTTGACCACGCTGATGTCAGACGAATATACGCTAGATTAAATTCAAAGCAATATCCAGAACGAGCTATCGAGTGCAATTTTACTGATGATGTTAATAAAAATATTTCTCGACCGTACATGTACCTGCTTGACGCAATGCAAAAATATCAAGATGTTGAAGATGGAACTCAAATATCAGCAGAGGAATTTCGTACGCTTTATCCTATATTTCATTTTGATGTTAGTAAACATAACGAGCGAGCTGTAGACAGCACAGCGGATATTGAAATTACCTGGACACTTGGGGCGGTTCCAGTAGCGCCGTTATACGTATACGCATTAGTGATTAGTGATAGATTTATCACGGTAGATTCTATTGGAGGTAAAATGACAGTTCAAGTTTAATCTACAGTTGTTATATAAAATGGCAAAGTATATTGTAAAAGAAGTGTATTTGACTGATGGCCAAGTTAAAAAATTAGTAGCTGCTACTGCAAAGCGAGAACAGGTATCATTAAAAATCAATCCTAATATTTCTGATGGTGTTTTAACAAAATTAATGCTAACAAAAAATCAAGTAAAAAAGTATGATCGTAAAAAAACTTTTGTTTTAAATTTGAGTGCTGCACAAATGACAGCGATGGCAAAAGAAGGTGGTTTTCTTGGTCCGGCATTATCAGTATTAACTAGTACAATAATACCTAAACTTTTACCAGTCTTAGGCACATTAGGAATAGCAGCAGCGTCTGGAGCAATATCTGGCGCAACGGAGAAAGCAGTCAAAGGTAATGGTATCATTCGTGGAAGTGGAATAAAAAAATTGTAAATTTTATGTAAATAATATATTATAATGCCACAAAAGAAAAAGAAATCACCAACAACAAAAAAAAAGAAAACAACAAAAACAAAATCACCAACACCAAAGTGCAAATGCATATGCAATCAAACAAAACAAGGAGGAATTATTCCGTTCGCTCCACTTTTGGCGGGACTAGCGGGAAATCTGCTGCCAAATCTTTTAGGAATCGGACGTGGTCTAACATTACCAGGAACTCGTCGACCCCGTTGAGTAATTTTGATATCATTGATAAGTTAAAAGCGGTTCCTGGATTTCACGGAGTTTATTCTAAAGATGAGCTCTCAGCAATAAAATCACCATCTGCTGTAAGTTCATGTGTTATTAATATACAAGATTTTAATGACGGATCTGGTACGCATTGGGTAGCAGTTTATAATAATAATTATTTTGACTCGTTTGGACTTCCTCCAAGCGATGTAATAAAAAAGTATATGAAAAAAAAATTTACAAAAGTATATTATTCGTCAAATCAACTCCAACCTGTTGGAACGTCTGCTTGCGGATATTATTGTATTATGTTTATCCGACAGATGAGCAGAAATCTTAATTTTTTAAAATTTATTTTACAGTTTGATAAGCAACCTTCTCACGCTAATGATGAGATCGCAATTAATTTTATCTAAACTTATAAGTATAATAATGTCAACATACTGTCTCAAGTGTAAAACTAAAACAGAAGGTATTAATGAAACAACAGAAAAAACAAAAAACAACAGGATAATATTAAAAAGTATTTGTGCAATCTGTGGAAAAAGAAAAAATACATTTTTAAAGAAAACGTCCCCAGCGATAGTATCTCCAGCGACGTCGCTAGGATCTGGTTATCCTAATATTATTTTAGTCGACGACTAAAAATATAGAATGATATGCAACTGTGATTCTGACAGAGATTTGTGTATTGAGCAAAATAAAATTGTCGCATACTGTCAATGTTGTAACAACAGAGAAATAATAGGGTCAGGTATAGATATACATAAACTAATTGGAAAATTACCAAAACCAAAAGGCGGTTGGACATTGCCAGGGCATCGGTATACTGGTCCATGGAATCCGCTAGATCAACAACTAGATGAAAACGACAATCCATTGCCAGGACAAGAGCCTTACAATCAAGTGGATGCAATAGCAATGCGTCATGATATCTGTTATCGTGATCATGAAAACTCAAAATTAGATTGTGACAAAGTAATGTTAGACGAATTACGTGATATGAAGCCAACAAATCTACGAGAACGTTTTGATAGAAAATTTGTTCAGGGAATAATTGGAGCAAAATATAAACTTGGACTCGGAGAGTCTCGTCAATCACCTCACGATCGGGGAAATAAAGTATATGATGATCTTGCAGTCGAACTACACAGACCTAAAAAAAAAAGTTCCAACGACGTAAAGTTGTCGCTAATGGTGTAGATGATATCTGGGCAATAGATTTGGTGGATGTATCCAATCTAGCTCAGTTTAACGTTGGCGCTGATGGCGCTCCAAAAAGGTATTTGTTTAATGTTATAGATGTTTTTAGCAAATACGCTTTCAGTATACCTGTTTCAGATAAGACAGGAACTTCAATGACCGATGCGCTAAAGCAGATAATAACAAGCACAGAAAGAAAACCAAACAAAATCTGGACTGATCATGGATCCGAGTTCTTTAACAAAAAGTTTGAACAGTTTCTAGAACAAAATAATATAAAAAGGTATGTTACAGGAAATGAGGGTAAAAGCGTTGTTGTTGAGAGATTTAATCGCACGCTAAACGAGAAAATACACAAACATATGACAGCTAAAAACACCAACAGGTACATCGATGACCTTTCTCAAATCGTAAGCGAATATAATAACACGAAACATCGAACCATCAAAATGACACCTAAAAAAGCTGTTAAAAATCCAATATTAGCAAATGAAAACATGTACCGCAGACATAAATTTAAGGTTGGTGATAAAGTTAGAATTTCTTTGATGAAAAAGGTGTTTGCAAAAGGATTTACTCCGAACTGGAGCGAAGAAGTTTTTGTAATTGATAAGGTACTTTTAACAGTACCTGTAACGTACGTTTTAAAAGATCTGGCAGGGGAACCGATTGTAGGTAGTTTTTATGAACAAGAACTACAGAAAACTGATCAGGATGTTTTTGTTATCGAGAAAGTGATTAGAAAAAAAGGGGATAAAAGTTTAGTCAAATGGCGTGGGTATAGTGATAAATTTAACAGTTGGATCCCAACCAAGCAGATTATGATATAATGCTATTATAAATTAACTCATACTTTTGTTTGACAGATTTACATTTTACTGGTTTACATAATGATATTAGATACTGCTTACGATCGTTAGAGATCGTCATTAGATTAAAAATCTTGACAAATATGAAATCAAATTTAATATTTTTCTGTCGGCCTGGAATCTTGATATTTAAAAAAGGTTTGATTAACTGCCAGAACAGTTGTTGTTCGGCAACGGTAAAATTAAATTTAATTAGCTGCTTAGCAATGTGATACTTGACATTATACCGTTTAGTTGTTGATCTGCTGTAATTAGATCTGTCAGCAACAGTGACTATTTCACCATCATCAGATTCATTGTTATATAAAATATCATCTTCGCTATAACCAACAGATTTGTCTATAAAATCTTTGGAAAATGTAATACTATGTATGACATCATCACTGACGACCTTATCACTGACGACCTTATCACTAGTATCTTCTTCGTAGAGTTCAGCGAGTCGTTTCATCAAGTCCATTATTATAATATATTTTTATCTAATTTATTATTATAAGATGACCGATGAGATAAAATATCACCAAAAAGTTAATATAGTAAATTATAACGAACTAGCTGAAGCGGTAAGAAAATGTTTGTTGGGTTATAGTGTTGATGTTATTGTAATGCAAGGTGATTCTCATAAAATATTACTAACAGAAGCAGAAAAAATAAAATTAATGAAAGTGCAGTAACGACGCTAAAATTTAATCACGATGATATCATAGCATTTGCTCATCATTGCTTGACTAAAACCGAATTACAAAATATTATTGATCATCATATCTAAAACCAATCCTAGCATCGTATTCTCTTGAAAAAGTTGATTTTGTTGCTCCATCAGCTATAATTTTTACGACTGCGGGATTTATCTTATAATATTTCGCCGCAGCTGAAATCGATTTGAATTCGATCTCCTCATCCGTTTCGAGGTTTTTTGAAATAACAGGTTTTATTGGGCATCTAAAATTAATACCATTACTATTTTTTCCTTTTCTCACATTTTCCTGTTGCGTTACTATCTCCAGATTTTCCAATCGATTATCAGTTTGTATATTATTGATGTGATTAATAACAAGACCATTGGGTATAGATCCATTGAACACCTCATAAACAAACCTATGACCAAGATAACGAACTTGATTTGTTGATGTTCCTCTAACAGTTACCCTGATATATCCCATATTGCTAATATTACTAAGAACTTTTTTAGTTTTTCTATTTCTAATAATACCGCGATCGTTAGCCTCGTATAAATCAAATACTGGGTGCGGCTGAAACTCATCTTGTAAGGATAAATTTTCAATATTATCATCAGTGACTTTACCATTATAATGATATACACGCTGTCCCTCTGGAATATCATCGCAGAACAACGTGTAAATAAAATCTTTTCTAAATATTGCAATCCTCTCGGCATTATCTCCCTTTACACTAATATTATAACCCGCTGACGTTAATTTGCCAACAGGTATTCTAGTTTTAATGTTAATAACCGAACCAATTACATTTCCAGCGTATAAGTTATACTTTGGGTGAATTTGATATGCTTCTTGCTCACGTGCACTTGTCAGATTTACTGTCATTATATTATAGGTAATATTTTTTATCTCTAATTGATTTTTAGCGCATGCGCAGTGTGAGATAAAGTTATACTTTGGGTGAATTTGATATGCTTCTTGCTCACATGTGTTTGTTAGATTTGCTGTCATTATATTATAGGTGATATTTTTTATCTCTAATTGATTTTTAGCGCATGCGCAGTGTGAGGTAAAGTTATGTTTTGGGTGAACTTGATATGCTTCTTGCTCACATGTGTTTGTTAGATTTGCTGTCATTATATTATAGGAGATATTTTTTATCTCTAATTGATTTTTAGCGCATGCGCAGTGTGAAAAAATTATCAATTAGATATTACATTATAGTATAATAATGTTAAAATTGCGTGATATAGCTAAGAGAAGCTTTATGGGAGAACCTAATAAAATAGCGACTGCTTTTGCAGGTTTTGATAATAGTTATCAGTTTGATAATCAAATTGTTTTAGTAAATTTTACTGCAACTAATCTTTACCACCTATTACAGACAATTGTAAAACGTGAGCTCGAAAAACACAAAAGTATCAGATTATTTGTGCAATATCATGTTATATTTTCAAAGTTAGTTATAATGGAAGAATTAACTAACAAGGAAATTGCAGAACCTTATATTAACGCAAAATCGAGACGTGTTTTGCTTGGGACTGATCTGTTATCACTATCTGATGAAATACACCAAGAAATTGGAAAAAAAATAGAGGAATTTAGTCAATTAGGTTCGGGTTGGAAGTTTGAAATGATCAAAGGAATATTGTTTCACACGATGAAATATAATGTATTACGAGGTAGTTCATACGTCGACCTGCCACCAAAAATAAAAAGTAAAAGATGTTGTATAAACATCAAAAACGTAGATAACAAATGTTTCCAATGGGCTGTTCTTTCCGCACTATTCCCAGCAGAAAAAAACGCTACTCGTGTTGAAAGGTATATCAGTCATGTGTCTAGATTAAATTTTAAAGATATTAACTTTCCAGTGGCAGAAAATCAAATACCAAAATTTGAAAAGCAGAATAATGTTTCAATTAACGTTTTCGGACTAGATGAAAAGGAGGACGTATATCCGAGATATATTTCAGAAAAAGCTTCACAATCAACTATAAATTTACTGTACTACAAAAATCATTATGTTTGGATTAAAAACTTTAACGGACTAGTTGGTAGACAGTACAATAAGGATAAGAACAAAAAGTTCTTTTGTTACCGCTGCTTGCATGGCTGTACAAGCAATGAAACATTGCAAAAGCATTTGCAGTACTGTAGTGATGTGCAAAGAATAACAATGCCATCTAAAAAAGATAGTGTGTTACAGTTTGTCCATCATAATCACAAACTAAAAATTCCTTTCGTCATATACGCTGATTTCGAATGCCTACTTCAACCTGTACTTGGTGTAGAAAATAATCCTAATCAATCGAGTACAAGAAAAGTTCAAAATCATGTTCCATGTGGAGTAGCGTATAAGGTAGTTTGTTGTACTGATTCTAGATTATCTAAATCAATCAAATTATATCGTGGTAAAAATCCAGCTGTTTGGCTTCTCAAGCAGTTGATTAACGAAGTTGATAATATATCTACTCATTTGAAAAAAGTAACGCCGATGTTAAAATTAACACCTCAACAAGAATCCGCTCACGAGCAAGCAGAAATTTGTCATATTTGTGAAAAAGCTTTTGACGATGATAAAAAAGTACATGACCATTGTCATTTGACTGGACAGTATCGTGGAGCGGCTCATAATCAGTGTAATTTAAAATTTCATGCTCCAGATTTTATTCCGGTTATTCTTCACAATTTTCGAGGATATGATAGCCATATTATAGTAGAAGCTTTTGGTAATCCTGAGATAAAAGCTCATCTAAAACTCGATAACGTCATCAAATGCATCCCAAATAATTTTGAAAAGTACATGTCAGTTACGCTAGGTAAATTACGTTTTATTGACAGCCTGCAGTTTATGGCAGCCTCGTTAGATGAGTTAGTGAAAGGTTGTAGTAAATTTGATAACCTAAGAGACTGTTTTGGAGATAAATTTAATCTACTAGCTAAAAAAGGAGTTTTTCCATACGAATACCTCGACGATTGGAGTAAATTTGATGAAATATCTTTACCTGACAAAGACAAATTTTACTCACAACTTAAAAATGAAAATATAACTGATGACGAGTACAGGTATGCACAAGATATCTGGAAAGAGTTTGAATGTGAGACTTTTGGTGATTATCATGATTTATACCTGAAAACTGACGTGTTATTATTAGCAGATGTTTTTGAAAGTTTTCGTGAAGTGAGTTATAATAATTATGGACTAGATCCTTGCTGGTATTATTCTGCCCCTGGGTTGTCATGGGATGCTTTGCTAAAGTTTAGTAAGGTAAGGTTAGAATTACTGACTGATGTTGATATGTTCAATTTTATTGAAAAAGGTATCCGAGGTGGTATTAGCGTGATAACAAAAAAATATGCTGAAGCAAACAACAAATACCTGAAACAGTATAATCCTGACCTTCCTTCGAAGTATATAATTTATCTAGATTGTAATAATCTTTACGGTGGTTCGATGGCAGAACCAATGCCTTTTAGCGGATTTCATTGGATCACGGTTGATCGATTTATATCAGAGACAGAAAAAAAGATACCTGACGATGTTTCCTATTTCGTTGAAGTTGATCTTGATTATCCAAATTCGCTACACAAATTACATAACGATTACCCTTTCTGTGCGGAATCGATGGTTATAGATTATAGTTTGTTATCAAAAGAACAACAAGCGTTAGCATCACCAAGGCAACATTCCATGGTCAAGAAACTAGTACCAAATTTACTTGATAAGAAAAATTATGTTTTGCATTACAAAGTTTTAAAACAAGCAGTCGATGCTGGTCTTGTGTTGAGAAAAGTTCATCGTGTACTAAAATTTAATCAGTCGCCGTGGATGAGAGGTTATATTAACTCAAACACTACAAGAAGAGCTGCAGCGAAAACAGAGTTTGAGAAAAACTTCTTTAAACTGATGAACAATTCCGTTTTTGGTAAGACGATGGAGAATATTAGGAAACGCGTAAATATTGAAATAGTTAATGATGTCAATCGCAGAAACAAACTTGTGTCAGACGATGATTTTGTGAGCATGAAAATATTTAATGAAAATCTTGTTGCGATACAAAGAAGAAAAACAAATCTAAAACTAAACAAGCCGATTTATGTTGGAGCTGCAGTGTTAGATTTATCAAAGTGGATGATGTACGATTTTCATTACACTTTTGTTAAAAATCAGTGGCCGGCTAGTAGATTATTGTTTACTGATACTGATTCACTCGTGTATGAAATTGAATGTGAGGACATCTATCAGGACATGTACAATAATCGACATCTGTTTGATCTTTCCGATTATCCACGTGACAGTAAATTTCATGACGACACAAATAAAAAGGTTATTGGTAAGTTTAAAGATGAAATGAACTCGAGCGCTATCAAATACTTTATCGGATTACGTAGTAAAATGTATGCCGTATTGTTAGATAATAATAAAATAACGAAAAAAGCCAAAGGTCTGCCTCGTAATTTTGTTAAAAAGTTTATGAAATTTGATGACTACAGGTATGCGCTTGATGGTGGTGTTAGTTTTATGAGAGCTATGGCAATTCGAACTAATCATCATAAACTCGAAACAGATGTCATTATCAAACGTGGATTGTATAATTTTGATGACAAACGCTATTGTGAAAATGGGGTAGATACATTTGCCCTTGGGTATTGTTATGATGATAGATCTATACTCGACATTATCTTTTCCAACTGAAATTTTATCTAAACTTATAAAATAATGCTTGAAAATTTGACAATGACAAATAGCTACAATAGTAACATCAAATATCTAATGATGGACGGTAAACAATTGACAGTTGAATTTAATAATGAAACATCAGGTATATGTTTTAATGGAACATGTGACAAGTTAAAACTTTCGCTCATCAGATCTGATAACAGCATGTATTTCAATTATCTCGAACAATTGTATCAAAAGTTGCTAGCGGAATTTAAAAACTTTCACAGCCCCATTAGCCAACAAAACTATACTAAACTCACAATTGATCTCGATCGGTCAAAGGTATATTTTATCAACAAAAAATATCCTCTGAACAAACCAGAAATGAAAGATCTGTTTGAGTCCCGTCGCTGTGTGAGTGGTAAAGTAAAATTTAGTATCTATAGTCGTGATAGTGAAATATTTTTAATATCAACAGTTGAAACATTAATCATTGGTAACGAGATATAAAATAATATCATTTTCATTCTAATGCTAGTTTAATTTCCACCTTGTTAACTGAAACGTTCTAACACAGTTTAATTTTCATCCTGTTATCTTGTGGTAAAACCCGTTTGCCGTCTTTAGAATAATTGTATTCCACACATGCGCTGTTCTAACAAATTAGTCACCTCTGTATCAGAGCTTATCGCATTCCAACACCTGTTGTTTTGTTTGGTTACACAATACCTGTTTACAGGTAGTAGTAGGGGGAAAAAAAGAGGTGGGGGAGGGTGAGTCAAAACCCTGTTTTATTTTGGAAAAAAAGGGGGTGGGGTGGGGGATAATTTAGGACTATAATTTATACTTGTTTGGAGGGTAAAAAAACAAAGTGAGTTGAAAACCTGGTTTTCCTATACTACTTGTGTCAGCTCTTTCTCTAAAAGACAAAAGAAAACGTGACGACCCGGCGGACAATATAAAAAAATCATGCACGACCCGTTAAATCAATAAATTCAGAGACAGGCGAAATAAACGAGTTCTTGTCAATGGCACCCACTGAAATATATTTTGAGATTTTTTAAAACGCATTGCAGAAGGAGTACATAATTCAACTTCATCAAAGTTGTTTAACCAAAAATTTAAATTTACTTATATTACACAGTAAACATCTTCACTACACTTCCATATAAGCCTATAATTGACATTTTGTAAAAAAAATATCAACATTTTTTTTCTGCCGGGATTGTAAAATAGGGTTTTTGTTGGTTGGTTGTAACATTTTGTCATTGATTATCATTTTTTGCTTTTAAGACAGGATTAAAAAAAATGGGACCTTAATGGGGGTGGGATGCTGGAAGTTCCCCAAGGTTGTCGCCATACTTCTTTCTTTGGTTGGCACACTCTTTACACCTAATTTTTACAGGATATACAAATACGTTCCTTTTACAGCCCAATTGCTCAACTGCTGATATCGAGCATTCATACGTTCCATCTGGTTATGTAATGTTTAGGTACGCAGTTCCAGAATCGTACCAATTCTCTTTAATGGATCAGTAAGATTTAAGACGTACTTCGGTAGTACAGTAACTAATATTTCTGGACCACCTTTCTAATACTGAGCACACAATAGTCATATTGCCTGATTTTTGTTTTGTTTTCTTTGTTGTTTCTTTGTCCAGTTGAAAGGTTTAAGTTACATGGAATAGTTTCGTCACACATATTATTAAAATGCTTCTGTAGTAAGGAAAGTGGCTTCGTGCTGTCAAGCTCATATTGAGGGTACGTGTTCATAACATGTAAATAAATAAAAGACAATAAGCAAAAATATGAAATAATCATGGCATATTATTTTAAAGGCTAGCATTATCTATTTCGAGCCATTATTATTTATATACTTCCATCATGTTATCTTTTATTTACAGAATCCTGATATTCATTAGAACAAAAACATTGCTCATTTTACACTACGAAAGAAAAAAAAATAATGCGAAATATCTATACATTCTGATGAAAATCCGAGTGTACTGTATATTAGACAATTTCATGGGATATCCCCAAACCAATTTATACTTCAATGGTTGTCTTAATCGAATATATATTGATTCATAAGAAAATAAAATCAAACACTTGAATAAATGAAATAAACGATTCTTTGCAATAACATTAAAGCGCTAAATTTATCTAACTTCTCCGTTTTAAACTGTCTTTTGCTTTACACTTATTATGATAAAAATTTACAACCATAAATACGAACATGCAGCAAGCATTTTGTTGTACGAAGAGAGACAAACTTAACAACAAAACATATCTTACTTTCTATATAACAAGGAAGACATTAAATCAACTACTTACCATCTTGTAAATATTCTGGCTTTCATGAAACTCTCAGATTTCATTTTACTTCCCATGCAATCATAAAAGGCTTTCAGTTTCTTTTCATACTTATTGAAGAAGAACTTTCCAATAATGATAATGACCGCAAAAATAGTGAATCCAAGAAGTCTGTGGGAACCCTCATCTCCAAAACGATAATACATAGCATATCCAAAATATGCAAAATAAGAAGCAGCCAGTATAAAAAGGATTAAGTATTTGATAACTGTTTTCTTTGCTTTGACGCAATCGTAACATCCCGTTTGTAGTCGTAGAACTCCCTGTTGGCATACATTCAGATCTTCTTTTACGCTGGATTGTCCGTTTTTCATCTGCACTTCGGGATCCAATTTGACTTGCGCATTTGTTTGTACGGGGTCGATTGTGTGATAATGTGCATTGCTGTGTCCTACCTGAATGCACATAGGTTGTATTATATATATATATATATATATATATATATATATATATATATATATATATATATATATATATATATATATATATATATATATCTATGTATATGTATATGTGTATATATATATATGTATGTGTGTATGTTTGTGTGTATATATATATATATATATATATATATATATATATATGTACATGTTTATATATATATATGTATATATATGTGTATGTGTATATATATATGTATATATATATATGTATATGTTTATATATATATGTATATGTATATGTATATATATATGTGTATGGATGTATATATGTTCTTTTATGTTTACAATGTTTTACTCTATATCCGTATTTTAATTTAGATGTATGGACTATGCAGTCTGAAATAAAGAATTCTTATCTTATCTTAATGATCCTTCCCAGTTAATTGTGTAATAAAGAGGAACATGATTAGTGACAATTGTGACTTATGTCAGTATTCTCAGGAAATTAAAAAACATTTCTAATAACTGGATATTATATGTATTAAGAATTTATGAAAAGTTAAATAAAGTTTGCTAAACTAAATCCAATTTCCATGTGTACCACTAAGGTGCAAAGAGGAACACATACACACACACTATATATATATATATATATATATATATATATATATATATATATATATATATATATATATATATATATATATATATATATATATATATATATATAAGACAGAACAACAAATTCGATAGATTTAGAGATGGATAATCATATTTGTACCTTATGACTATCATCCGTCATAATGGAGGGGTTCTCGTAGTCATCTGTCATGAAGGAGTGATTTTCGTAGTGCTGCTCTTGCTGTGAGAGTTTCTTTAAATGTGTCAAGTAAACTCCAGACATGGTGTATATACGTCAGTTGTGATCGTCGAAAGTTATCTGAAATTGACAAAAAAGATAAATAGGATTTGATTGCATACATGCCACTGTATCTAGGCTGCACTTACTGCGATATCGGACATTGCATCTACTTAACTATACACGTTATATATAGGATCTTTAAATCTGTCCCTCTCCAAATGAAGGATGTTCTATTTGTTCTTAGAGTCTGCCAGTAATTTTGGTTACCGATATATTTGCCGCTTTAACAATGATTTTATTAATGCTGTATATTGGATTACATAGCATAATTTTTAACAGGAGTTTCAACTTTAATCTAAATTCCCTTGTTCATGTACCATTTAGTTGCTTCTTGCATATAACAGCAAATACATTCACAAGTTTGAAAGGTCTCGCAGTAGAGCACACAGTAAAACATCTCCTTCATCTGTAGTTCTTCTAGCTGCGATTGTTAATCAATTAATTGTGTATATAATAAAGACTGTTGATTCATTTGCAATTATCCATTTATGTCTTTTGCTCATTTTAGCAATGCAAAATTTCCAAGAAGAACCCTATGTACCTTTGTATACATATTTTCTGCTTTCTCTTTCAACTTTTCCATGTATATTCTGTCTTTTTCTTTAATTTCGTTGCAGCCACGTTTCTAGTAGTTGTCTTGGTAAAGGTAATATCACATTGTTCTGATTGGTCTAATTCCTTATTACTACGCACTGTGCATCTCTTTCTAGGTCGTGATGTCGATCTGCAAATTGTCTCCTCGATTTTCTTTGCATATAATAGTCATGCGACGGTGTACGAATGATTTTTCTTAGGCTAATTCTTCATAGTGGTTAGAGTTAAATGGTGATCTATTGTCACGTGAAAGTGTTCTATGAATATCATATATCGAAAAGATATGTTTTGTTTGACCAAAATCTGTATTACAGATGCTTTTCTTTCCCTGGTATCTTGTTCACTTGTCAATTAGGACTATACTTTAATGTATATTTGGGTAATTTTATCAGACTTCTACTGCTACATTGATTCATGGTTATTTCGGTATCACACGTGTTTTTTAACAGTTCCTGTCTGGACAAAATGTTCATATGTTATACTTTATATTTGCAAGGTTCATGGTCTAATTCGTAGTCTGCAACTAGCTTATCCATCAACTGATTTTGGTCTTTGTTTTATTAAATATAGGCAGGACCCGTTAGTAAGCAAGTAATAATATTGAATCACGGTGCTCATAGAAAGTAGATGTTGAATCGGTTGTCAGCCACATGTTACTTTTAGTGCATCGTCTTTGTGTTTGCATTTTACTCCTTTCTGTGTCTTTCATGTTTCTGTTAATGAATTTCACAAGTTAAAGCTATGACTCTGTTTCTTAAAATAGTGCAGCATACAGTCTTTCATTAAAGCTGGTCTGCGTTCGTATTCTACAAATATGGAGTTTCCTGGATTAGAGTACGATGTTTTGCTATCATTTGTGGTATTGTTTCTCATCCTTTCAAATACCATGCCTGCTTTCAGTCCACATTTGAACTTGACTTCTGTTTTAGTGGTGCATAACTGGGTATAAAGTTGAATAAATGTCCAACCATGCTTCGGAAACTGCGAACAGCTGCTTTCAATTCATATAGTTTGCATTCTTTGATTGCCAGTTTATGTTATTTTGTAAGTTTCAATCCATTCTCCATAAAGCATCACACTTAACATTGAATTTATTTCACTCGGTAATGACACTTGTAAAGACTGAAAGTGGCTCTGATGTTCTCTCTGTAAGAAGGCTTTAAGTCTTTGTAGGTGCTCTTCTATTTTGCGTTCGTCTATAAGCAGGTCATATCGCTGATTCGGAGCATTTTGGAATGTTTCGTATTCTATACTTAGTTTAATCGAAGATATCTTGAGGTGATTAAGTCCAGACATTACAAGGTTTTATGTCATTTTTCCATGCTATGCAGTATGCAACACTATCTCACTAGCTATGATCTAGTTCGAGTTGATATTATCATTAAATCATGTACAGTGTGCACAATACCTTGCAGTTATGACAATCAGTTGTGCTTCAACTAATGGCGCATATATAATTCTTGAATAATTGTGTTTTAAGTGCTTTATTTCACATTTTTTTTGCGGAGAGGCATCCACCATTTACCCTACCACGATGTTGCTGCAACTGCTTTTGCGATTACAATTGCTGAGTTTCAAGTTGGTATCGACAAAATTTCTTACAGGTGTGTATTGTCAACATTTTATTTCTATTCTCATTGCCACTTTCAAATTCTATATCTGGTGCAGACGTCAAACGACGAACAATGTTAATATTGATTTTATTTATTGACTACGTCACACACAGTGTGCTCATGAAATGATGACGTCTTTACCATGTAGTGAAAATTATTTACCATATGTTAGATTTACCTACCTAAAGCAATAAAGTCATTATAAAAACATCTTTTGGACATCATACAAGTAAGGGTTGTGGTTAAAAGACATCATTTATATTTATAACAACAACAACATGAATTCGCAACTTGCCTTATTGAAGCAAGTTCCTTGTCAAAAGACACACCACGGTAACTGATCCGGGGTGGTCATACGGTAGGATTTCAGCCTTCACGTATTCGAACTAGAGTCTATCACATTGACCACTGAGTGTATCACGCAGGAGAGTACATTGGGTCTACTATGCATTCACAATCAAGCGGATCTTTGTGCCCATTAGTTTAATTCGAGTTTCCGATTGGTTAGTACTTTTCAGTCTGAAGACGACACAAATATCATTAAAGCAAGTTATTAAAGATATGCCAAAAATTCCAGTACTTATTAATGCAGGAGACATTGAAATGTTATTCTTTAAACGTTGAAGTACATGTCTTTGGCAAAATCCAGAATATATATTTACTCGTAAACCAAGCAGGTTACGTGAAACTCGAATAACTCCATATGATACGGTTTATATTTCGTATAAAAAAGAAGTCACAATTATTTACTGAAAACGTATTTCTCTTTGTGACGTAATAGCAATAGCATTCATGGAGAAAATAACCTGATAATTTTAGTAATAAAAACCTACTTCACTTACAATAAAACGGAAATACTGAGTCTCATTTGGATAAACCTCAATTGAATAACTCTAATATTTTGATTTTGAAAATCGTTTAATAGTCACAACTTTTCATATATGAAAAGGATCATATAAGAAATCATCAATTTACCTAAATACAGTTGTGCATTCAGTTTTGGAAGAACACACAAATCAAATAGTTATATTAAAATAACACGAAACTTACCTAACTCTGTAAATGCTCTGCATTAAGTTCATTGTGTATGTGAAACGTACAGACATCTCGTGTAATCAAGTAACGCCTGTTATGATAAATTCACGACCTTTAGTTAGGTTACTTAAGTGAGGTTGATAACCATATGCATTTATCGTACTGGATGAATTAAGAATAAACTGGACAAGTAAGATGAACATGAGGATGAATAATGTATATTTATTTATATCTACTACATAGAAAGTATCATTGAAACTACGCTGGTTGCTTCTTTCACTCAGAAATGATGAGAAAACGGGTTGATGTTTGTAGATAAGCGCTATCCCAAATGTTCTGACTTTTCCACATTACTGGGATTTAATTATAGCTGCATATGGAGGAATAACCAATCCTTGATTATTTGAAAATGTGCAAGATGATGCATCAATTAAGAACACATATGAAGACAATTATAAGTAAATATATTTTTTAATTGTTTACTCTTTATTATTTTGACATTATACCAATTCCCAAATAATGTATGTATGATTGTGGATAATCCTCCTTGAAAAAGAAAAAAAAGGTCAGTGTCTACGTCATTTAACATTGTCATTATAATTTGCATTAACGTGTTTAAATTTGTTTCTATTTTTGGAACCTCTTGATAGTATCCCGTCTTTCTTGGTGCTAAGACACTTCATTTTGAGACATGCTTGTTCCTTTCAATGGCTTTGAAGTCAAAGTCACAGCTAAAGCTTTTCGAATGTGTCGTCATCACCATGATCATCCAGTAGTGTTTTGTTAATTTCTTCATCGTTTGGAAAACTCTTATAAGGTTCAACGTTCAAACTTCTTACGACGACTACCATTCTTCACTATCGGCCTCACTATCGGATTTCACTATTGGGATTCAGAGAAACTATTTGATTCTGTATCTTTACTGGCAGTCAAGTAATACAAGACCCCCCAACGTTCATGGACATTCAATATTTGCTATAGTTCATTATGAAAAGTTTAATCATGATGCAATAATACATAGGTGTTTACGGTGCAAGGAGATAAATTTGTGATATAGCACATGCAAGTCTGCACAAGCAATTTGCACTTATGTGTAATTATCAAAAAGGATCATGCTATGAGTGAAGCGTGATACAATTTGTAAACAGATAATTAGATAAGTAAAGGATGGTTAAGTTGTCTGACTGTGCTACTTTTGCATATATAGCATATATAAATGGGTATTTGTACCTTTCCGGATTAACAAAAATCTATAATTTGTCTTACGATAAATGGAATGCTGTATTATAATTTATCTAAGAAATACTATCTGCTTTAGGATGATCTTCCTGGTTAAAGAAACTCAATTATATCAAACCATCTGATAATGAAAGTGATAAACTATGTTTCTGCATGTGATTGTTGGGTATTGGAGTGCAACCAATGAACTCAAACATAATATATTTTATTACATAAATGACAGGATGAAAAAATGTTTTGTTACCTGGTGTCTTTTTTTCTAAACCTTGAGATGTAAATGAAATATTAAATTGGGAATTAGTACACATGGTGACAAATGAGAAAGTATTAAATTGATGCTGAATATTTTAAACATATTAAAACTTCCAATCATTCCATAAGATCATAACACAATGTATTTAACAAATTATAGTTTTAATACGTGCAGATTCAATTTCCAGATAACAATAGGTCATCCACTGAATTTGATAAAGTTTGTGGATTACTGAAACCTCGCAATATTTTATTCTTTTACCGCAACCATATCAGTAGCCTAAAATAATAATTTCAGTGCTACCTGCTTTGAGTGTTGTTAGTTAAAAAAACGTTTTTCTTTTCCACAGTCATTTTGTTTCATAAAATACTAATAGCGTCACACACCATTACAGGGTGGTACTAGTAAAAGATCTTGGCCCTAATTAAAAATAATTGTTTAATAGAATTTTCTGAGAGGTCATAGTGACATATGTTCTTTATTCAATACTGAGTAAAATGAGAATATCAAGATGTTTTACTACGTCTAACAATTAATACAGAAAACGTCAGCAAAACCTGTCATCAGTGCTTTGTACAAATATATGCTGATACCGAAATGTGTACGAATCTGGAAAGTAGCAATCTTAAAGATCTCAAAGGGAGACAATTAAAGCAAATTACCAATAATATAATATAGTGGTAATAAAAGAACTAATTCACTCACAGATCTATAGAATCAGATTGATGAGATCAAAAACATTGATGATCAACACATGTTGAAGATTATTGACTTATAAGATTAATACATTTCAAGTAGTAAGACAATGAACTAAGGTTATACAATGAGATAGATACCTGGAAGCAAAAGAAACCGAGATAGGAAATAGAACATTTTTATCACATAACAACAAAAACAAGAGATAAGAGTTTCTTTGTTTCTTTGTTAATTAGAACGATTTGTTCATGACAAGAACAATCTATAACACATTGCAAAAATTACCGATAAGAACAAGACGATAAACATTAACTGCATAAGAAGAGTGATTTAATTGAAAGAAGCTCCAAATTGATGATGTCATAATTATAACTCTAAATAAAAGCACCATAATATGTACGAAATTGGAATAAGATATTTTGTTCTTAACCCATTCAAACACACACACACACACAGATGTAATATGTAATAGCTTTTCATCAGTATATATATATATATTGTTTTTTTCACTGAAACACCAATGAAAGAAAATGTTGTTTTCGCAAGGTAAATGCGTTTTCCGACATGACCTTGGAAAAAACAAATCATTATCAATCAACCGCTGTTTACAAAATATGAACCAGAGATAATTCTGCAATACGTCTTGCGTTCGAATAAACAGAATTTACTTAAAATTAATATCGAACACCATGAAAATAATCATTACAATAAAATGTAATGAAAGAAGTATAAGTAGAAAAGAATTTAACACTAACATACAAGCAACTGAATTACATATACGTAACACTTACCCCATAAAGGGAAAGGAATATTTATGTAATGAAGCTTTCTTTGTATCATATGTAAATTATACATGAGGTGAAAGAAAATTATATAAGAAAATTTATGTATTGCACAAGGTGTAGATGAAATAATATTTCTGTATACGGAATAGAGCATCTGCAAATTGTTTTTTTTCTTTGATTTGCCTGATATCATGATTATACTCTTGTGGAAACAAACTCCGTCATAATAATATTTGATTTTTAGTTCTTAATTTGTCGATAAAATTGAATCGGTTGTTATCACAATTTACAACAAACGGAGAAGGAGCAGAGCTAATGAAAACTTATAAATGCTGTAATGCCAATATTAAAGCCAAACATTTCTTTTCGATTGTTGCGTAATTTCTTTGGCGCTTTTTTATATGTCTTCAAGAAATAGCACACTGGGTGATGAACACCATTTCTCTCTTCATGAATCAATACTGCTCTAACCCCAACATTACTTGTATTAACAGAGAGTTTAAAAGATTGACTGAAATTTGGAGCTGTGAGAACCGGCGCAATTTTGAGTATAACTTTTAACCTATCAAACGTCTGCTGACATTTTTTAGTTCAAAGAAACTTGTTTTTCGTGCTCATCAAGTTTGTCAGAGGATCAGCAATTAGAGCAAAATCTCCGTTAGTAGCCAGCCACACCCAAAAATTGCATAAGTTGCTTCTTACGGACATATAGCCTTGACCTTGGCATCTGTAGGTTGAACTTGACAATATCAAACAGTATGTTCTAGAAAAGTTACACAAGCACGAAAAAGGTGACTTTTAGTGAAATTGATTCAGTATGTCTGTTGAAGAATTTCCGAATCGTTGCAAGATTTTCTTTCCAGGTGTCGTTATAAATGATGACATCATTGATATAAGCATCACCCTTATCTAGACCAGAAGTCATCAAGTGTTGAAAAGTACTTGGGAGCCCTTTATCCCGAATGGCATTGTTTTATTTTGATAAAGTCCATATGGAATCACAAATGCCGCAATTTCTCTTGCCCTTTATGTAAGTGGAATTTGCTAAAATCCTGTCAAAAGGTCAAAGTTGATGACACATTTGGCATTTTCAATTTTATCAATAGTCATCAAATCTTGGTGATTTAAATGAATATGCTTTTGTCACGCTGATCATCTTCCTATGATCAGTGCACATTCGGAAAGTGTAATTCGGTTTCGGAACAAGTATACATGGTGAACTCCAATCACATTTACTGAACTCTATGAAATCGTTCTTATCAAATACTGAATTTCGTTTTCCAAGTATTCCTGTTTGATAGGGTTCATCCTATATGGGTGTTGTTTTACAGGCTTGATTCAACAATTTCAACGTCATGACATTTTGTTTGTTGTCCTTGTAGGAAAATAGGAAATTCTGGAAACAAGTGCTCATATTCGAATAATAACTGTTTAAGTCTATTCTTTCTTCTTGTTGCAAATGCAAATGCAAATGTTTCTGGTCCATATTTTTCATAATTTTCGAATTTCAAATGTTTGTTGTTCTAAATTGAAAGGTGTCAGACTGAATTTCTTCACATACATTCTCATTTTGTGGGACAGGTATAACTATATCAATTGAATAATTCACTTGGCAATCTCTCTCAATATAATCCTTTAATATGTTAATATGGCAAAGTTATTTTTGTTTTCACCTGCCAGGAGTATTTATTTAAATAATTTACTGAAGGGGATTTTGTGGAATAGGCAAGAGAGCTAGAACTCCATTATGAGCCTGAAAATTCCTATCCATTGAGTTTTTATCAAATCCTACTTTCATTCTGGAAAAAGGAAAGCGCACATTTGTTCATGTGACCTCAAAACCTTTGACAATTTGTATTCAAAATTATAAACATAGTCAAGAAGATTGAGCTCAGTATCTTCCTTAGAAAGAAGTTTCTCTCTCAACAACTTCAAAGGTCTATGCACTATATGTTCGAAAACTTGTTCAAAGGGACTGAATCCTAAAGATTTTTGAAAAGATTCTCTAAAAGAAAACAAACGTAAATGAATGCCTTCATCCCAATCTTTATTCATATTTAAGCAATATGACCGATTTATATTCTTTAAAGTCTGAAGAAATATTTATAAAGCTCATTGGCTCTCAGGGTGGTAGGCAGAAGATATATATATATATATATATATATATATATATATATATATATATATATATATATATATATATATATATATATATATATATTTATGTATTTATATATATATATGTATATATATATATATATATATATATATATATATAGATGCAATAAACTGACGACGAACAGAACGAAACTAGTAACTAACTAGCCTAAGCGCTTTCGACTCTTAATGAGTCTTTTTCAAAGGCAAATACAAAACATAGTTTATTTGTTTGTCGTAACTATGTTTTGTATTTGCCTTTGAAAAAGACTCATTAAGAGTCGAAAGCGCTTAGGCTAGTTAGTTACTAGTTTCGTACTGTTCGTCGTCAGTTTATTGCATCTATTTTAATTAATCCCTGACAAACGTGATCCCTTGGTGGATCCAGTACGCTTGAGAGGGTTGTTATTCGCCATATGATTTGTATTCTTTATATATATATATATATATATATATATATATATATATATATATATATATATATATATATATATATTAGTTTTTCATTTGTTTCATTGCATTTGATTGTAATGATAACTTTATTAACTTGATTTTACTTTTTTGTCAGAAAATCCAGTTTAGATCTTGTAAATAATACTGTTGTTACATATTTTTTTTAAAACAACATTGGTTCGTAAATTCGTAAATATTAATTGAAAATGATTGGTTATTACTAAGGTCTTGTTCGACCTATGTATTAGCCATATTATAAACTGTTTTTTTATTATCTATTTCCAGCGTGAGAATCTGATTTTATTTAGGTATGACAATTCTAGACTACGAGATAAATAGCATTTTTTTTATTGCGCTGTTCAAATTTGTGATCACGTAGTTTCCTTAATTGAGCCATCATGTGATCTAAAATCGCGGGTTAAAACAGGCGTTTTCTAGTAGATGTTTCAGTCGTTAAATAATACCATTGGAGCTCAGAGGTATTTTGAATTGTTGCCATTAGAGTTGAAATTGTTATTTAAAATAAAATAATCCCTGGAAAATAAGTGTTTCTTCATCAAAGGCTTAGACAAAGACTTTCAGTAGAAATTATTTGGAATTTTAAAGCCGGAATATTATTCTTGATTCACAAAATTCAGTGAGGAACAGTTGAAACATCAATATCATACTGCATTCATCTGACGTCGTCATCCTCTATATTGGTAATTTACTGGGAAAAATTAAATTGATTTAGAACTTTTAAGCGATAGGACTATTTTTAGATTCCATGATTATTTTTTAAATTATATTCACAAACTGTAAGTCTATTTTCAGATATATACCTTTCTTCAGGGAAATAAATTATTTCGTTAAAATTTACAAAAGCCTGCTGGTTTCAATCTTTTCTTTTGTTATCTTTTAAACGAGTCTGCACGTAACAATACAATAATTGCCAACTCATCCTATATCCAATTTGTTTAAGATATATCTAACAGGTGATAGGTGATAAATGTGTTCATAATTATTAATCTAAAAGTGCTGGAGACATTTCCATAAAGTTGCAGAAATAACAATTTAAACTCTTTATCCTAGAATGTGGGGTTTATATGTGTGTATACATTTTTTAAAAAATTCCCTTAACATTATCCTCTTGTCTTAAGATTATATCCAAATGACTACACATGTCTATTTTTGTTGTACTGGTTATGGCCTTTTCTTACATTCACAATATTTCTTTACTTCTGATGTTTTTTGTGCATGAGGTAAATGGAAAGAATGAACAGAAGACATATATGATCTACATAATTTGCAAAATGATACTTATATTTATATCCCCATACCATGAACAGACGTAGCATAAAATATACAAGCAAGCATGCAGATAGACACATAAACTGATAGATAAAATGACATTTACATCTTGATACCTAGAGAGCTTCTATAAAATTATAATGACATAGATCCACCAGTTGTGTAAAGTAGAAGCTTATGGAAAAAAGAGGTTTTATTTTTTCTCTTTGATGATATTGCTGTACTGACGTGGCCTGTGCCAAAGGATAAGTGGAATGGACTGTCTTCTGTAAGCATGGTTAAATTTCTCACCACACAAATAAAAGTTAAAAGAAGACTGTAAACATATAATTAGAACAGGCATGGCCAAGTCATAATACCCTAATTTGATTTCATTTTCAGTGTGCAAAATGTGAAATGGAATAAAAAAGTTGGAGCATTCCAATCTATCTTTCTTAAAACAGGAAATAACATACCGCGAACGTGTTCCCACTCATAGATAAAAATGGAAACAAACAGCAAGTATTAACAGTTTTGGATATCGCTTTTATTCGATGAGGCTGTCAACTAAATTGATCTGATTAAATTTAAAAATAACGATAGTTACACACACTCCAGCCTAGCATTAAAATTTGCAAGATAAATTTGGCGGTTAATGTATTCATTCTTTTGAAGTTGCAGATGTGCGTACGAGTGACATATACATTTTTCGATTTCTTTTAAGCGGCTATGTTTGCGTCCTATCTAGAGATCTTGTAAATGTTGCCGCCGTATTAGTTTATATTTCAAGGTCATCGCAGGCGGTACAGCCGTACGACCATGAGAGTGTCACATTCATCCAAAACTAAACGTAATAATGACAAAAACGAGAGGTGAAAAAAAGCTGTGTTTGCTACATGATTGTAATCAGTCGCCTTCCCTGGTGCATGTTACGCCTTTACTGACCAGACAATTGCTTCTTTTTGATGAAAGACAATTCATCCATAACTCTTACAAAGGTCATAATAAAGTAAATAACACAAATGGTTATTAGACAATAAGAAAATACATAAATACTCAAAACTATAGCATTACAAGAAGTCTTAGTCGTCAAGTAAATTATATTATAATTTTCATCTCACATAGTGTAAACTAAAAAAATTTCTTGCCTTCGACTTTTGAAGTTCATATATGTTCAAATATATCGTGAAATATGTGCTTTGGTGACTAGATGCAGACTATATTTTTACACGGTTCTAAGATTATATATATATATATATATATATATATATATATATATATATATATATATATATATATATATATATATATATATATATATATATGTATATATATATATATATATATATATATATATATATATATATATATATATATATATATATATATATATATATATATATATATATATACTATAATAATAATAAGTCTCCATTACTAGCCAATGGTTTGGACTAGAAGTATATGAAGACTCAGAAGGATGTATTGGTTTCAAGAGCTGATTTACCACATTATTACAGTAATAGTAGTTAGACAGTAATAGTAGTTAGACAGTAATAGTAGTTAGACAGTAATAGTAGTTAGACAGGCGGATATGGAGATTGGAGTGGAAGGGTGATGTCTTTCGGCACTAGAAGGTTTATTTGTAAGTAGATACTTAAAATTAAAACTTGAAAAAGCTTAAAATGCAAGAATTTCCAGTGGCTTCGCACCAAGCCAACCGTGGTGGTTCTGTTTCACATATCCTTTGTTTACTTGTCTAGCCTCTCCCTAACTTCCCGATATTTCTTGAACCACCCATGAATTATGTTACAATATTAGCTTCATAAAATGTCATGATGTGACATATGAGGTTATGACAATGCTTATGTACAATATTTTCGAAGATATTTATGAATCGTTTCACCAATACACTATCAAATCACACACACACACACACACACACACACGCACACACACACACACACACATATATATATATATATATATATATATATATATATATATATATATATATATATATATATATATATAATCATTAATTTTCACTGTCTTAGAAAAGATTTTATATTTTCTGTTCAGTTTAAATACGTTTATTAAACTTGTTCAATAAAAATTACGTACGCTTTCTGTTTGCCAAGCTTAGCTAAAAAATAAAAGCTATTTGATTTGTTTAATAAGTTAACTTAAAATGAGCGTTCATACACTGCTTTCCATATGCAGTCATCGGGACGATACCTACTGATGTGGTCTTTTAAGAGAATTCAGACGTGTTTGCTTATGTGATCGGCATAGGTGATATTTCAAAACTTATGCGTCTAGATGTATTGTTGTACAGTTTTTAATCTTAGCTGACAAGAGGATGAACGAGCTCTGCACCGGACATCTTCCGATCACGAGAGAGAGAGAGAGAGAGAGAGAGAGAGAGAGAGAGAGAGAGAGAGAGAGAGAGAGAGAGAGAGAGAGAGAGAGAGAGAGAGAGAGAGAGAGAGAGAGAGAGAGAGAGAGAGAGAGATTAAGACCATATACCACTTTGCTTACGATTTGCAGACAATATTAATATTCTAGTTTAAGGTAGATGTACTATAGGGGTTGTAAAACAATTATTTAATTGTGCAATTGCTTACCTATCAATTCTTTTATTTTCAAAATATATGTTAGGAAATCTTTGATATTGGAGGAAATTTGTAATTTTTCCTCTTGGACAAAACAAAGCTATTGCAGGAGATTGAACGATATTTTGACCGTAATTTGATCCTTGATACTCGCTTAAAGTTAAGTTAAAAACTACAAACTGTTTCTCTCATCAAGTTCAATGAAAAACTAATAGTTCTAAATCAAGCGTTTTTATTGTTGGGGTATAAGGTGTCAGAAACCAAATGACGTAGCTTCTTAGATAACGTCCTTGGACCCTTATATACTGTGTCACCCAGTAGATAACGCAGTATAAACTTAAAAGCGATAACCTTGGAAATTGTAATTGACATTTTTCTTCTTCCCGTGTAGTTCTGTTATGTTGCACATGTATATCTATCTTGGCAAAAAGGAATCTCTCTCTCTCTCTCTCTCTCTCTCTCTCTCTCTCTCTCTCTCTCTCTCTCTCTCTCTCTCTCTCTCTCTCTCTCGTGAATTGTCAGTCATTTGATCATAGCCCGCCTCCTATCTTCTGAATGAAAATAATATACATGAAATATCCCATAGGGATTGCCACGTTTTAAAAATGCATTGATTGGAACCATTACTTATCTCCTAAATATCATCATCATCATCATCTCTCTCTCTCTCTCTCTCTCTCTCTCTCTCTCTCTCTCTCTCTCTCTCTCTCTCTCTCTCTCTCTCTCGTGAATGATCTGTCATTTCATCATAGCCAGCCTCCTATTGTCTGGATGAAAAAATATACATGAAATATCCCAGATTTAGTTTAGTGCAGATAATTTATGGGCTTAAATATCGTGAATCGTATGGATTTTCGCGAGTTATTGGGAGGAGGTTATTGTGCCTTTATAAGGTACAATCATAGAAGGATCGGCTCTGTAGTGAAAATATATTTATTGGTTCGGTTTCTCCATTATTTGTTGAGTTTTCACATTTGGAAATGAGAATGGTTATGGATCATTATATAATGAGAGCTGGAAGCTTTAAATGGTCTATCGTCAAAATACATGCTACCAAATCTGACTTTGCAGACATTGTCCTGAAACAAAATCCACAGCTATTATTTCGGTCACCTGTCAGGCGTTAGTTTTTTTTAACGGATATCAGTCTGAATAAAAGTTGTTGTAGTTGTTGTAAGGTTTAACGCCATTTTTCAGCACAAGAGAAGCTATACATGGCAACCAGTATTGATGGTGGAGAAAGAACCCTGGAAAACCCCGGGAAGAACCACCGACCCACGATAAGCTACTGGCAGGCTTTCTCGCTTAGCCACGTTAGCCGAGTCTGGACTCGAACTCACGCAGACAGAGGTGAGATGGCAGTGATCCGTAATGGTCAGCGCTTTAGACCACTAGGCCACTCGGAGCCTCCCTCTGAATAAAAGTGAAAACGCTTAGCAAATTCAAAGCTTTTGGGATTGTTTAAAAAAATAGAATAGTCTCCCTGATAATTATGTTGTTTATTTTAAGTAATAAACAAGATGTACTTAACGAAAATGAACTATACATTCTATCGCAGTAATAACATTGAAAAGTTAAGTAGCTTTCTTAGAGTGTACCAGGAATAAAGCTGATGTAGGACTATTCTATTCCTAACAATACAAACCACTGCAATAGAAAGATATCCTCTGAACAGGTCGCCATTTCGTGCCATAGCCCGTGGAAATTCTTCACACACTCCCATAATTTCGCAGAAAAGAGCTATTGTAATTGGAGACGCGTTTGTTTCGTGTTCCCTACCTACCTGATCAAACCCATGCAATTAGTCCCTAAAATGGCGTCCATTTTTTGTACCAAACTCCATGACAAATTTCGTACATACAGTTTTCGCAGAATGGAACTTTTTCATTATAGATAAGTTCTCTCATTCCATGGATTATAACAGAAATACTTAATAGGATTTTTTAAAATAATTCATCTTCAAATCAGAGCAGTCTCCACAAAACACAAACGCATTTATAAGTTTACATTTTTGTTGATATATTCATTTTATGCACTTACATGAGAGATATTTTAAAAGAAAAACAATATTCAGTTAAAGAAAACAATTGTTTATGAAAAAGTAGAAGAATGAAATGTTTGATTTATTTTCTATAGCTGACACCAATAAGTCAAAAATGTGTAATGAAGAATGTCTTCTTTAGACAATTTTAATGAAATTAACGCTACAAATCTTGGAAGCTGACACAAACTATTAAGGAAATGAAAAATCATGATCGTGTTCAAAACATCTGATTATACTCAATGAAACTGTAGGGTACATTTTTCACCAAATATTATTTCGTATTAGAATACTGCTAACTTAACTACTTGTGCAAATAAATCGTATTTACAATAATTCTGCACGAAAACATGTATCTACAACAATACGAAAATAGTTGCATAAGGATGGAATGTTTGTGATATGTACATGACCACACCTTGCTTCGCGTTGTTTCGGTATGAATTATATGAATGTTCCTGAAATCCAAAGAAAAAATAACTGACCGGCTAAAGGAGCTCACTGACAAATCGCGGAAGAACTATAAAATTGTCTAACTTAGCCGGGACATACTAGATTTTTCTTTAACCAATTCATGTTGTTAAAAACGGTGTCAGTGGCAGACCGTTTTATTTTCAAATTATTATGTGTCTGTTTTTGTGCTGAACTACAAGGGGTATATTGGCATATGTGTTAATCGGACGTTTTGTTGTCAATCTAATTTACATTAGGTAATTTCACAAATGTAGTTCTTGTCTTTATTCTTAGATAGCACCAACAGTTTCGTACGTTAGATCAAAGTGTATATTTTGTACCGAAGAGAAGAGATACTTTATCTTGAATATTCACCTTCATTATTTACATTGGTATCTAGAATTCATTAATTGAGATTAGGTTTAGCAGGCGCACAATGTCCAAGGGCGGTTGCCTATTTTCAACTATATGCTTTAAAGTTTTCACCATAAATTTTATAGTCAACTATTTTATTGGAAATCACTCCGTTCAAGGCTGAATTTATCTCCATCACAGTAATATCTGGGATGCAGTTGACATTGTCATACACACATTATATACGAAATACCTGTGCTTTTGATTACCAGAGATTTATTTTGGAATTGAAAATTGCGAACCTTATGTTTTTACACACGTTGAAATAGTAAGAGAAAATTGTTGTGTCCATAAAAAGGGAAAGTGATAGAGGAATCAGCTTTGTTGTACCTATCATTTGAATTATTCGTTTTCTTTGTTCCTTAAGGAACATTAGGTTTTATGGTTTGATGAAGTTTGATATATTATTGTTGTGTGTAGCTTGATTTATACAGTATACCGTATTGCCCTACATCAGATGTGCACCCCGCGCAGGACTGCTAGCAACGTTTGACTTTCCTTGTGCAATTTGGTACATCACCTATATCTTGTTAATACTGATTGTGAAACCGACATCGTCACATGCTGATGAGCAATGGTCGATACTCTGTTGCATCTCAGGCTCCGGTTCGGCTGTCGTCAGCGTACGGCTGTTATCAGGAAATAGTAGCTCACGAACAGTAACTTCCTGTAACTTTGTTTTTGCATGTAGCCTCCACACGTTCAAGTTTTTGCCGTCAAGTATTTGTCGTTTAGTTTACTCATTAAATTGGCTTGTATTAATATCTCCTTTTGTGGCAAGAAAAATCTTTGGCTTGATATACGTGGAAAACAATGGAAACATGCTTTTACTTCCATAAGACAAACTACGTACCCCGTAACAAAAAGAGGCGAGGTTAAACGTTACGTCAATTAGTCTTCTTCATGCATATTTATATGTACGTTTAGGCTTTATGTTTCCCCATCAGTTAGATTTGAAAAGCATGCGCACATTCAAAATACAGCATTTACCCAGATAAAACAGGCATTGAACATCAGACGTCATGAATTTAGATCTGCTTTCCCATAATGCCCTGACACATCACAGTCTAAGCGTTTTGTTTATAAATATAGATTATAAGGTAATGTACTGTCTGATAACGCATGTGGACGGGTTTGTTGGCTGTAGCCAAGCAACCTATCAATCTGCTACATCAAAAAAGAACTTGTTCACCCGCGACAACAGATAGTGCACATGCAATAACGTGATTGATATATACTCTAATTTACAGTCCACATCATCTACATACATTTAACATTATTCTCTGATAGAAATTGCAAATATTGAAATACATTTGCTCTAGTTTTAATTATTTACTTTTTTACATTCATAATTTAAATCCTGAAACATGAATATATGAGAGAGAGAGAGAGAGAGAGAGAGAGAGAGAGAGAGAGAGAGAGAGAGAGAGAGAGAGAGAGAGAGAGAGAGAGAGAGAGAGAGAGAGAGAATATTTGGGAGATAAGTAATAGTTCCCATCAATGCATTTTTAAAACGTGGCAATCCCTATGGGATATGTCATGTATATTATTTTCATTCAGAAGATAGGAGGCGGGCTATGATCAAATGACTGACCATTCACGAGAGAGAGAGAGAGAGAGAGAGAGAGAGAGAGAGAGAGAGAGAGAGAGAGAGAGAGAGAGAGAGAGAGAGAGAGAGAGAGAGAGAGAGAGAGAGAGAGAGAGAGAGAGAGAGAGAGAGAGAGAGAGAGAGAGAGATGATATTTAGGAGATAAGTAATAGTTCCCATAAATGCATTTTTAAAACGTGGCAATCCCTATGTTTTTCTGTTAGTCGGCTAGTCCTCTGCCTGACCAACAAATACAGTGGGAAAAAGTGGGCAAAGAGGAGGGGAGGTGCCGTCAAACATTTTCATATTAAAAAATACTCTGTCGTTTGAACCTTTTTATTGGTCTAATAATAAAATACAAGAAAACAACACAGACATGCATGAAATAAATTACAGTATGTGCCTCGTAACCAAAACAAGTAGGGACAATTATTATTTCACAGGTGAAGAGTTTAAAAATATAATTCGATTATGGGCATCGGTTAAAAGGTCAATCATTGGAGAAAATTAATTGTAGTATTATCTCTTCAAAAAGCAAACCTTGAGCGAATGCCGAATTTTCTGCACTTAAACTTAATAAAATTAGTTTTTCGTATCATGCTCATTATCCTTCAAGATTTCTAAAACATTGCATTTCAGAGCAAGAACAGATATACTATACGTTACAGGATTTGTTTCCTCCCAGTTTAAAATTCATTGGATGGTAACTGAACGGTTTTCACTATGCACCACATACATGATGAATTATGTATCATGGTTGAGTAGCACGTAAACATAGTATTAACTGTGTCAATTACAGATAAATTTAAGATCTAACGAAAATATAATGAACTGCTAACAATGTTTGTAAAATGAACTCTTAAAACAGAAGTACTACAGGCCTGAAGGTACAAAGGAAATTCTTTATAAAGCACAAAGAATATAAGAAAAAGGTAATTTTCTGTATATTAAACCCATACAATATAAAATCAAAAACTGATATACAGAGAGAATTCCTTGAAACGTCCAAATGTTGTCATTGTGATACATTATAATATTGTTTCTTAAGTTAAATCACATCAAAGAAATTCTGCTTTATAACTTGGGTTTTTGTAATTATTGAGCTATCACCAAAATAGAACCAACCATCTACTTTAATTAAAACAATAAATAACTTTATTAACGCTAATAAACCGCAGATTGTAATCTTTCCTGTGTACTAGAATGAAATATTACTCTACCCACTAACGTTTGTACTTGATGATCTTGAAGCCAACACAGCCAGTGACCCATTTCCCATTAGCCTGACAATGCTGTTTCCTATGGCAGCATGATTCAAGAACTCCAGATTTTGAAAATATGATTTGACCTTGTTAAAATATTTGTTTATTTTGTAGAAAAAAAGAATAAAATAGAAAATGAAAATGCTATATTTAAATGTTGTTATTTTTAAAGGCTTTGTTGTTACATTTTTGTTTTAAGATGGGGGGGGGGGGGCTAGAACCCTGACAGTGCCCAGATGCAGCAAAATCCATTCCTGAACACAACGATTTGTATTTCAGGTAAGTCAAGCGTATTTGCTGCAGACAAAAACAGCGTTTTTTACAAATATCTTAGGTACATATACAAATAGGCTGTGCAGACAAAAAAATGCAATAATGTGCCAAACTGTTGTAAAATAACCATGCATCTAGGGTCTCTAGGTATTCATTTCCTGATATAATAGGATTTAACAAACATAATGTAACATAATGATCTCTACGACTTTGAAGCAAATAATCATCGGATTAACGTTTCTGGCATATAATCCAGGAAAACTTAATACCTGAATATTTGTTTACAAATAGTTTACAAACAAGTGTCGTGTAGATATACTCTAAAAATACAGATATAATTTCTCAAAAATGAAAGATCATACATGCATTCTAGAACAAGCGCAGTTTATTTTATCTTCTCCCTTCATGATGGAAACTGGAACACTTGACAATAATGTGTTACAATTTTCGTGGACTCTGGCAGGATTTGTAACTTGATACGTCGGAACCATACTATTGCAATAAAATGTAGGAGATGCTCATTTAGTTATAGCGCCCCGTTTAAGCAATTTTTAAGTTTGTGTGATTACTTGTTTGATTATTGGAATTAGGTGCAATGGGAAATATTCCTTAGCACGAAAAAAAAAAATAACTAATTAATAGGAGCGAACGTCACGGAGAGAAAGTGTTAGTGAGTTTCCATGACGCTATGGTCAATGAGTAGTGAATTCAAACTCAAACCGAATGACTGTTCTTATCATAATATAGTCCCTAACAAACAAGAAGAGATTCGGCAGATACTGTTTATGTCGCCATGGTGGCAAATGTAAGGCAATTGTCTTGGCGTGATGACCCTTGAAACTATATATTGACTGGTCTAAGGTGGCGTAGTTAAAATAGTTCCCTGTGTCAAGGCATAGTTGTCGAGTTTCTATGGCATGAACTGCTGACGGTACGGAAAGTTGACGAAGAGAAACTATGCAGATGTGCGGTTAATAAATATTTGGCAATTTGTGAATAATGCGGTCGTGCATTGATTAGAGTAAATTCTATTTATAGAATTGATATGTCGGGCTTTCTGACTTACAACTGAAGTTGTATAGGAGTCTTTGGAAATCTGGGGTAAACTTATGACTTCCGGCATGAATTGTGCCAGGGTTTTGACACCGCTCGGTCAAGCAAAGACCCTTGGTTTGTAACACAATATCCGTTATTTGTTTATAATGAGGATGCTACCCTAAAGGAATGAATCTGATTTTCAAACATTCATTGCGTTTTCTAATCGTATATTTGTCCAAAAGTACAGCGCACAATGAAATTTTAATTGTAATAGAAGCTACAAGATTCGGAGAGAATATTACATATCAACGCAATTCGTGTGTCGTCTTCAGATAATATATGTCTACTTCATTGATGAACAGGACATAATGGAAGGATTTATGAAGATTCAAGTCTCATGGTTTACTGACAATCAAGAATGATCACACTCTGATTTCTTGATCAAAATAATATTCGATTCAATCTATGTAACAGATGATCGCCTGATAAAATAAATCTGATGGCAGACGTATGATTTTGATTTTTTATGTAACAATAAGTGTATTTCTTTCACTAATATGCGGAAGATGAGTTTTGATGTGACATGCTGTTTATAAATATGTCAACATATTTTTACCGTTCATATCTTATATGACTTTTTCCTCTGCTTTCTATATATATCCCAATAATATTTGTTTTCAGTTAATTTTGCTTTCATATCAGGCAGCCTGCCGGATTTGATGTGTTTGCTAATAAATATAGTTAACCAGGTGGGGTATAAATTGTATCATCTTCATTGCAGCCTCAGTAAGTAACTTCGTGATGTTATCCAAATACGTACTTATATCTTTAGAAATGATTTCCTGCCAAGTTGTCTCGATATGTTGCTAACGTAATAGTTTACATCGGTCTTCTTCCATTTTCTTCTAATATAAGGATTTATCAATAGCTTAAAAAACATTATTGTTCTCCTCCCATGGACACCCTTTCAGTGATATAATACTTATCGCAATTGCTAACAATCCCAGCTGGAATTACGAAACCAGGAAGGAAAAGGAATCTTACTGGATACGCCGCCTTTGAACATTGAAACCAAGCGGTCTAAACCAAGAAGACTAGAAAAAGAAAGCTATGCACTAGTAGAATTAGTCTTCGGATCCGACGCAAGTTCGTTTCAAACTTTTCTAAATCTTCTTAGTATCCTTTAATTACTACTATAAGAATAAAATATCCCGTATAGAATCAAATATCTGGGATATCATCTGCGTCACATAAATGTACACAAGGTAATAGATGTCGCTATGGTTCATATAATCCTAGGGAAAAAAAACATCTTTCAGTATTCGCAACAAATCTATACAGGCTGGTTGAGACATAATGTATATATTTGTTTAATTCATGTAGATACAGCCATGTAGAGTTTTACAAACACAACGTATTTATGTTTATTTGCTTGTTTTGTCTATGTTTTGCAAAAGCCTTTGACAAAGACTCATGAAGAGTCGAAAGTGCTCAGGTTGGTTAGTTACTAGCTTTGCTCTATTCTTCGTCAGTTTATTGCATCTATCTCAATCAATCCCTGATACACGTGATCCCTTGCTAGATACAGTGCGTTTGAAAGGGTTGTTATTCGCCATATAATTTGTATTCTTTATATATATATATATATATATATATATATATATATATATATATATATATATATATATATATATATATATATATATATATATATAAAACAATAAAACATGTATCATTTGCTGGCTTTACCGAATTTATTTATTATCGTATCTATATCTGTATTTTGTGCTCGTGTCCAAAATCAAGTTTCTATGTATCTGACCAGAGGCATTTATTTTGTAAACAACATAATGCATAGCTAACATTTTGTCTTTGAATGTGGATATAATATTAGGATCATTATCTATAAAGGTCAGCAGGTTTAGTTGGGCCTGGGTCTAGGATATCAGATATCCATTCAATGGATACATTGGGTATACCAACTTCAATCGACATTCTAATTATATTTGAATCTTTTATACTGTAATTTGGCAAAGTGTTGATAAATGGGGTGCAATTAACTTTTATATATTAGCTTCGGACCAGTACGAGAACAGCATACAGCCATTTAATTTCTATGTCTAAACTGCTGATTATACAAATGTATACGTACAGACTCATTACCTCAGATAGCCGTGGAGCAGTAGAGCTTATGTTATGGTCTGTCGTTCGTCGTCCGTTAGCACAAGTTCGTTGTCACTACTCCTTAACGTCTGGGAGGATTACTCTCAAACCTTACACATACACATATCCATAGTTTAGTTGGTCCTAAAATAAACCTGTGCTGATTTCATATCCAATAACATAATATACACATGTGACATTCCATAAAAGACTTCTCTCATCCTCCTCCTGTGAACCATATCGTATAGCACGATGTGAACTGAATGACCTTTGCAGGGATTTGGAACTATCCAAGAGTAAGGCAGAGCTGTTTGGCTCCATGTACAGCAATGGAATTTCCTAGCATGTGATATTAGAGTTTCTATGTTATGTGACCGTCAAAAAAATCTTGTCCCATTCTTCTTTATGGAAGGTGATATTCTAGCTTGCAACAACATCGATGGTGTCATGGCAGCCATCAACATCATTCAAGAGTCTGATGAGTGGAGACTATTCATTGATTCATCGAAGACGAGTGTTAAATCTATTTTGCTGCATAATGGCAATGTTTTGCCATCAATTCCAGTTGGCATGCAGTCCTTATGAAGGAAACCAATAAAAACATAAAACAACTTAAAAGTTGTATAAACTATAACCAACATCAGTGGCAGCATTGTGGCGATTTGAAGGTTCTTGTTCTCTTGCTTGGTCTGCAGACTGGATACACAATGTACTGCTGTTTTGTCTGCGAATGGGATAGTCGTGCGAAAGATTCCCATTACATCAAGAGAGATTGACCACTCCGACAATTACTGGAGCCTTGAAGGATAAGTGTTCAGCATCCACCACTTGTTGAATCAAGGAAGATTTTGTTACCATCCTTGCACATAAAGCTGGGTCTGATGAAGAACTTTGTCAAGGCAAGGGACGAAACAGAAGCAGCTTTCAAGTACCTCCGTGGAAAATTTCCAAGGTTAAGTGAAGCTAAGATAAAAGAAGGTGTCTTTGTTGTCCTCAGATTCGCGATGATACTTTTGACCGTTCACTGTGCGGTAAGGAAAAGACGGTATGGAAAGCTTTCCGGTCAGGCAACAAATTTTCTCAGAAATAGCAAAACAGACAACTACAGGGTGCAGGCCGAAAACCTCCTTAAGGCACACAAAAAGCCTTGATTGCAAGATATAACTTAAGATATAATTTTTGTACTCTCCTTTATATATTTGTCCACGAACTGAGAAGTAGCGAGCAAAGAGCACGGTGAGATATTTTACCAGACATTGCAACAATAGAGAAACGGTGTCAGGGCAAATGAATGAGCCCATCAATGCTTGCAGACTTTTACTGAAGTGACAAGAAATTCTCCGTTTAATGAATACAAGCGACAAGCCAAAAATCGCTAAGAGGACACTGGATAAGGATTAAACTATGTACTTTTATATACATAATAGTTTTTGCCTTTTTCATAACAAATTTTATTTATATAACCCTTTTGTTGTTTTGTAAAGTATTATATAAACAGGGCAGGTGAAATATCATAATATAAGCCGACATAAACACATGAAAAGACCTAGATTTCCAATTTATGATTAAAACTCATCTATCTACACAGTATATACATAGATTTAAAATGCAAAAACTGATATATCCTTGAAACAGTAGCAAATCAGTTGGTTTAGTTGTCATATTTGAATTCAGCACATTAAAGTCTATACTAAATATTACATTTTATTTCTCTGAAGCAGACGACTACACGAAAATTGTTGAACATTGTTATTATGCAAAATCAAATCAAAATGGATGCATTGAAGTTCATATTGAAAATGTATGCATGGTTTATTATCATGAATGGATGATTGCATTGACATATGGCTTTTACAAAAAGCATTATATCGATATATAGCTGGTGTTTAATAAAAATGGCAATCCTCTGACGTGCAATATGGGAAAATAGTGGCCATCGTACAAAGCTTGTTGTCTAATCACTTCCTTGGTTCTTGTAAATTTCTTCGGTTAATAACGTGCCTGTCTAATTCAAGAAGTTGTATTAACAATTTTCAAATTGTCCAACACCTAACATTAAAATTTATCATACTGCCCACACGATAAACAGCAGACATACTTCTAATTCACAAAATTGGTATGTAAACGTGTATACATTTAATTAAAGAATCAGCATGCATTTATAAGTACACATATTTTCTATCCATTCAATTTTCGATTTGTCCCTTCATCTAATCTTTTATTTGACTTCTTCCATACATCAGTTAAAGTAATGAACTGTTTTTGTTATAAGCACACAAAATACACGAATAATTTCGTTTATTTTCAGTGGTGAGAAAATATAATTGCAAATGTTGAAGCAGATAATAAATAAATTATGACAGGCTTAACAAGAGATATACATACACAATTAATATTTAATAACAATATTTCTAATAATTTGCCATATAAAAACATGTTGCTTAATGAAGCATCCAGCAATAAGCATAACCGATTCTCCTTATATATTTGGATAGTAGATGTATGTGCCATTTCCAGTGAATTTATATGATATCAATGCTATGTATTTATTAAATTTAATTTGACTCAGTCAAATTTTATGCTTTGAGGATCTTTACTGTGTATAACCCTTTTCAGATTCAACAAATAATCAACTGGAATTCAGTTTTGTGTATATGAAATAAATCACACTTGAAAATGTTGGAAAATATGTCGCAGGGGTTTATCGTGCTACATATAAAACTCGACATCTAGAAATGACACATCAAAGCTTCGTCTCCACGATCAGCACAAATGATGATAGCTGATGAATAGCTGATGAAACATACTTAGTGTTTTAATCAAAGTTTACAGTGTTACTTCATAATAAATGTATGGGAGCAGTCCAACTCGAGATACATGTTTTAGGAATAAATTTGATTGGCTCAATCTAACCTTAGTATATTTTATGCTGCGCTGTAAATTTTGTTTTCTAAGCTATTGCATATGATGAAATTATAAACACGTAGTAAAGGCACTTTTGATTTAGCTTTTTATTAACATATCTGTTCTTCAACAAAATAATTTAAAAAGCACGGTATTGCCTATAACGAGTACATATCAGCAAGTTTAAATTCTGAGCTAACTTTAGTCCTGTTTTAGAAAGTCATAAGTGCAAACATGTGAAATAGAATGGAGTCTGAAGAAACGAAGATTGGCATGCCTAGGGCATGTTCTCCGGCGTAACAGGTTGACTTTGTGAGCCATGACGGCTCAGAGATTAATATAGATGAAAATGAATCGTAAATGCACATTGTCAGTAAAGAAACAAACAAACAGGCTAACAACATGTACATCGCATAAAATTGCGCTAACATGCAGTATTGAAGACTGAAGTTAACTTCGTCAGCTAGATAGACTAAAAGGAAATTAAAATAAAAGATCTAGGTGAATAAATGTTAGTCTTGACAACTAATATAAACACACTCCATGCTAATAAGACAACATAACACACATAGAGAAATTACACAAAAAGAGATTCAATCTACATATAAGAATGCAGCAATAAAATGAAAGATAACATAAAACTAAAACCTGACATAGAGCACAGGAGAGAAAGTTTACCACGGTTTCAGTACCCTGAAAAATACGAGACAGAGAAACATGCAAATACAGTATTTCGAAAAAAGCGAAGGTCCAAAGTAAGTACAGAAAATAACTGTGATAAAAACTGCAGAACAAATAAATTTGGGCGTAGCAGGTAAATACCAGCATCGAATGATGTAGACGATGCAGTAGTGGAGATATAAACCTATCAAAATATATGCTCATAAACAAGTTGATGTTTAATAATATATATCTATATACAGTATATTGAAGGTCATACCAGTATTATCATCAACAACTACAAACTAGAAGTAGTCAGTGACTTCACTTACCTTGGCTCTACTATCACTAACAACCTCTCACTCGACGTCGAGCTCAACAAGCGGATTGGAAAGGTGTCAACAAATCTCTCTAGGTTGTCGCAGAGAGTATGGATCAATTGCACTATGATCTCCATATACCGTGCCCATGTGCTAAGCACTCTCCTGTATGCAAGCGAAACCTGGACCCTGTACGCCTCTCAAGAGAAAAGACTGAGCGCCTTTCACATGCGTTGTCTCCGATGAATACTGGGGATAACCTGGAGCGATCGTGTAAGAAACAACGAGGTGCTTGAACATGCCAAAATTCCCAGCATGGTCACACTCCTCCGCCAACGTATTATCAGATGTGTGGGCCACGTACGTCGGATGGATGACAGACGGATCCCCAAAGACCTTCTCTACTCTAAGCTTGCCTCTGGTAGAAGATCAATCGGACGGCCACGTCTCCGCTTCAAGGATGTCAAGAAGCACGACATGAAAACCCTTGGGATCATGTCAACACCTGGGAAGAGTTTGCCCTAGACAAGTCCAGCTGGCGACATGTTCTGTTCACTGGTCTGAAAGCCAGTGAGGAAACATTACGACTGCTCGCGGATGAGAAAAGATCTCAAAGGAATAGGAAGCAGCTCCAACCCAGACTTGACTTGACCTTCAAGTGCAGGAACTGTAGGAAGGATCGCCGCTCCCATATGTGGCTCCATAGCCACAGAAGACAATGCACAACTACCAACTGGGACACCTCTCATGGGCATATTTCCATCGTCTCTTGAGATTAACGGATGACAACAATAAATAAGTCTCCTATTGAAGGTCTACATGAGATGACATGACCAAGAGGTAATCAAATTTCCGGAGTGGCCGAGTAGTCTAAAGCGCTCACCCTTACAGGTCACAGCCATCTTATCTCCGTCTGCGTGGGTTTGAGTCTCAAGCTCGGACAATGTTGGTAAGTGAGAAAGCTTGCCAGAAGGTTTTCATGCCAGTAGGTTTGGGCCCCGCAAATCCTAGGGCCGGGCCTGCACATACGTTATAACGTACACATTTTTTAACTATTTAAACGTAATGGATAGTAGACATTTATCTTAGTGCTTTTCAAAATGGATTAGTTTTTCGAACACTTTGGACAGTAGTATAAAACAGAGATTCATGCAGAAATGTATCACAGCAAAATACACGAATTGCACAGTTAATACAGATAGTATTGCAAACAAAAACAACGTAATAATAAGAAGAAATACAGCAAGGCAGTATGATGATAAGCTGGCGGGAAAAAGATAGCAAAGCAATATAATGATAAATTGGCGGGAAAAGCGGCGTGTTTACACTTTGTATGTACACTTGTACAACTTGCAACTATACCAATAAAGTCAATATGATAGAAGCTATTGTTTTTCACCTGCTTTTCTTTCCATATTTAATGGTATATTTATTTAGTAAATTCTAATATTTTATTTCTATTATTTTATGACACATTTAATTATTCCTACTCAACAGCCTGTGTTCACAACATTTATGTTATGAACATTATATATATATATATATATATATATATATATATATATATATATATATATATATATATATATAGTCATTTATATTATATGTTTATTTATGTGTGTGTGTTAGAGACATGTCATGTATATTATATGTTTATTTATGTGTTAGAGATTTATTTCACTATGTATCACAAGAAAAAGGCGTCATTTATGTTACCTTGGCATCCAAGGGTTAATCCATTTGTTTGATATGTTAATAAAATGATACAATATTTCTTTAAGGTTCAAGCGTTCCTTATCTTCAGATCCTATACACGCAATCTTCGGACAGAAATGTTGGCAAAGCAAACGAGATAAAATTCTGATGATGTGACTACATTTGGGCAAATTAATAAAATTTTGATAGTGTGACCTTTTTTGTATAAATTAATAAAATAAAGTCCTGATAGGATCACTTAATTTAGGTAAATTAAAAAAAAAAACACTGATGATATGATTTAATTTAGGTAAATTAAAAAAATCCTAAAGCTATGACTTAATTTGGGTAAATTAACAAAATCATAAAGCTATGACTTAATTTGGGTAAATTTACAAAATCCTAAAGCTATGACTTAATTTGGGTAAATTAACAAAATCCTAAAGCTTTTACTTAATTTGGGTAAATTAACAAAATCCTACAGCTATGACTTAATGTGGGTAAATTAACAAAATCCTAAAGCTATGACTTAATTTGGGTAAATTAACAAAATCCTAAAGCTATGATTTAATTTGGGTAAATTAACAAAATCCTAAAGCTATGACTTAATTTGGGTAAATTAATTGAATCCTGATGATGTGTATTACTTTGGGTAAATTAATAACATCTTGATGATATAACCTATTTTGGGTAAATTAATATAAGCCTTTCAGCCTTGTATATAAAATTTAAAAATGATAATTTTACAAAAGTTTTACAAAAGGGATAATTGTAGGACTGTCAAACAACTTCTTACGATGCATAGTCAGCTTTAGAATAAAACAAGGTAACCATTCAAGCTCGCTATGAAACACGACCTGTTTGCTATTGTAGAATAAAACAAGGTAACCAATAAATCTCACTATGAGACACTTTCTGTTGGGTACTGTAAAACAGAACAATAAAAATTTTGACAGATCAAAAAATATTTTTCTGTCTCGCTCTAAGAGTTAAGTCCTTTGAAAGAAAATATGTCTAAAAATAAAAATATGTTTATATACAATATACAAATTTTTCTAATGACTCTCTCTTTCACACACACACACACACACACGCACACACACACATGCATATGACACTGTTTACAAATATGAGAACCTATCAGCAAAAATGAATGCAATGTGTCTATAACATAACTAGTCATCAGTGACTTCCTTTGCATCCTATAGTCAATGTACATCCCTAGTCTAGACAAGCTATGTAGTCAGCATTATAACTGAAACGGGGAGGGTTGGTGGGAAGCGTAATTTTACGTGATTTTGTTCCTTACACTAATGCATGTGCCAGTCTGGTTCCACCGCCTTTAGGACACGATTTCCTTAACTTAACGTTCCTTATACAATAGACCTGAAATGCAAAATGAAGGTTTCATTTCAAACTATAAGACAGTCATGAATTAAATGTGTTGGTCATACTTAGGAAATGTTTGCGAATAGTAGTCATTATTTCAAATGGAATGGACTTTCTAACCCTAAAATTTAGAACATGATACACGATTTAGACGATTTTTAAATTGTAAAAGAAGCAATATGTGTGAAATATTCTAAAATCGTCATTTTCATTGGCAAGTCATGACAAACAAATACTGACATTTCTCTACACCTCCCATCCCCCTTCAAAAGCCCAGAAAAAAGAGTCCATTTCTTCTTTATTAGAAATTGATTTCCTATTTTACAAAAATTCTAATATTAATATAGACATAGCAATTAGTCTGATCTTCTACCATTAGAAATAGTCTTGCAATGTGAACAAAAATTATTCTATTAAATTATAGTTCACAGATAAACTCATAGTTTTAGATAGATTTTTTATATTAGTCAATCAGATTTCTTACAGTAGAAATATTTTTTCAATGCACACAAACGATAATGTTATAAACTAGACTATAGTATATGAAAATTGTTACTTTTAAAATATTGATTAGTTTGACTTAGTTTGACACAGGCTTGTCGACAAGAAATAGTGGGCATATATGTTTTATCCAATAATTTTTTTTCTTGTAATAAAAATTAAATATTTAATATTATAAAACAATGTTCTAATATGATCGAACATTAATTTCAAGATCCAATCACACATAATGCTGCCTACATCCTTGTAACAGTTTATACGGTATTCAAGAATGTTCCTCACGAAGAACATCGATGTAAAAATGAAGAAAATGCGGTGTACACATGAAGAAAATGCTGTATATACATGTATACATGAAGAAAATGCGGTGAATATTGGACATAAAGCAATGGCATAATGGCTTAAATTGGTCTTGATTAACACAAACAAAGGATAATATAGTTATTTTCATACTATTGGTGAATGACAAATTGATTTAATATTCAATTTTATATATTTGATGCAAAGCAAGTCTAAAAAAGTAGAACAGAGTAAATGAGAATACAAAGGTAGTATTGTAAATGAAAGAATCATATAAAACAGTACAAAAAAAAAACAACATAATAAACAAAGATAGATCAGTAAAGAAGCAACCGAAGGGACAGAAAAGATTAGTACAGAAATAAACCAAACATAATATAAGAGCTCAGAGAAGAAATCATATAATGTAAAATAAAGCCTATAACTGGATAGGACAGTGTAGTATATAAAGAAATTGAAGAAAAGATAAAATACATAATAACTAGAACAGAGTATAATTAAAAGAAGAATACAATAAAATCATATGTAACGGAGTAGATCACAAAATATCGGAAAAGTACGAAATAAAAGGAAAGAGATTTTAATTCATTTAACGTAAATTGAATAGAATGTAACTGAAAAAAATATACAAGATTCATCCAGAGGATAATATAGATAACGTTTTCTTGCAATACCAGCCGTCAGAGGATGATGTAGATAACGCTTACTTGCAATACAAGCCGTCAGAGGATGATGTAGATAACGCTTACTTGCAATACAAGCCGTCAGAGGATAATACATATAACGTTTACTTGCTATACAAGCCGTCAGAGGATGATGTAGATAACGCTTACTTGCAAAACAGGCCGTCAGAGGATGATATAGATAACGCTTACTTGCAAAACAAGCCGTCAGAGGATGATATAGATAACGCTTACTTGCAATACAAGCCGTCAGAGGATGATGTAGATAACGCTTACTTGCAATACAAGCCGTCCGAGAAAGATACATATAACGTTTACTTGCAATACAAGCCGTCAGAGGATGATGTAGATAACGCTTACTTGCAATACAAGCCGTCAGAGGATGATGTAGATAACGCTTACTTGCAATACAAGCCGTCAGAGGATGATGTAGATAACGCTTACTTGCAATACAAGCCGTCCGAGAAAGATACATATAACGTTTACTTGCAATACAAGCCGTCAGAGGATGATGTAGATAACGCTTACTTGCAAAACAAGCCGTCAAATGATGATATAGATAACGCTTACTTGCAATACAAGCCGTCAGAAAGGTGGACACATTTCCAGCTATCATGGACCTTAGTACCATTGCAGAAAGTTCCTTCTTTCTATTAGGTGCCAAAGACCCCATTCCTCCAAGTGTGATCCCTATTGAGCCAAAGTTAGCAAATCCACAAAGTGCATAAGTCGCTATAACTTCTGATCTGATCTGAAATGAAAATAATTTTGTCTTATCTTTGTATTTTAAATTCTGAGACATTTTAGAAACGATAACTCTACATAGAGAATAGTGTACTTCTTGGATTTGTCTCCAAAGCATTTTTTAAAAAATGAATTAGAATAGTCAGCTGTATTACTATCGATGTTGTGTGTGTATGTTTATGTGTGTGTATGTGTGTGTGTGTTTGGATTTTTAACGTAGCTTTAACAATTTTTCAGTCATATCGCTACGATATCTGCAGTGTGTATGTGTGTGTGTGTGTGTGCGTACGTTTGTGTGTGTACATATGTGTCGATGGAAAGAAAGACTTTATGCAAGTTGAAAGTCTTATATAACAGGAATAGTTTGTATTAACACGCCCAAAACTGTACCAGGAAGAAAGGGATTGAAAATAAATTCATGTACGTATTTACGCTTGTTTAAGACATTTCGAAATATTTAGTACTTTAACTTTTAGTGATAAATTATTCTCATCCAGTTTCAGCATACAAAAATTGCAGAGAAGCATTTTTGCAGCCAAGTTTACATTTAATTTTCGTAAATTTGCAAATCTGGCAGATACTTTTTTGTAATATGGTCTTTATAAGTAAAGACTTAAAATAGAAACTAGATACAAGCAAAGACGTTACTGCAAGAATGGTAATCTTAAAACCAACCGTACCGATTATCAAGCATGCCATATTGACTTAATTTAAAAAGGTCTCAACTTTTTATGCAGTTTTACAAATTTAACAATACCTATTTTAATAATTATTTTTGAGACATAATACATAGACAAGCTTGCAAAGCCAACTGTAGTGATCCATATTAAGTTCAACTTTCAATATTTTCATTTTGCTTATGGCACTGAAACAGTTCAACATTTCATTTTCATAGTTCAAATGATGTAAGATAAACGGAAGATATCAGAATCGAACAGGTGCTTGTTCAAATTATTACATTTAAGCATATTATGTGGCAATACACCTGATACAAAGGTAACAGTTATGTACATATAGAAATATGGTTAAGATACTCAAATTTAGTACAATGGTCTCCAATTTAAATTTTTTGTTTGTCTGTCTGTCTGTCTGTCTGTCTGTCTCTCATGTACATTTAAATCGTGTGATTAATGCTTGTTCATGATTTTAGGCTGTAATGTAAGCCATTTATAAACAACATTTCAAAAGAGCTAACTTTTGTCTATGATTGTAGATTGTGCTTTAAGATAATGACAATGTATAAGTTTGACCTTAAACAACTTCTGGAAGCACTTGTTTATAGTCTGAAGTCATTTTCAATTAGGATAATTGAGGGTTTGTTTTGTCCGAAAAAGCTATTACAAGATGGATTGAATGGGGATGTATTAAGCAATGTAGTAAACAAAATTGCTCATTTCTATTTTGCTATCAAGTTTGTGGAGTAAATAAAGTTTAGTTGTGTTCAGATATTATTTAAGAGGAATTATTTATTTAATTTATTCATTGGAATCAAAAAGTGTTCAATAACGTTTGGACTAAAACACAGCTTTGCGATTATTGTGAATTCATTGACAAAATTAATGATATTGGCAGATCAGCACATTCAAGGTGGAATAAATTCCTAACATTCTATAATTTTGACTTGTGATGATTTTTTTTAGTGTTATTTGGGATTTAATTCACATAACATTAAGTTCCTCTTAAATTTTCATTTGAAAAAATAGAGTATTAAATTGTTGAATTTTACAAGACTGGCAGGATTTGCTTTATTGGTTGCCTAGGTTAAGACCGTAAATTTGTAACATTATTAATGGTCCTATTGGGTAATAATGTTTTTTGATCAAGTTTATTCTCTGTCGCCGTGTTCATCGACTTTTCCTTTACATATGTTGTTATGGAAAAACGATGTATGTTGGCGAGTCTCTGCATATTATCTTGCAATAGCATATGTTTAAACTAACTGATGACTCTATATACTGAATCGGAATATTTCAATATTCGTCACTAGTAAGGATTCTTCAAATAAGGATTCATAAAAAAAGCAAAAACAACGATGCAAAGTACGACGAAATGGCTTGATCCAGATATGTCAGAAATTGCCTTAACTTACCGACATGACGCCTCCTTTAAGCGTGTCATTGGTGAGGCCCAGCACTATGTTATCTCCTTGCCATGACCAAGGACCGGTCCCATTGAAAAAAGTCGTATAATTTTCCAGCTTATGTCTGTTACTGATGAGGTCCCTCAGGACTCCATAGGCTATAAATTCATTGGTGAAGGTTTTGATGCCGACCAGTGAGGCCACTTTCCGGCTGTCTTCGGGTGCCGTGCCCATGAAGTACGCCACTGGGTATAGGACGTAGGAGCAGATGAACTGTAACGATATCACAGACGACAATTAATATTCATCAGCTTCTCACCACCATCATCGTCATTAGCTTTCCTTTTTCTTTTCTTTTGTTTTCTTGGATATGAGTAGATGTTATGATTTGTTTGTTAATAACCTCTGATATAGATAATTTCAGAAGGAATTTAAATTTTAATTAAGGAATATAAGAAATCTAAATTTAAATTTAGATAAAAAACACAAGTTTTGGTTCTTAGCTTCAGAAAACAATTTTCGTCTACACCAACTAAATATTTAACGTTTATTCTTGTGTCATTAAAAGAACTTAACATTGTCTCTCTAAAATGACAAGGCTACTTCAAAATTTTGCTAACAAATGCTTTTCATTTACCAATGTACAAGAATAGCACAAAAACTATATTTGGTCTAACCTAAATGAAAGAATTAGAAAAGTGTAAATTCCAAAAGATAGGTAATAAAAACCTATATGAAATCTGAATATTATCAAAATATATATGACAGATGTACGTGCCTCAAAGGAAAAGTTCGGTAATCCGACTCTGTCCCCAAACCAGATTAGAGTGGCGTTCACAAAATCCAATAGGGCCAGAAAGGCTAGAACGTTTACGGCAATTGCGCTTATTAGCTTGACACTAGCAGTGGCGCCGACAGAGGCTGACTCAATCAAATTGCGCTCTTCTCTAGGTAATAAATAAAGAAATAAATAAATCAATAAATAAATAAATAAACCCAAAAGTCATGAACTACAGAGTTTTCGTTTACGTTGACATGTGCAACAGTGTGTTTATCTTTGCGGTGTACAACATTTATCGTTTCCAAAACGTATTTATACGTAGCTTGTACAATAAGATTGATTAATAGAATTTATATAAATTGGAGACTTACACAAACAATTCAGCTAACAAATGATCGTATAAATAATTAGCATCAAAAGAATACACCATTAAACATACATACATACATACATACATACACATACATACATACATACATACATACATACATACATACATACATACATACATACATACATACATACATACATACATACATACATACATACATACATACATACATACATACATACATACATACATACATACATACATACATACATACACACATACATACATACATACATACATACATACATACATACATACATACATACATACATACATACATACATACATACATACATACATTTTGCCTAGTTAGCTTCATGGATTTCATTAATAAGTTGATACACTTTGTCCACGCATACGGTCTACGTTTGTTAATACTATAAAATTCAAGTGAAAGTATATAGATGTGGAATGAACTTACGATTTCTCCATCCGCGAGAAATCTTTTGATGATGTCTTGACTGGTTCTGTCTCAGGATAGGTTAGCTTACTAATGGCTAATGACGCAGGGGCAGACATCACCGACGCTGCAAGTAGATGGGTGGCAGACACCTGTACGTGAGAAAGACATGTATTATACATATGAAGTAATCTGTGCATCACATCCATCACTTAAAGCATGCCAAGGTCACTTTACTAAAACGTCAGAATAAATGAACACATGATGAATAAAATATAGAATGCGACAAATGAAGACGCAGATATTAAATCTATCAAAAGTAGTATAATATTACATGTGTCTTAATGTGCTTAAATAGCCTTATATTGTCAAGAACTATATTCAAACGCCCTTTTCTAACCAGTAAAATTGCGCTTGCATGCAATATTCAATTTCGTCAAGAAACTTTTACGCGACATTTGTATTGGAATTGAAAACCTGCAAGGGTGAGATTCAAAGTTTGTTCTTGAGCTTCATAATTCCTCGTGAATTTTATACATTTGTTTCCAATTTCCATGATATACATCCTTTTCATTTTTTTCTCTTCAATTTATGGAACTATTTCGTTTTTCAACAACATGGTGATTGATCTTAGTTTTTAATTCCTATATCTCGGATCACCATGATCAGATCAATGTGTAACCCTTTAAGTGTTATTTGTCAATAAGTGATGCTAATGATGAGTTTTAAAACTGACATGTCGGGTTATCATATGTACTGCCTGTGTGTTTTATAGATATCTCTGTTACATTCTCTGAGATCCTTAGAAAGTAGAGTGATTAACCCGATACGCCCCAGCCTTCAATAGCATTCAGACATTGCAAGGATTCAAGTATTTATAACCCACCAAAAATCTAAGAATAGTAGGGGAGCGACGGGAGGTCGCCTTTATAAGGTAGGTGATGCCTGAATACCCAGATGAGATCCGAGTGCTGAGTGCCGTCGGGGGAAACGCTGACCATACTTCAACTATATCGCTATATTCATGGACTCGAATCAGAGAGATATTGATAGCAGTAAATATGCCAATATCAGACGATATCTATATGTTTTGAGTAGATATAAGGAAATATGTGACGAATGGTGAGAAACATTGTATTGCTCCGAGTGGCGAAGTCACGAATGACCATACAAAATGTTTCCCACTTGATAAGTGAAATATATCCTCATTAAAGTAAATTTTCTTTCTATTATATAATTTTCAAGGTTTAAATCGTCTATTTGCATGGACAGTTTCTCTATTCTGTGCCAATGCGAAAAATGGCTGCATTACCAATATGATTGAAGAAGTTCCAAAATATACAATAATTTTAATACAGCTAACTTTCAGAAATTTAGTTTGTACATACAACGTTTTCTCGTTAACATATAGCTTGTACATACAACGTTTTCTCGTTAACATATAGCTTGTACATACAACGTTTTCTCGTTAACATATTTCTTGTACGGATTAATAGAGCAATCATTTTTGGAGTAGGGATTTACAGAAATCTCTAGGAGTGATCACATCCGAAACATTTAAGGGTGTAATATCTTTAATAAAACTTAAAAAGAGTATACATTTGGCCATAAGAACCTTGTAGTCTAGTTTCCGAAATTTCGACAGTCACGTAATTTCATTTTGCAGATAATGCCCGATTTATCCATCGTTTTTAGGTTTTTAGACGAGGTAACCATTGTGTAGAGAATTAAAATCGCAAGTGAACAATTTTATTGCTATATTTAAAAAAGTTTTTTTTTCTCTTTTCAAAACGTGCCCTTATTGTTGTAGAGTCTAAAAAAAGACACACTGTGTAGTGACATATTATCAAATATTAACAGTTCATATAAAGTTCAGTCACTAGTGGTTTTCAGGATTTACGTGACGTGGAAAACTAATCTAAAAATGTTAATACTTGAAGTTTGCTGCTGTTCTTCGAAGTTATTTTTTTAAGCATTTATTTTATGGCGCCTTCTTTTTGATTAAATGTGTGTTATAAATTCTACAGTGTTAACATATTTTAAGATATGTTGATCCTGTGTGTGTGTGTGAGAGAGAGAGAGAGAGAGAGAGAGAGAGAGAGAGAGAGAGAGAGAGAGAGAGAGAGAGAGAGAGAGAGAGAGAGAGAGAGAGAGAGAGAGAGAGAGAGAGAGAGAGAGAGAGAGAGAGAGAGAGAGGGATGGGATGGGATGGGATGGGATGGGGAATGAGACGAGTGAAAGGAGAAGAATAAAACGAAGAAATATGCCTAAATTTGAAAACACTGATTTGAATAAGGTACTGAAGGGTAGATATAATTCCTAACAAAAGTAATAGACGACTTATTCATATAAAGTTAACTTTATCAAAACAGAACCAGGCAGAGCTTTATTTCCAACTTAACAATCGGCATGTGATAATAACTCCAGTTAAAGCAGTTAATAAATGCAGGGAAGATTTCTATGGGTCAGAATATAACCGTTTTATCATATCCAGTTGCGTTTTGTTTTTCTGTATAAACAATTCGGAAAACTACATTAAATTATTTTTTATCAGAAGAATCACGTGCAAAGTAAACGCTGAATCAGAGGCATACACACTTTACAACAACATAAAATTAGGCTTCTGTTTTATTTAGGAAATTTAATAAACCGATCTGACAGAATCCAATTAAACAATGTAGATGTTGTTCTGCAGATAAACAATTCCTCTTTTGACTAGATTTTAGAAAACAAACCCCAATGAGAAACTCAAAATTAGCCAGAACAATTTAAAATTGGGCAAGAATATTTGAGATATATTGTACATCACTTTCATTACGGCTCGTTACAAATGAATTAGGAACTATAGGAAAAGACAAATATTATAGCAACTGGACTCACAGTTTTACAATGTAAGACGGTGTTCCTGATAGTTAATAGTGAGTGGGGGAAAAAATCCCGCTAATCCCCCCAGCGGAATTGTCAGGGTCGAAGTCTTGCATTGTTTGACTATTTGGCACACATCACTATAACCAATAATCGATAGCCTTAATTTCAGTAGTCTCTGTTGGTAGCCTAAACCGTTAGTGATCACGAAAATTGATTTAATAAAACGGAATTGGTTAATGAAGTGTCTGGATAGTAACAATTCAGCCAAGTCGCAATGAAATCATGAGAGCAGCAAATCCAAGAGTCATTCGTATGTCTTGCAAAACAACACATGATTTGCTTTCAATATTGCTCTTTTATTCAGATCACTTATGCCAGTATTGATACCCTGCTGCGTAATGCTCAAAGCCTAAGATCTACCATTGGTAGATTTATTAGTTTTTATGGTGACGTAGCTATTGCGTTACTGATGGAGAAACTTCTGTTCTATAAATTGATACGTAACAGACACCTCAGCAAGAATTCATGCGCTTAAACAAGGCTCTAAAACTGATAGAAAATCTTTTAAGAAAAAAAAAATAATATATAAAGGAAAAATAGAATTATAAGGAATTGCAATTATAAGAGTTTAATGCTTTTTTTCTTCTGAGTTTACCGCGGTATAAACTGTCAATTGCCTACTCATTCAGTTTATATGACGCGTTATTTGGTTTGATGTTGGGCAACTTAAAGTTCATATAACTATAATCTCAGACCTCTCACACTAAACACTTAATTAAACAGAAATTTAAATTATTAATGGTAGTTTTATAGCGGATGAAGAAATATAGAAGGGTAAAGTGGACCTTAATAAAGAGGCTCAAATCTGGGCTGGGATCAGTACAGAAAATTATGAAGTGTTTCACAAGTACATACTTTGAGCTGACGCTAAAACGAGAAAAGAATTTCAATATTTGATGACACTCTCATTTGCGAAGATTAAGAAGTAAATTTAAGTTGAACGTAATGATATAAGTTAGGTTGACATAAATAACAGTAAATACTTTGCACTAGCTAATTTCTGCTTTAAGTTTGAGACAAAATACACAGATGAAATATATGCGAAGAATAGTTATAAATCATTGATGCCAGGACTAAGTTCAATTCTTTGTAGAAGCTTACCCCAAAGCCAATGTATGCCCCCAACACACTGCCAGCGATACTTGCAAATCCAGCGGTCATAACTGCATGTAATTCGGATCTCGTCATATTCGGTAGAAATGGTCGAATCATCAAAGGGGATTCGATCTATAATAATAATAATAATAATAATAATAATAATAATAATAATAATAATAATAATAATAATAATAATAATAATAATAATAATAATAAAATAACAAAAACAACAATACTACTACTACTACTACTACTACTACTGATGATGATGATGATGATGATGATGATGATGATGATGATGATGATGATGATGGTGATGATGATGATGATGATGATGATGATGATGATGATGATGATGATGATGATGAAGCCTGGTCACAAAGGAGTAGGGAGGAAAACAAATCAATGCATAAATAAAGGCTATAGAAAATCATGCAATAATGTTTTCGTTGTAAAATAAAAAAGTAGATAACGAATTTTGTCTTCACATTTCTCATTAGAACAAATGAAAGTCTAAATCCGAAGACCATCCATCTAGTATTGAAAACATTTCAACTGGAGTAGCATTTTTGCAATAGACAGTTCCAAAGTCTCAAGTGCATGTCTGATGGCCAACACACTTTCTTTGCAAAGTTCCCACAATCCAAAGATCAGCCGTTCCACTTAAAAATCGTAATGCGTCCCTGTATCCCTATCTTTTCGCGACGCACATCAGCTAAAATAAAATAAATGTACATACCAACACTGTGTGTGATAAATACATTAGCGTAAATTCAGCTAAAATAAAATAAAATTACATCCCAAATCTGTGTGTGATAAATACATTAGAGCAAATTCAGCTAAAATAAAAAAAATACATCCCAAATATGCGTGTGCATTTAGAGCAAATGCATCTAAAATACAATAATGTAACGAGGAGAACCCATGTACTTTAATTTTCGTTTCGTCAATGTAGTTTTCGTTTCATTAAACTTTATGTTCTGATTGTAAATGTTTGGCGGACTTTGCAGTGCCATCTAACGTCTTAATTTTGGGTCATGTGATTCCGCCATTGTATATATACGTGTCAACTGTTACGCTGCCCAGCCTAGGGCTTAGATAAAAGTGTCAGCACTGGACACTGGTGCGCCCGGCCCCGGAAGGGGGAAGGCCACTAGCCCTTCTCAGGGCTCTAGTCATAAAACACGAAAGTGTATACATGACTTTAAGCATACTATATGATGATGATGCTGCTGCTCTGTTGATGTGTTAGGAAGCGGTAGTGTGAAGGCGTCCGCTCCAAGTGTAACAGTATAATGACCCCGCCAGAGCAAGCACATTTAGTTGTATTTCGTCGGACAGGAGAGAGCCAGGCAAGGGAATCGGAAAAGACCACCACTACAAGGCTCGTAGAGATCTTCGACTGAGACCAAATCTGCAACACAGTCAGTGACTGTGACCAGGACTACGATACGGTCGGCGACAAGAAGCCAGGAATAAGACAGTATCCTTGATGTAAACAGCTGTCAGACTCTAGAGCGCCAGTCCTCAGACAGATTCAGCGGCGTATCAATACAGATACAAATTGTGTCTTAAAGAACCCGAGATAGCGAGATAGTGTAGCCGATGGAGTATTCCGCTACAATAAATTACATATAACCCCAATCTACGAGTGCTAAATAAATTACTGCGCGTGCGGCTAGTATGATGAATAATGCCTAATGTACTTAAAGAAAAATAGTACAACACATTTTGATAAAAAAAATCTAAAATCAAGTAGGCTCCAGAGTGATCTGATTGGTCGTCATCTACTCAAATGGATCTTGACCGTTTAACTTTTAATTCATTTAGATCTCAACGGCAGATGACCTATGAAATTTAGCAACGTTAATATGTACCGAAACTAAAATTACAATCTATACCTTCTCTTCCTCACCGTATTCTTGACCTTCAGTCATCAGAAACGTCGCCCAAATCAGTAGGTTTCTTTGTGCACTTTTAAGAATGCATTTTCTTTATGTTTTAATGTAAGTGAGGTTATCACCAGGAACTTAATGGACAAATGGCTTTTGAAAAGACACGGTTCACCAAACTTTATATAGTGTGATAAGTTTAGCCAATCTTCACATAATGTGAAAGGAAGGATTGGCCGATTTTCACATAGTGTGATAGAAGGATTTGCTAATATTCACATAGTGTGATAGAAGGATTTGCCAATCTTCAAATAGTGTGATAGAAGGATTGGCCAATCTTTATATTGTCTGATAGGAAAGATTAACCAATCTTCACATAGTGTGATGGAAAGGATTGGCCAATTTTCACATAGTGTGGTGAATTCATGGAATAGACAAAGAATGGTTATAGTTTTAACACTTAAAAAATCTGAAAGAAGACAAAACATACATGGTAAACGAAGCCAAGCTTACTTTGGTTATACACATATCAGACCTGCCAACTTGTCCATGGTTTATATCAAGGGTATTAAACATTCAAATGTATCCGGACTAACGTTTTTGACATTAGTAAAACGTAATGTATAAGGTAGGTCAAAACATTTAAAGAGTAAGTGTAAACAACGAAAATATGCAAAAGTTAAATCCAAGCCTGAAATTATTTAAGAATTTGTTGTTTCTTTTGTTGTCGTTGTTTTCATTTGATTAGATCTGCGTATTGACAAGGACAGAAGAATCATAACCCTTCTTCAAAACAGTGAACACCTCTACTTACCGTGCCGAGAAAAATGTTCCCAGCGGCGCTTATAGATTCAGCAGGTGTCGTATCCATGCAAAAACACAGGAATCGCCCAAGATGCCGAATCACAAACTGCATCACGCCAAGGAAGTACAGGATATTGATGAAGGTGGCGAAGAACACTACAATGGACAGCACCTACACAGAAGATAGACTAAAAATGTACCAACATTCTAAGGGATGTATTATTATTTACTTGCAAATCAAGACTGAGATTATCAGGCTATAGTAAACTTTCTTTTGACAAATTAATTTGAGGTTTTTGGAATATGGGACAATGATTGACGCAGGACGTGGGTCTAATAGTGAAAAAGTGTATAATCAATACAATATATTATAAAAAATAAGTTTCCGTTACAGCCTTCATTGACATGTTATGCTCAATTTCCTCGTTTCTTATATATATATATATATATATATATATATATATATATATATATATATATATATATATATATATATATATATATAATATTTTTTTTATTAGTTTCAATGATATTATCGTTTTCCTTTGTTTATTCGACTAATGTTTCTTAATTGAAATCAAGAAGTCAGCACAATCAGAGAGACTTTTGCATTCTGTGATATTTGTCCATCGTCTTAGCTTTTACAATAAAATTACAAACCTTCACAATTATATTACTAGCGATTGACATTTTAAATGTTTTAATTTTATATTATTAACTTCTTTTGTTTCCCTTTTCCTGTTCCTTTGTACCGATTTTGTTCTCGTTTTCATTACGTTCATATATAGCAACTCTCGAACTCTTGTGACTTTGATGTATGAAACATTAATTTTGTCAGCATTGTTATTCAAAGGGTCCTTTGCGCCATGAAAAGCAAATATTTATATCTGACTGCAGGGTGCTTATGTCACGATGTGATTTGAGACAAAAAACTACAAGTTGTGTTTTATTCTTAATACAGAATACAGAACTCCTCACCATGGTCTCACATTCTAAATACCATGGTCTCACATTCTAAATGAAATATCGATGAATTTAAAGGACTAAATTAGTTACCTCGATTGTAAGTCAGACTAAACCTTTAGTTCGCCATTTTCTTTTTAAGTCCACAATGTTTTGTTTAAATCCAAACAAGACCAATTAGTGAAATATTTTATAAGTGACCCAAAATTATTTTTTTATTTTTATGCTCTAATCTGTTGTGTTATAAACATAATTTTCGGATCATAGTGATCAAAGAAAGAGATTATATACTTATTATTCATAATTACTTAATATTTATAATAACTACAAGGAATATAGAATATTAATTGTCTAATTGTCACAACTAGCTACTGTGAACCAGATGTACATTATATATATATATATATATATATATATATATATATATATATATATATATATATATATATATATATATATATATATATATATATATATATATATATGTTTGTGTGTGTGTGTGTGTGTGTGTGTGTGTGTGTGTGTGTGTGTGTGCGCGTTGCCTGTAAGACCACGATGAAGTGTGTTGCGGGTGAAAACCTTACCTTATATTACACCTACAAAATTATTCGCAGAGAAATAAGACAAGAAATAAACTGAGAAAGAAAATCGCGTATATATACATACGTTCATACACACACCCCCTAGAGTAGATAAATTCTTTAAAAATATATAAAAATCAAGCTGATATTATTATTATTATTATTATTATTATTATTATTATTATTATTATTATTATTATTATTATTATTATTATTATTATTATACATTTGTACAACTAATTCCACGTCAATGATCAAGTCAAACCTACCGATTGAGTCTTAAACGTAACCACTCTAAGCTCTCCCAGAAAACACCATACTCCCAGGTTCCCCTCAGTATAACGTGTCACATAAAATGCCTTACCTTAAAAGCGAAGAAATGCTGAAACCACAAATCTCCGAAAACGAATACAACACCTGCCATCGTGTATTCCAGCAACTCTGTCACACGGTCTCCCAACCAGTTGAAAATATCGTATCCCCACTGGGTCCTTAGGATGATAAGGGCAAATATATACTGGACAGCAAAACCCCAAAATATGGTATGCCAGTTGACCTGCAAAAATATGGCAAGTAAATAAATTTATGTAATTGAATAATTGAAAATTTGAACTGAAACAAAACTAGAAATAAAACGATATCCCTTCCAATAAAATTCATATAATTATAATCATTTTCGTAGAATTATATTTAGAGTGGAGCTACTTCTTTCATAACAAATTTATTTCGACTAAGCGAATCGTCCCTACACTAATTTTTACTAAGTTTCTACATTCTCTATCCGTGCAGCCAACATAATGTCCAGCAGTTTGTCAGGCCTGAATCAAATATTTCACCAAACGCAAGTTCAAGGTCAATCCTATTACTCGTAAATCGAATGTAGCAGCCATTAGCTACCGTTCGGATCACGTGGAGTATTTACAAAACCTTTTTCTTTGCTCATTGAAAACTACATACGGTCAATCGGGTCGTATAAATATCCATGGTCGTTAGGATAGATTGCGGCGTCTCTTTCATTAAGCATGCATGATTTTTTTATGTAATTAAATAGACGTATAGACAGAGTTCTGTCGAAAAAAAAGTTAAAGTAGTTCGGATGATGTTTCTTGGCGTAGAAATATTTGACTGAACGTTACCATTATACTAAAGCAAACATTGTGCAGAATTGTCAATCGATTTGAGATAAGCAAATATATATATATATATATATATATATATATATATATATATATATATATATATATATATATATATATATATATATATATATATATATATATATTCGCATTGTAAAATCTTGAAGCATAAAAAAAATCAGTCTTATAGTTACATTCAGTATTTTAGAGATAATTGTTTAATTACATTATTATTCACTGGAATTATTGTGTTCTCTAATGCTCTTCGAAAAGACATTCATTTAGAATTATAGTGAATTCGAGGATGATATTTTAGATTATATTTTTGTTGGCGTCACACTTCAGGCCATTTATACTTTAGTACATTTGAGGTTACATGCACGTCAATCTCTTATTTGAAATACTTTTTGAATTTAATTAGAGCTTTATTCGTTTGGAAAGGTGATAAAACGTTTTTGACTATTTGGGATTTAATAGTAGTATATATAAATGGAGAGTCCATGATCACTTTTTTTTCTACGTGAAACATTGTCCAAATTGATATACACTACTAGAGTGTATTGGTTTTTGGCTCATTTTTTGTATGTGTGTGTCAAGAATGTGTTTACTGTATGGCGAAGACGTCTGAAGATATTTTTCTCCACAGCCCTTGAGGTGTGACCGGTTGAATGTGAGCAGCCTGTGTGTTATTCCAATAGTGGAGGAGTCTTCCGAACATGTAGCTAAATGTAAGTCAGTATCTGGTTAAACATATCAGGTTAAAACAAAAGCTGCTGTTAGAGTTGAACTGTTCAGATAGACGTATTAGCTGTTGTTTTATAATTCCTGTTCGTATAAAGATAATTGGATGGGCTCTTCTGAAGCATCTTTAAGCGTGTAGATGACTGGGATGTTGTATTTTAATAGTATCAACGAGAATGACAAAGATCCAGTTGGCGTGTATTCTTTTCTAAGTCAGTTTTGGTCTACTGATTCTCATGTGGTCACCTACCTTCAATTTACATCTAATGATAAGGCGTTTGTCTTTTGTTCACTGAAGATGTTTCCGTAGGAGTCATTTTATTGCTTCTGTTACATGTGTGATTTTATGTATCAACGATTTCTAGCAAAAAATCTAAGTATCGGTTGGTGTTATAGTTGGTGCATCTCTTCTAAATTTGATTTTTTATGGTTCTCTTAAAGAGCTCGACGACGGCCGCTTTGATTTGATTGTGTGCAGTATAATTCAGTATTTGTTTGTTTTATAGCCAGTCTGAGACGGTTGTGTTATAAAATTCACTACCATCATCTGTCCATAATTCATTGAGTCTGGTTGCACCTACACTGCTTTCAAACCCTTCAAAGATAGCATTTCTTATTTTAGTTTTCAGAGGAACTAACCCTGCATATTTACTAAACACATCGATGACCTTAATGAGATATTTGAAACTGATTCTTAGAAAATACACTTATAAATGATTTTGCGCTCGATATCAGTAAATGATTTTACTTCAATGTCAAAGTTAGACAGGGGCAATGTATTTATTGTTAATTTTTTATTATTCCTGTATTTATTTCTTTTTTTGGCTGGAAAATCCTTTGTCCTGTTTTGTTCCTTTTTCGATGCCAACATTCTAGCGATTCTAAACAGGGGTGCGATGAATACTCTTTGTTTTATATATCTGAATCAGAGAGATTATAGCAATTGCTTTTAGTGCACCGGCATGTTTAGCTACTGAAGTGGCTTCACTATGGGTCAGCATAAGCATAGCAGGCCCTTTTAACGCCGACAATTTAAATTTGACTGATATGAGTCTTTTTGTGTGTTGCCGCCTCAACATTACATTTCCTTTGCTGTTGTGACAGCGTTACGCCTACTGATACTTACGACACTGTTTTACTGTATGTTGAAACATATGGAATTAATTTATTGTTTTCTTTTGACTGGCTAATTTCGATAACCTCTCGACGATATCGCGATGGCGATAAACGACATTGCCCATCACCATCTTATGTGTGGCTCCAGTAACGGTCCCAGTTGCCGCAGAAAGTATTAAGGGTGTAAGAACTGATGCAAATATTTTGGCGCCATTGTTTACACGAATGGAATTAGAGCGTTGTCAATAGAGCCACCAGTTGTAGCCCCAGATCCACCTTGTCGCTTTGTGACTTTGTGATTTGGCATTGTCTTTGCTCATTTTCCCCATTGTTTATACAATGATGTTCATTTTTCCATTGGTTATGTCTGGCGCCATGAATCCGTTTGAGCGCAGCAAACGTAATCTGCATTGACATGATTGGCAATAGTCCACCGTATTTCGATATCGGTTGGTGAATCTTAAAGGCACTCCGAATGTTTAGAAACATCGAAGTAGAAAATGGGATATATAATGGACAAATCCTTCAGTTATATTTACGTTCCCGTATCCAAGTCCTGGTATTTTTCATAGCTTCCATGGGCATGGGTATGCTCGTGGGTAAATTCTGGCGACGACATCAAAATCACATTCAAGTACTCGCTCTGTATATTGCATAGAATTGTTCCTGATGTGAATCTGAAATAAACCCAGATTATAAAGAAACGAATGTTTGTTTCTGCCTGATGTGTGCAGCGAACTAAAACATCAGGAACACGTGCCTGGGAAGCTCGTTGCCTGGATTGGTAGCTACCCGACAAATTTCAGCATGTAAATCTTGTTTTCTTTAAAGTAAAGGTTTTTGGTGAATCTGGCCAGCGACGATTCCAAATCGAGCGTGTGAGAAGAAAAGGGTGTGATTTTAGACATCAACACGGAAAGACATGTCATTGTGAATTGTCCATCCACTGAAGCTGCCTATCTGTGTAAGAACTAGCGTGTTTCTTTACTCCTTTGAACACCGTGTGGATATCACGACACACTTCGTAAATACTGCTCTGTGGAAATATTATGCAGACCGGAATCACTGAAAGCATGGAAAGCATGTCGAATAGCGTACCTCATATGGTATGCTACGTTACGAGCAAAAGTAATATGGGTTCTGAAACGCTCTACGGTAAACTCAGTATCATTAACAAAATCTGCCACTGTGAGCATTTCAACATTAGTAGAGAATTTAGAACTCAAAGTATCTCCAGTGTTTGTATCTCTAAACTACCACATGGTGGTGACGCACATTCGCAAGTAATTATCGCTGGATATAATTAAATTCAGGATCGTGCTAGCTTGTGGTAAATATCGATTGATTTCTTCCACGGTCTGATTGTTCAGCTGTTACTGCGCCGACTTAAATAACGAAGTTTCCGCCGTTTTGGAGCGTGACTGAGACTGCTACATAATCTCCTCCGCATGATGAATGTTGTATTTCTTTGCAGACTTCCAGAAAGTCTTTATAGGGAAGCAAGTACATAGCTTCGTCAAGACGTTTGCACCTTGCATGCAGGTAATATGTGAATATTTTGATGTTGTTATAGATGGAGTTTCCAGACTGATCAGTGTCCCCACGTGATGAATTCCGAGGTCGCGTACGTGGTTATGATGGGATAATAAATGAATAGATCATGATTAATCACGTTGGAGGCCGAACGGAAAAATCATAACGATCAATGCGATATTGAGCAGTTGATTGGAAAGCTCATCACATTGGTGATATTGACAGGTGAATCTCCTTCGCACACTCCATTTCCGTTTAAAATAGGATCTGCACTAAAACTAGTGATGGATCCAATAGAATTGGCTATATCAAATCGCACAGGGTAACCGCCTGCGAGCTTGATTTAATTTATCAGCGTGGAATAATTTAGCTCGCTTTTGTGGTTAGCGGCTACGTCCGCGTTGGCCGTGATAAGTCTAGAAATTTTAATGATGTTATATACGCCTGGGAAATTGTGACTGTTTTTTGCTGATCGAATATCGTTACATAGGAAAGTTGTTATTGTTCATGGTGACGTTAAAATCGCTATTCCACATTTCGGTAGAGATTAGCACGATCTCGTAAAGCACCTGCTGATGTAATTTCAATGGGGTATTATACCTCACTGTGGAAGTGACCGAGGGTAAATCGAATAGCAATGTGGAATCGTCTAGAGACATTTTCTTATGTTAGTGCTTATACAAAAGTTGACTCTGCAAGACTGAGGTTATGAAGCAGAGTATTTCAGTTACCCGATGAACTTTGCTTTCAACCAATGAGATCATCGTATAAAATCTCATACAGATCCGATGTGAGAAGGTGACTTTTCAGGAGATGACTGAGGATATCCAACTTCTCGTGATTGATTTCAATGATGAAATTTCCAGCTTGCTTGGAAGCCATCAGCATTTTTATTCGAGAGACGATCTCGGATGGATTTGTATAGTAACTGATACCTATCCGTGGATGCTATTCCAGTCACCTTTCCATCAGTTTCATTACCACTTTTCGTTTGGACAGCCATGCTTTAATTAAACTTATTATACCTGCTTGTGGCTGCTGTTTGGGCTGTTGTGGTGTATGTTGTAGTTTGTGTATGGGTTGTTGTGGTTTCCGTGGATGATGTTCTTCCATATAAAAGCTGCACTTTTTTCTCTTTGATCAACATTACAACGGAGATTCTCGTTTAATTTATTTTAATTTTTTATCAATTGTTTCACTCATCTGAATTGCTTTCTCTTTGTCTTGATATGAGAGATTTCAATAACTCTTCCTTAACTGTCATTTACTTTAGTTAATATGCTACGTACTTACTTACGTACTGTTAAAATCTCGAAATATCCCTCTTCTAAAGTTGCTCTCTTATTCCCGCCACATGGATAACACAAAGGTGATATCGTGCTAACAGTTGAACTTGTTTCGTGGCACAAAACGATCTACCACTGGAGGAACACTCACAGGAAATCTCGCTCCGGCGTCTGGAGCTAAAATCTTAATAACGGTTTATCCACCAACAAGAAACATTGCGATAGTCACGAAAATGTATCGAGACCTAAAAAAGCTCTGGGTATATTCCAACACTCACATAAAATAGTGAAAACCGGTGTGGAGTGTCTGTTTCAGCATCGTCGGAATTCTCAAGCATCGAGAACGGTTTTCATCGGTGACTTGAATAACCCCTGACTGAAATCCCATAAGACCAGACAGCTCATACCTGCCAACTTTCAAGCCGAAAGAAAAATGTTCCGATATGGGGGTACTTCCACACCTACCTCCCGATCTAATAATATCTTCAAATTCTTAGAAGTGGTCTCCCAAATTTATTTTATATCAAATATGGCCTCTTCAGCTTCCAATAGCTTAGGTCCCTGCTATGTTTAAATCTGGCACTGGACGAAATAATATCACACATTTCTTTTCTTCAGTAAATATAATGTTAAGATTAAAAATTATTCACGTAATTTTCAGAGTTTTAAAACCACTACAACAGTACTATAGCAACTAAATAAATAAATAAATAAAATTGTCACCCATTAACCTTAATCCCGTGAATGATCACTGTGAATGTTGTGTAATTTTCTCTACAAACAAATTTGCATATCCATTTCCGCCAAATAAACTCGACCAGTTAACACCTGACATTTCTCTACCGTATATGTAAAGTTTTATTTGCATTATTGAATTAAAAGAAGGAATAAAATTATAATATCATGCAGGATATGTGCCCCCCCCAAAAAAACAACTAATTCAGAATAAATATTTTCATTCAGTAAGCAAGTGTTACAGGTCTTAATACTTAAACCTATATACGTGGTAAGTTTTGACAAAATAATTAATCGTTTATTTAGCAATTAAATTGCTGTAGCTTATATACACGTACAGTCGAACATTGTCCAAACGGCAGTCTTTTTCACAAGATAAATACAAGGATAAAGATTGCTTGTGTACTTAAAACAAAACTTCAGCTATTTTGCAGTTTAGCCACAGCTGACCAGAATTTAAAAAAGGGGCTTGTCCCGGGGGATGATAAGGTGTATCGCAGGGAGAAATGGCGCGTCCCTTGAGCACTCGCACATTGGGGAAAGGGGTGGGGGTCAATAGTCGCCTCACCCCAATTTCTATTGTTAGCCAGTTAATGTGAAACTTTGATTTTATACCAAACTTCTTTTTTTAATCGCTGCTACTGAAACTGCCCAAGGGAAAGTTTTATATCAGTTCCATTCACTATAGGTTACGGTTTATACATACTACATGTAACTGGCATAGACTGAATATTTTGTTTTTGTTGAAGTTTTTGTTCTAAAATAAATTAAATGTTAAGATTACTGAAAATTGTGTTGTCTCGAAATACGAGCATGCAAAGGGTTTAGAATCTTAATTTTTAGCAGAGCTCCCATTTTATTAAAATCAGATCTCATTTCACCTCGGGCTGCGGTGATTTGATTTAAATTGTGCCGTGTTATAGCATGTATGTCAACATCCTGAAATACATTTATTCATTTCCTCAGGCAAACATTTGTCCCCCACATACCCGATGAGCACCTCACTTTGAATACAGGATGGGATTGAACTTAAATTAGAGGAACCTTGTCTGTCAGGTTTTTTGAATTTTTATAACTGCTACTGCTGCTGTAGATACAATATATGTGAATTGATTGTTGCATTTTGTGGTCACTTACTCTGCCCTCTGCCTTTCTTCCTAACTCAAACGTTCAACACTTTTCCCAGGATTTAAAATATCTTTTACGCTAGCAACTGCCAGTCAAGATGCCGAGTCGATACTATGACGTCACATCACGAAAGTAACCGAAAAAGCGCATACATTTTGCATACGAAGTCACGGAAATTAAGTGCCTTGAATATGTGCCAATATTTATATATTGGCATTACGGTCGCAGAAAATACTTCAGAATAAGGTTTACCTCTATAATACTTTTATTATTATTATTTTATATTTTTTTCTGATCTCCTTTAAGTTTTGTAACAATAGAGAATCAACATAGCTGGCTAAAAACATGGAATGAATTGTTTATCTGATTATCCATGAACTGCACATAAATATTTTGATACCGTAGTAAAACCAGATACATTAAACTACGATGATTTGCACGACGAGAGGATGATGAAAGAGCACAAACAAGATCACGACTGCATGGACAAAGTGGTATCTGGAAAGGAATTTCGCAAAAACCGAAAACTTCGAGCTGTCATTGATAAATTAATCAGAGTACGAGGAAGTGGATGTCATCATGGGAGTGATGACGCTCAAAAAACGATCTGGAAATGCCCATGACGATAAAATTGTTTTCCCACATCCTGCATCGGATATTGGAGTGTTTGATAAACATAAGGTCTTAGAAGTGCTATTTTATGCGATGATGTACGGTGAGTATTGTCAGGTATTGTTCAAATCCCACTATTTATTAAAGGCATGTACATGGGTTCCTTTCTTTGTGGACAATGATACCGAGGGTGATTCGTGCATATTGTACAATATTTTGAAATAGTGAAAAACCTATTTACATCGAGCGTACAATGTACGGATGCATCGTATGTGTTTAAATGCCTCACCGTAAGGCGATACCTTCACATTACGGAACGTCTTGTCAGTAAGCAGTGACGGAGTACTTTGTGTTACCCTATGCATGCAATCCTTTAGCCGTGGGTTAATTTTGGGGTTTGTTGTACCCAGTGTTTTGGGAGTGTAAAATATATTTTGTATGATATCTACCCCTTTGTCTTTATCAATTTACTATTCGAGTAACGCACCTCGTTTATCACTATTTGAGTGAATACATTTTACTATATGAATAAAGTACATCATATTTTACCATTTTGAGTAAAATGCATAATTTTTTTCGTCTTGTGAAATGGCTATGAATCGTTCGCATTTGTCCTTGCACTGTGTAAGGTCATTTATTTGTATTTATATTTGTTGCATTAATAGGTTCGTGCTGATTATATTAATTTCTCTGTTTAATATTTGGATCTTATAAACTTACGTATTATTCATAATTCTGTTTAACCGCTCCGGTGGCCTAGTGGTTAGAGCGTCTACTTCGGATGCGGGAGGTCGTGGGTTCGATCCCCAGTCGAGTAATACCAAAGACTTACAAAAATGGTACTAACTCTTGACACTCTTCATTACGAGGCTAGTGTTAGATCTGGCCAGGATAATGTGACTGGGTGGGATATCATGCTACATGTCTGCGGCATGATGCCCCAGTGCTAAACATCACTATAACTGCCACACTGCAGACATCGTTGCCATATGACTGAAAATTTTTTAAAACTACGTTAAAAATCATAATCACATGACATCATATAATTCTTTTTTTATTTAAGCCATTCATTAATAAACATTGTATTTGTATCACTATCAACCTGGTTATCTTGTTACAAATATGGAAAAGGTGATCCAAATATGGCGGATATACATTACGCCTTTACGCCTATGAAAGTTTGTCATCGCCATAGCGTCAATATGTGGGCGAGGATTAGGTGGTTTGCTTCTCTTGAGTTACTCATCGCAAAGAACAAAAACATCACTGAACATCACTGACACTGACACTGGTACCCAACCGCAACTGCGACAACATACATCAGCGCAACGAAGCCACTTCTGCGATGAATACTTAAAACCGCATGACAAAAATATCAGAGATCATACAGGACATTATCGAAGAGCCGCTCACTCTGAAGACAATCCACGCTTCAAAGATCCCAATTTCATTTTAGAGATCCCCCATAATTTACGCGGGTACGGGGTAAACATTTTATAGTGGTAGTATACAGTCATTCTCAAACATCAAACAATTTCTCGCAGACGTCAGAAGTAAAATCAAATGCATCCCCATCAATTTTGGAAATTATTTGTCTTTCTTGATGGGACCTTTCCTATTCATTGATAGTTTTCAGTTAATGTCGACGTCGGTATACGAACATGCTCAACACTGTCATAGCTTTGTTCACCTCCTCAGAAAATGACTTTACTCCAATAAAAAAGAATATATTGTTGTATTCTAGGGAAATGCATTATTTATTGAAGTTTACAAAACCTGTTGGATTTCACTCTTACTTAATTTCAGACCATAGAGTTGTAATAGAAAATTTATGGCTCGTATGCAGGATACGAATCTCACTAAAATATTTCAGAAAACATTTTGGTCTCTTATTTTAATTTCCAGATCCGGAACGCGGGTTTCTCGATTAACGAAGCTCCAGTTGAAATATAGCCTGATAGAGACGTTTCCAGATAAACGGAGTCCGGATTAACGAAGGCATAGGTCACGTGCCCACAAAGTAGACAATACCCATTTGCTACAGTGTTATGTATTGATTTATTTTCTAAACGTGCCATAATATTGATCAAACAGGTAGCCGGTCCAGTATTTTGCCAAAATTTTTACAGGAGGTAACGTGTTGTTTGTAAGCAAGAATTTAACCAAAGACGTTCATTAAGTACAGAACAATAGATGACTGTAAATAATTGCCATTATGTGGTATGGATGAGATCAGTTAGGGTAAATAAAAGGTTAGAAACAAGTGACCAATTTACATAAAACCCAAGTTTATAACATATCAATGAATTTAGCTATTTATATTTTAATATATAGTTTTGACCATGCGGATTTTATTTTCATACAGTCATTTTTATTTCGAGCCAATTAACTCAAGACTATATTGAATGGTATTCAAAATTAAACTCTTTAATGTGAATACCACGTTAATTGTACATTTTTACGGGCGATGGTTTGCGAGAGATTTGTGAGATTTGATTGCACATGAATTTGCATATGTAGAGTAACAAAAAAAGATAATATTGATACACATATGCAATTTAATTGCTCGTGTTAGTTTAAAATTGTTGTTTTAATTATATTTTCGTTTTCTTATATTTTATTGTACTGATAAGTTTTATTGGATTTGAATCTCTTTTCGGAAAATTCTTGACCTGATTAGAAAGTAACAGTTGATCTATCAATAATTTTAGTTAACCTTGGTTGAGACGTTTGTCAAGTTTATCTATTATTTCCCTGTGCCTGTCATTACGATCGGTAGTTTTGTTCCAAGTTTTCTAATATTGCTGAACCCCTGACGAAATTGTTGAGCAGGGAAAACAAGTTCTTTGGAATGAAAAATGTCAGGAGGTTTTTGATCGGTTTAAAGCTATACTCAAAGTGCACCAGTGCTTTACAGCTCTAAATTTCAGTTAACCATTTAAATTATCTGTGGATGATAGTGATTTTAGGGTTGGAGCATTATTGATTCAAGAAGATAAAAATGATGTTCATCACCCAGTGTGCTATTTCTCTAAAAAATTCAATAAGCACCAAAGAAATTACTCAACAAGGTTTGGCTTCAATATTGGTAGTATAGCATTTTGAAGTTTACATTAGTTCAACTCCTTCTCCGGTTGTTGTGTTTAGTGATTACAACCACCTTATTTTTATCGACAAGATAAAAAAATCAAATATTATTAAGGTGGTGTTTGTTGTTACAAGAAATATAATCTTTACATCAGGCGCTCCAAAGGAAAATGCACTTTGATTGCAGATGCACATTCTCGTGTAAAGAAATATTATTTCACGGACACTTTGTATAAGTCATGTGTTTTCTTATGTAATTTTGTTTTATCTCATATATAATTTACATATGGTAAAAACAAAGCCTAATTAGATAAAAATCATTCTTTTTCTTTGTGGGGGAAGTGTTATGAATATGTAATTAAACTGCTTGTGTGTTAGTTTTAAATGTTTTAATTTTATTTTTGTGTCATTATATTTTATTGTAATGATAATTCTCATTGGATTTGAATCTCTTTTCAGAAAATTCACTTGACCTGATTTGAAAGTGTCAGTAGCTTTATCACAAGTTTAAATCACCTTGGTTGAGAGGTTTGTAAACACTGAATGAGAATGACTGGCTCTTACCAAGGTTATGTTTGGCCCACGTGTTACCCATTTTGTAAACAGTTTATTATTATTATTATTATTATTATTATTATTATATTATTATTATTATTATTATTATTATTCATTTCTAGTATGAGAATTTAATTTTGTAGATGGAGCTATTCTAGTTTACTGATAAATGGCATTTATTAAGATTTCGCAGTTCTAATTAGTAATCACGTAGTCCGTCACGTGAGCCACCGTGCGATCTAAAATCACGGCTTAAACCATACTTTGCTAGTTTATTTTTCAGTCGTATTCTTACACCTTAGAGCTCAAGGTGTTTTTTTTTTAATTGTTGATGCCAGTTTGTTTTGAAGTTCATCTAGTTTTTAGATTTAATAATTCATTTTCTCTGGAAAACAAAACAAGTGCTTTACTTTATACAAATTCTGCAACAAAATTATTTAGTGGAAATTTATTCTGGAATTCTAAACAGAACATTATAAATTGTGCTTCAACCAGGAACTGTTGCCATAAGTACAACAACCTCATTGAATGTCATAGACTTCCATATTGGAACTTCGTCGAGATTCGAATCTGATTTCAAATTAGAACTTTCAGTGAGAGGACGTGTATTTTTATATTCTTTATTTAATTTTAGGATTATATTCACAAACCGTATGTCCTATTTCATATTTATACCTTTTTTCTAGGTAAATAAATTATTTGGTCAAAATTTACAAAGCTTGTACACTTCTTTCTTTTCTTTTGTTACATTTATACAAGCTTAAACAATACCAATTATATATTCTAATCAAGTAAATTCATCAAACTTCCAATGAAGATTTGATGTAGTGATAGTTGGCACCCAGTCATGGTTGTTGGAACTATTGGAACTAGTTTTCGCCAATTCCCTAATGTGTGTATTTTCAAATATCATGAAGACATAAGGTCTAGGAAAAACGTAAACTTGAAAATGCCATTCTGTCTAAAAACAAACTATAAATGTTCTAAAATTGATTAATAGCCAAGCATATATATCCGTTACTAAAACTTGTGTTATTATATTATATAAGGTTTTCTTTCTATAAATTATGCTATGTCAGTGTTATGAGGGTATTTTACTTTACATCAAACCTTTGAAGGTCAAATGGTGTCATGGCAGGTAGGATTAAGTGCCTTTCCTAGCATACATGGGCTGATCGGATTATATGATATTGAAAAGGAAGCCTTCGGATTACTCATTAAATGCAACTTTAGTAAAATGGACTTTTAAAATTTTAATTTGGGTGCTAACTTGTTAGAGCCTGTATGTTTCGAAGTAACAAATATATACTTATGTGTGAATATGTTTGTATATATATATATATATATATATATATATATATATATATATATATATAAAGAATACAAATCATATGACGAATAACAACCCTTTCCAGCGTACTGGATCCAACAAGGGATCACGTGTGCCAGGGATTAATTAAAATAGATGCAATAAACTGACGACGAACAGTACGAAACTAGTAACTAACTAGCCTAAGCGCTTTCGACTCTTAATGAGTCATTTTCAAAGACAAATACAAAACATATATAAAAGTAGACTTTTAGGGAATTATACAACGTTTTCAGTTTCCGCAACTAGTCTATACAAGCTGGTTGTATTTATAGTTTTAGCACATGTGAAGACAGCCATGTAGAGGTTTATAAACACAACGTTTTTGTGTTTATTTGTTTGTCGTATATATGTTTTGTATTTGCCTTTGAAAAAGACTCATTAAGAGTCGAAAGCGCTTAGGCTAGTTAGTTACTAGTTTCGTACTGTTCGTCGTCAGTTTATTGCATATATATATATATATATATATATATATATATATATATATATATATATATATATATATATATATATATATATATATATATATATATATATATATATATATATATATATATATATGTGTGTGTGTGTGTGTGTGTGTGTTTGTGTGTGTGTGTGTGAGAGAGAGAGAGAGAGAGAGAGAGAGAGAGAGAGAGAGAGAGAGAGAGAGAGAGAGAGAGAGAGAGAGAGAGAGAGAGCATTCAAACTATCTAGTCTTATGGTACAGTATTTACATTTTTAAACGCTCACGAAAGTCAAACCTGTTAACAAGGAGCTGCAATAAGACATACTTTATACATTGAAATAAAGTTATGTATGTTATCAAAACCTGACCACAAACAAGGACAAATATTTCTAGAATGCTTTTACAGCTGTAAATAAACATACCCATTTACGTTAATTACAAACTTTCAGGGTTAAACATTTACCTGTAACATAAATGCACTTAAATATTAGTCATTGCGTAAGGTTGACTATCAGCATGTCGGAATTGAGGGAGGAAGATGTATGCATATTCAAAGACTTTACGAGGAAGAATTACTTCAAACCTTATCTAACCAACAATTAAGATGGGGGCCCAATGATTTTGAAAGACAGTAGAAAGTATAACTGTTGAAAGGCAACAGTTATTTACTCTAAACTAGAAACCATCCTTTGACATAGTAGATAAAGGAGATAGCAACGACAACGATGGTTATGGCAATGACAACAATGATGATGACAATCATGATGCGTCGACTAAAACGAGAATGTTGATGATAATGATAGTTAAAATAAAGATTAGCATGGACATTTTAACCTTTATCGGATTTGATCTGTACGATATTTATGTATTAGACAAGAAAGTAGGGATATCGGATGGAACAATGCTGCTATTGACGTTCAAAATCTCATTTTCTCTTTGCATTTTATTTGAAATATTATTCTGATTGATATAAGATTCCTCAACAATTCATATGGGGAACTTACTTTCGGTTTGATCAAAATATGGCTGTATTTATTAAAATCTGTAACAAATCTCTTTTCTCTCATATTAGTAATATTGAATTTTAGTGGATAGGCTCTATAGCTAAGGAACTTGTCAAGGAGACAGTAGGTCAAAAGTAAATTAGCACAAAATTAATCTCCCAGTCTAAATAATGTGGCTGATATGAGTTAAAGTTAATTGTTATAATATTGTTGTAGCAGTAGTAGCATTATCGGTAGTAGTAGCAATAGAAGTAGTAATAGTAGTAGTAGTAGTAGTAGTAGTAGTAGTAGTAGTAGTGACACTTCTAATAGTACTGCTAGTAGCATTATACATATAGTGATTGTTTAATTGGTAGTATTAACAACAACAGTAGTTGTTTTATGATAAAAGTTGTTGTTGATGTTATGATTGTGCCAGTATAAATATTAGTACCAGTTATGGTGGTGGTGGTGGTGACTATAATATGAGCTGAGATCATTTCTTAATAGTGTATAGATTCTGTATGTACACAATAATTCAATGTAAATGTAATAATCAGATCCATCTTCTAGAAATGATATGCTTTAGTTCACAATGAGAAACTTTTTTTATTTTTACAAATTTCGTTTACTGGAATCCAATTTTTACAATAGCCCGGATTGAATTTATTTCTTGTGTTTTGTAGAATGGTCAGATTAACGAGTTACTTGAAATGCTGAGGTATGTTTACATTAAACGTGTTACGTATAAAATTAATTTATTTTTCCTACCAGTGCATCTAATTGACAATTATGTAGGACAAATGATTGCACCGCGTTCTTCATATGATTCATGCGTTTGCCTGTCTTTGGGTGATCTGTTGGATAGTCTTGTCACAACGCCAAGAACAAGTCCATGAATGTGCTTGCCCTAACAACTCAGATGATTGCAAAATAATTAAACAAAAATCGGTGCATCAACGTCAGGCATGTTCAACCATCTTTGTTCTTGTCTTCTTCAGAAAGAGAGATGGTGTTGGTTATTAGGTGGCAGGGGATAGTTGTTGGCTCGTATTGCTTAATAATTAAAGATTTGAATAGATTTGTGAATTAGGTGTTTTGAGCTAGTGTTTTCTTTAAATTTATGCGAGACATAAACACCTCCATAGTTACTTTACGTAGACAGCACGACATATATAGGACTCAAGGTACAAATTCAGTTCCCACAGGAATCCTATGCAACAACATGTTATTATAAAATCAACAGCCTTATCTATATGTGAGCGCTCGTGATCAAAGTTTTATTTATCAGTATAGATGCATCCTAGAAGACATATTCTTTTTGCAGTGAATACCATATGAACTAAGCATTTCTGGATCTACGTGTGTTTCAAACATGTAATTTCAATTTCGCACCAATGAGTCACGTACTACTTTCAGTTATGAGTGTTCCAAATTCAAGTTTGATAATGGACTGAAATTTTATCAGTAAAACAATATCCTTATTTTTCAGTACAACTGGAATATGTGTTCAAAATGTTCGTTTTACTACATTTTAATTTTTGTTATCAAACAAGCCTGGCCAGCCATACCCATTTATACTCTATTTTATGTTCAAGCATTTTCAGACTTGTTACTATTATTCCATACCATTAGTACAGTGAATCGACTAGGAAGCAAAGATAGCCAGCCATAGCGGTAATTAAATATGATATCACAAAAACAGCTTAGATGGACTATTTTAAACTGCATTAAGCTGTCTAGTACACAATATTGTTCAAAACTATTACTTATGGAAAAGAATTGAGTCTGCCTTGTGAGCATCACTTGGGGTCAAAAATGAACTTTGGACATAAACAATGCAGGTATACATTTGGGACTGGGCTGCATAAACATCGTTTACTATGAAATGACATGTCATATCGTGTGATTTGTTTTAGTATAGCTTTCCAAAATTTGACATCATTCTTGTATTTTATTGTTTTAAAATTGCTTATGTTAGAAGCACAATGCGGCATAAAAATTTGTGTATAAAATCTGTCTCTTGCATTCTTAAATTCTGAGGGAGGTTCTTAACGGTTGTCGAACTAGGTTCTGGACGTTAGTGCGAGGATAGCTTTAATAACATAAAACTGAGGTCAATAACCTTATTTTCGTGTCTTGCCCTAGGACAACCCATTCATAGACTCGTCCGTCTAACGTTTGACGTCACCTTAAAGTCTGGGTGTGAATAGAAACTCTTTTGTTGCAGTGATTTTATTCGTGTTAAAGCTTTAAGACCGGTTTATATTGGAAAATAGAAGCGGCAGGTAATTACTATTTAAAATGAAGTACTTATCTTAGACTTTGGCATTATCAGAAACAAAACTAATGGAAAACATAGAGAATGATCTTACAATGGCAACATGCAGTGTACCCGATATGTCTTTTGCTTTGACTTTTGCTGATATTATACTAACTTTGCAAATATGGAAACAATGCAGTTCTTGTGTATTAAAAAATTAAACGTCTTCATAAATTCAACTGAAAAATAAAACCCAGGCACACGAAATAATGGGAATATGAATTAAAAAAATGACAAACGTTCCGATCCTGTGCTAAATGAAACATATTTCTTCCGTACGAGCTGTTGTAACTATATTTACTGTCTAGAACTCTCAAACTTATGATACTTCTTGCAGTGGTATTGTCCACCTAAGTCGCATCCCTGTTTACAGATCGCTGCAATTTGTGTAAAGTAGGCAAGGTGAAAGATGGTATTTTTATGATCTTCCAAATACTATATGATTAATTGACAAGGTGCGTCTCTTTAATAATTCAGGTCATGCCACAACACCATCCTGGGAACAGTGTTGCAAGAAGTGATTGTTCTTTAAATCATTAACGAAACCAAAAAACAAATTAGTCATAAAAACACGAGTATCTATTGAAACTTTAAGGTGTTCCTGCACAAAATTCGAAAAAAATCAAATAAAATAAATATAATATAATAAATATATGAGCAAAATAGAAAAACATACCAGGACCATGGCTTAAATAGGAACTGCGATAGATAGATAAAAAGACACACACACACACACACACACACACACACACACACACACACATATATATATATATATATATATATATATATATATATATATATATATATAAACAGGTCCTTACCTTTGCGGGATTGGTAGAGGTAAAATAAAAGATAATGATGTACAACGCTAGTCCAGCTACGGAGACTAAATTCTTTGGCTTTTCTATGGCGACATCCAAGATAATGTAGACAACCAAAAATATAAACACTCCCACTTTCAGGAACCTATACATAAAAACCGAAACATATTAACATATTTACAAAGTAGTGAACGTGTCATATACCACAGTCACTTTCTTTCTTTCTTTCTTTCTTTCTTTCTTTCTTTCTTTCTTTCTTTCTTTCTTTCTTTCTTTCTTTCTTTCTTTCTTTCTTTCACCATCAACAGAAACAAAAATACAGAACATGGCAGTTAGCTGCATTTTAAATACTCTAAACTTTTTGCGTGGGTTGTGACAAAAATAAAAAAAAATATTTATTGATACGTTGCTTCAATGACGTGCCTGATCTCTGTATCTAAACTTATGTACAGTTACCTACCAATATATGCATGGCTCACGATACCAATAACAAGTACAGGAGTGCACGAGGTCATTACAAAAACCAAAACAAAAAAAAAATCAACATAATTGGTACAAATGCGAAATCAATATTTAGCGTTTAATTCCAGGTGAGAAAGCTGTTGTTTAAAATAAAAAATGCACTCAAAGTAAATAACAGCCATATCGATTAAAACAATTCAGTTGGATTTGAAACAATTTTCAATTTTACTACAGCATGACTGCAGATACAACCAGTGCAAGGATATGTATTTATCGATAACGAGCCAGACGAACATAAAACTGTATGAAAAGTTTTGGGTATCAGCTTTTGTATTAGCCACTTACAAACTTAAAATTAACTATGAATCTGGTACTGTGTAATTTTGGAAGACACATCCGGTTGATACAATGAATGTTTGGCAAATGGTTGACCTTATTGGCGTTTCCAGTAACTCTCCTGCATAATGAAATATTGCTTTCTGCAAGACAGTAATGACCTGACATGCGAGGACATATTCAAAAAGACATGCGAGGACATATTCAGAAAGACAAGTGAGGACATATCCTGGCTGAATCAAATTATCAGATCATACGTAATCTTCATCTTGGATGCACAGATTCAAAAACATAACAACTATGGCGAGTCCATTTAAAAATATCAGATAAAGTCATCAAATGTTATGAAGTTTACAATTCTAGGACAACAAGTTTGCGACATAGATGATAACATGACTTTGCAATTTCAACAGTAAATACTAAATTCGAAAGTGAAATATGAACATTGCTTTTAGAGGTGACTGTATACTTTTGTGACCGAATGACGTGTTTATGAAAATGGCTATTTTATTTCCATTCAACGACAATTTACAGAAATTTAATCATTAGGAGTATTTGAACTTATTATTTGCATTATTTGAGATTATTTGAACACATTATTTGAATCTCTGTTTCACCCGCAACTTGTATTTGGTTAATAATAGTAACGTAGTTCAGTCTAATACTTATTGCACTATTTCTTAGCAGTAGATTTTAGCATTGGTTCTAGATTAGTTTGCATTTTGGTGTGTTTCCTATCCTTCCTGTAATAAGTTATTGTAGAATTACTAACGGTTGGGGTTTCTGCACGATCCAGCATTTACTTGAGTTTTTTTTTAATGTAACAAATTAATCATTTGGTATAAATATAAAATCAAAACTTTCTTTGGCATTTACTTTTTTTTCAATGGTTCTCTATTGTATCGGTCATATAATTTTCTTTTTTTTTTATTTAAAATCCTTATTTGCTGCTTGTCTAAAAGTTCTGAGTCCTAAATGTTTCCGCAATCGAAATGATTTGTACAAGTCTGTCTATTAATGTAACATGATAATCAGGTTCACTATCTCTAGATCTTTTCTTGCAAGGTCTGATTAAAACTTTGCCACGATATATTTAGAGATATGTCCAAGATATATTCAGTTTATTTTCAATCAAGAATCTAGCAATAACAGCACGTTGATCTTCAATATTTACCTAATCATCATGACGTCCCCTATTTACACCATTATCGTCTTGACCTTCAGACCTTTCACATTCTTTCAGAGTAAATGTTTATTATCTTCAGTCAAGTTTCAGTTATTTAACATGAAAGAAAACATTATTGAATCACGTGCTTTCGAAACGTTTAAGCATTTGCTTTTTCATATATATTTCTACACACGATTTTGTTTAATCGCGATGCTTTTTATTCCAACATGTCTCTGTTCCTTATATTTATATGTATTGCCCTGTGATAAATTTCTATATATTCAATTTCCGCTAAATCTAGCTTTAGTCTTTTGATAAGCATGATAATGAATTCAAACTTTAGCAGAAGCAGGCCAAAATTTCCATTCTTATGACTATTTTCAAGTGTGACTAACTGTAAAATCTAAAGTTCTTTACTTTTGTCTTGAAAACAAAATCTCAGCCTAATAATGTTGACTATGTTTACATTTGGCTTATTCATACAACTCAGGAATATTTAATTTAACAATTGCATTAAGGGAAATTTTATTGATCTTCCCACACGCTTTGAAATAGATTGATCAATTAGAAAACTCTTGATCTCTAAGCGTTACGTGAAGAAATGCTTAATATATTTTTTCTCATACTAACATTATAATCAGTGTGAAACAAATTTACTCCTGCCATAGTTTGAGCAAAATGCTCTTATATTTCCTACTTTCAGACGTTTTATTTCCTACGCGATTATACTTTGACTTCTCATTTAGGTTTTGTAAAATATCCTGTTTTACGCTACTGTTTATGTAAGTCATGCATGAGACTTACTTTTTTCACTTAATTTTTTGGCTCACCTGGGTTGCTTCATTCATGCAAACGGTAACCCATTTATCCATTTTTATTTGTGTGTTTATTTTTCACAAGAAAAGTTTTACATACTAAAAAATTATTGTATATGCAAAGCACTGAATAGCTTCGTCAACATTTAGCTTAGAACTCCAAGAATGATGCCACAGAATTATTACTATTATTGTATTTTCTAGTGGATGCGAATATTTGTTTTTTGCGTGGTTGCTATGTATATATTAATGATAGTTCATTTTTACAGCTAACGATGCTGGTCTGTTATTACAGCATGAAAAATAATGTCTCTTTGTCTGTGCAGTGTATTTAATGCATTTGTATTAATGTCATAAGTTACATATATTACAAATATGGACATTTCGCATTTATTTTGTATGTCAAGAGCTCCTGTTATGTATCATTTTCTCCAAATCATTTGATTCTCTTTAGAATATTCTAGATTACATAAATGCTTGTAGGTCACTGATCTTCGGTGCAGAGAGAGAGAGAGAGAGAGAGAGAGAGAGAGAGAGAGAGAGAGAGAGAGAGAGAGAGAGAGAGAGAGAGAGAGAGAGAGAGAGATTAGGGTAGGTTGATGTGTAAGAAAATAAGGTTGTTATCTTGTATTTTTTTTAATGGGTCAGTCATTAGCTTCAATTACATACCATCCTATATTTTCTATCAATGCACGGCAAATTCGTTGGTTCAGATTGGATTACATAAGCCTTGGATTTCTTTGTATTTTGTTACACGTATTAAGGCGATGAAGGGTCTGAGCACGAATTGCATTTTGCAAAATATGGAGTGAAGGCCTAAATAGGGACCTAGACGATATAAGCGTCTAAGGCTTTTAGTCCATGGATTAATACATGTCGACCTCTCTGGTGGCCTAAGTGGTTTGAGCGTTTGCCTCGGACGCGAGATGTCGCGAGTTCGAACTCTGGCTGAGTCATACCAAATGATGCCTCAGTGATAGTCATCACTATAAACTGCCTGTCACGTTTACTCCACCCAGTTATCAGGAAGTATATACATATGGGTATTATTAAAGTGTTTGGCATGCAAACATCGCCCCAGGCAGTGTTAATATTTTAGGCAAGTTTGCCGCTGACAGCCAGCCAGGCGGAGTAGCGAGTCAAAGGATTTTAGCATTCACACTCAGGCGTTATATAGGATCAGAGATCAAAGGAAGCCCACCGGGTGAACGGAGCATTTTCTCCTCCGTCCCCACGTGGACAGACCGAGAGGAAGTATTGTCCACTAAATTAATTGGATCAGTCCACAACGAACTTCCATCGGAATGAAGATAGGGGTGCGATTAAATCTTAGATCTGGATGATAGCTCAAACTCGCAGCAAAATTGTCGGTAGACACCTAAATAGATTTATATGGAATAGGATACACCGAGGGGCCTCTCGTAATTTGGCGGTAAGCTTAGAACCAGATTGTAAGAGAAGAAAAGTTTTGAAAAGTTCAATAAGTTATCTGCTCGACTTTTGCAGAACATTACGACATTATAATTGTAATTATCTGTAGTATATATACTTAATTACTAGGATTGTTTTATTATGTATAATTACCTTGTAGTGTTTCATTTATATGCGTATTTGAGAAATGGATCTGAATTTTACGTAGAGAGTTATGTAGATTGTTAGCTGTAGTCAGAATTAATTTTGTAATTCGCTGGTAGGTTACTTTGTAGTAACCAGTACATGCCTTATGTTAGAGTTTACGCAAGTTTGAAATGGAGTCTGGGAAAATGATTGAAGTATGGAAGATTAGCTACAATAGGTATGTGAATATATTAGAACATGGATATTTGAATATTTGTAAGTTTTGCATGACTTGTAATGTAAAGATATGCGACTGATTATTGTATTACTGTTTAGTATAATGGAATTACGAATAGGTATTGATGTGAAGCAATTTGTTGTTGTATGTATACCATGCTTTTATTATGTTGATTTATTATGTTGTGTCTTACTTTTACCATAGAAGAACGTATGCGTATTTCGGTGTGAATGAATGCCTGACCGGAGAAATTTAATAGCCGTTATCTGATGATAGGTTGTGTGTAGTGCGAGATGTGGGCACTGAGGAAAAATATTGTACCATCCTTGTGTTTATACAGAAAGCTTTTCGGCGGATAGAACTTCCGGTTCAAGTTGAGTAGTTCCAGTCTCTAAGAGGGAGACGGAAGTGACATTGGCAGAGCAATCGGAGTTGACAAAAGTGTAATCAGCAAAAAGAAGAGGGATAGAAGGTGGTAGAGGAGGAAAAAAGTCTGGAGGAGGAAATAGAGGAGGAGAAAAAAATGTAGGGTAGAGAAGTCGAAGAGGAAAAGGAGAAAGAACTTGGAGTGAATAAGGGAGGATGAGAAGATAGGAAAGAGGAATACACACAGATGAGTAGAACATAAGGACAGGTCGAAATCTCTCACATTATGAATCAAGTGATGTGATAGGCTTTTTAAGGTTTGAGCGGATAAAGTGTACTTTGGAAATTTTAATTATTTGACCATTTAATTGTTATTAAATTGTTTTTCTTGAACTCCACCCTTCTGTATAATTAACCATTTACCCGTCGGTACTGCTGACTGGGGTGGGATCAAAGCTGTACATCTAACTTTCGCTAATTCAACTTCCAACCAAAATCGAGCTTGGGTGGGTCTTCTACAATAATTTAAATAAAATATTGGAAACACCCCACCACAATGTCCCATAACCAGTTCCCACATTGAGGGCGACCCTCACACTGCCACAACACAGACATCGTAGCGATGTGACTGAAAAATTGTTAATGCTACGTTAAAAATCCAAAAATAAATTTCGAATCATTAAATCGTTATCGTCTACAAAATCCATGTTAAGGTCCTCTATCAAACTAATTTATTAATACTGATACTGAGTACTTTGGCTATTCAGTTTTAAATACACAGTTCCATTATTTTACTAATTCTATTTAATGGAGTGGGTAAATTTCAAATTATATGTTTCAGTATTAAAGTGTATAATAATTCCTGACCACTTGTCCAAAACAAATCCAAGAGATTCAGAAAGTGGCTCGCACACATTAGTATTGTTGATTGCTATTGTATCTATTTGTTTGTTTCTTTCATGCCACAGTAATATGAAAGATATATGGCCTAGGGTATATCATACACATGCTAATTGTGTTTCTATCATGAGGTACATGTGGCTTTGCGCTGCAATACACATATCTGGTGAGGGTATATGTATATAGTACATAAATAATGCGAACACAAAACTTTAATAATAATGAATAATCAGTAATCATTTTATTTATTTTTAATGTTTGGGGAATATATTTTAAATTCGACAGTGGCTGCAAAAATCTTATTATTTTGTCTATATAGGTCACGTTTTCTTTTACGAACTATACCAAATATCCATTAAACTAAAACATTACTAATTTTATGTGGCAAAATAAACGGATGCTTTAATATCCTTAATATCCTAAAATCAATATACAGTATGGTTTAAATAATTTCATGGGACATCCGAGACACCAACGAATACTTATTTTCTCTTATTGAAAATTTTTCTTTCTTCAAAGTAAAATAATATGAAAAAGTTGAAGGAAGTTTACATGAAACAAACTGTACTTTGCATTCTGACTAAAACTCGAGAATTTATTGAACATCTGCAATAAATGATATTAAAGTGATTTTTACTTGCCATTAGTATAATATAAAAGATAGAAATACGAGGATGCAGTGTTTATGTTATAAAAAAATAGATTACTACTTAAAAAAAACAAAAACAAACTTGTCTAACTTTCTATATAACAAACAAGAAATTATATCTAGCACTTACCATCTTGCAAATAGTCTAGCTCTTGTCAAATGCTTGGATCTCATTGTACGTCCAACGCTTTCAGAAAAGGTGTCCAGTTTTTTCTCATACCTTTTAAAGAAGAACTTTCCAATAATAAGGACGACCGCAAAAACAGTGAATCCAAGAAGTCTGTGGGAACCCTCATCTCCAAAACGATAATACATAGCATATCCAAAATATGCAAAATAAGCAGCAACCAGTATGATAATTATTATATATTTGATGGTTCTTTTCTTTGCTTTGATGAAATCGTAACATCCCGTTTGTAGTCTTAGAACGCCCCGTTGGCATCGATTTAGGTCTTTCTCTTCTTCACTGATATGCCCGTTTTCCATTTGCACTTCCGGATCTAATTTGACTTGCTCAAAATGTACACTGTTGTTTTCAACCTGAAGACACAAAGGTCATACATAATTGTTGCCCCAAATCAATTGTGAAACAAAGACAGATATGATTAGTGTCAATTGTGACCTGTGTTGGAGACTTCTCATGAACTTCAAAAGGCTATTTAATCATAACATATATTATACTTTTTAAGAATTCCTGGAAAAGTTAAATAAAGTATGACAAGTGAAATCAAATTTCCATGATGAATAAGGTTGAAAGGGAAGCATATTCTAACTATGTATGTATGTATGTATGTATGTATGTATGTATGTATGTATGTATGTATGTATGTATGTATGTATGTATGTATGTATGTATGTATGTATGTATGTATGTATGTATGTATGTATGTATGTATGTATGTATGTATGTATGCATGTATGTATGAACATACAAACACACACCAAGACTGAACAGAGATTGTCAATCAGACATATATTGATTGATTGTAAGATACTTAACTGTTTTGAAAATATATACCTTATGATTGTTTTCGGTAATGAAGGATGGGTTCTCGTAGTCATCTGTCATGAAAGACGGATTCTCGTGGTGCTGCAGACCATGCTGCACTGTCTCTGGGAGATTCTTTATATGTGTCAACTGAATTCCAGACATTGTGTATATATGTTAGTTTTGATTGTCTTCACTTAGCTGAAAAATGACAAAATAGGGAATGAAAGCCATTTTACGAATAACATTTGTTTGGATGCATAGAGGATACCTATGGCGATAGTGGACATTGCATATGCAAGTTGTATGAAAGACTATTTACTCTGCACTCACTCCATATGAAGGATATGCTAGGTAGGGGAGTTAATTTCTCAGAGCCTGGCAGCAATATTTGATACCGTTAAATTTGACGCTTTTCCAAGACTTTTATTTCAGAAGGACACACAGCCATCATACACTCAATTTTAAATTCCTGTACTCTTGCTGTTTGGTTTCTACTGGCAGATAACTTAAATGGACAAACTTCGCTCACCGTAGAGTATTCATTATTATCAAAACAATCATTTCTAAGAAAATTCTAAAATAATATTTGCAGTTCTTTGGTCTTGTCATTGAGGATCAATTTGATCAAATAATAGCGGTGGCAAACCTAGTTCTACCAGTTATAAACCCAAACATATGAGATAGTGATGTATTTAGGATAAAAAAATATCTGCAGGATTTAAAATGCATTCATAGGGTAGAATGTACTTCAAATACAACGTTATATAAAGAAGACAACCGGTAAATGGTTTCAGTAATAGGTCATGGTTTTGACATTTTACAGTACATGAGCATTTTGAAGATTATGACGTGGATAGGCAGGTAAATGCCTTGCCAAGGACATAACACACTGGTCATCCAATTGTGGGAAAAGAAAATTGGATACATCTTGTTATGAGTTCAGCGTTCCAAAGACTGACACAGTAATAGTATGTGCAGAGTACTACATTTACATGCAAAATCATACATAGCATTAGCGTTATAACACGAACATGTATGCTAGCAGATTTCAAAATGATATCATCACAGTTCCTTGGAGTGTATAAACCAGATTCAAATTCATTTGATAATCTTGTTAAATATATTTTCTTTGGCGAATTACGTAAGTGACGGTAAAGAATGGTAGGAAGAAAGAACACTAGCCAGAAAAGCAGTAACCGAATGAATATCAGTTCTTTCAGAATGCTTGCAATTTGAAGATACATTAGCCATAAGGTACCAAATATGTATACAGAGTTTCCCGTTTAATGATTATGTTTTGTACAATGTTATTTGTATGCGCTTATTGAGGCGCTTATATTTTTTCATGGATAATTCTTTCATGAAATATAGCGAAATTAAAATTCAATACTGAGAAGAAGAATTTTAAAGCACTTAGAATTATCTTTGAACAGCGCTAGCAAAAAAGGCCAAGCATTTAAACGCATAGTTAGGTTTGCTGTTTTACAGTACGGCAATACAAGTAGGTTATTTGTTTTCCGAGCCTTTATTTAATTAATATACTAAAAATATTGTCTTTGATCGAATGTTTAAAACTAACTCTAATAAAAATTTTATTCTTCAAAGTATCTCAAGTTTTTTTAAAATAATTTTTTTTAATACTCCCGACAATGGTTTTGAGTGCATATACTTTCACAAATTGGCACCTAAACACGTAAGAAGGACAACCATTAGCCGTAGATACCAAAATTAAGCGAATATATTAGTTTCATTAGTATGAATCTATTCAATTGTTAATAATTTATTTTCATTTTGTACCTATATGTTTTGAAAATTTAGCATTGCTACCATCCAGGGTCTTACGTATTTGGATATCATCACATATCGTCACAAAACATTTATAACGGGTCAGTTGAATTGACAAGATAACGTTATTATGTTGAAATTGTCAGGATTAATTGTTGGACATCGTGAAATATCTTTATCGTTTTCGTTTATTTCACTAGGGTATTTCAGTGATGTATCTGCCACATTATGCTATTCAATTAACGCCAACAGCTCTTGAAAGTGCCTTGCTGTAATTATTCATAAGGCCTACTTTTTAACTAGTAAAGACACACAAAATTTAATACCTAGCATTCAGAATAGTCTTTTATATTATTGGTTTTGTTGAGATAAATGTATAAAATATTTGTAGCTTCAGTAATCCACAAACTGTATCGGATTCAGTAGATTCCTTGATAGTTATTTAGGCAAAGAAAAAAAAATATAAAATTAGTCACATAAAGAGTTTGAATATTATTTCGGATTATTATAACTTTTGAGATGTTAAAACATTTAGCATCAATACTTTTGTTGTTGTCACTATTTGCAGTAATTCCTTATTAAACTTTCTTACTGTGGCCCCGAGTGGCCGAGTTGTCTAAAACGCTGTCTGTTACGGATCACTGCCATCTCACCTCTGCGTGGGATCGAATCTAGGATTCGGCGAATGTGGATATGTGAGAAAGCTTGCCATTAACTTCTCATGGGTCGATGGTTCTTTCCGGTGATTTCCCGGTTTCTTCCTCCACCATTAATACCTGCAGCCATGTATAGCATATAGTGTGCTGGAAAATGGCGTTAAGCCCAACATCAACATCAACAACAACAACAACAACTTTCTTAGTATATTTCAAAGTTTAAAAATTCATTATTTATTAAAATATTGTTTCGTTCTTGTCATTTATAAAGTAGAATATATTGTTTCTGCGTTCATTGGCAATATTGTAATACTCAACAACAACATTTAGAAGGAAAATGTATTATGTTCATTATGAACTGGACTAATATAATATATTTAATTAATCAGGACTACCGTAGTAAAGTTGATATGGGCTTTCTTGGAAGGATCAATTGTAACAAAGCATTCAATTTGTCCTTATTAATCCCTAAATGTACTAATGCAATGTCTGCTTATTAGCTACATATTGGTATAGACAAAATTAGCAATATACTAATGCATTGTCTGCTTATTAGCTACATATTGGTATAGACAAAATTAGCAATGTACTAATGCATTGTCTGCTTATTAGTTATATATTGGTATAGACAAAATTAGCAATGTACTAATGCATTGTCTGCTTATTAGCTACCTATTGGTATAGACAAAATTAGCAATATACTAATGCATTGTCTGCTTATTAGCTACATATTGGTATAGACAAAATTAGCAATGTACTAATGCATTGTCTACTTATTAGCTACATATTGGTATAGACAAAATTAGCAATGTACTAATGCATTGTCTGCTTATTAGCTACATATTGGTATAGACAAATTAGCAATGTACTAAAGTACAGTAATGTTAGCTTATTAGCTACATATTTGTATAGACAAACTTAACAATGTACTAATGCATTGTCTGCTTATTAGCTACCCATTGGTATAGACACAATTAGCAATGTACTAATGTAATGTCTGCTTATTAGCTACATATTGGTATAGACAAAATTAGCAATGTACTAATGCATTTTCTGCTTATTAGCTACATATTGGTATAGACAAAAATAGCAATGTACTAATGCATTTTCTGCTTATTAGCTACATATTGGTATAGACAAAAATAGCAATGTACTAATGTAATGTCTGCTTATTAGCTACTCATTGGTATATACAAAATTAGCACAAACAAATAACTTAACCATTCTATGTTTAATTTTGTGTCTTTATGCAGATTGTATGATGTTTATCAGTAATTCTTCATGCTGATAGATCATTATACATTCGCGTGTCTTGTTCCTACAAAAAAGCATGTGCTATACCATAATCATGTTTATATCGTTGTTCAGTAAACACCTATGTATTATTCCACGACATTTATAGTTTTCATAAGAAACGATATACAAATATCAACAAGTACCTTATTGATATATTTTCTTATTTGTGTTTTGTATGTGAGGATTCTGATTCAAGTGGTGACTGGTATATTTGAAAGAAGTAAGCTTGTAAGGTTCATAGAAGTGTTAATAAATATGAATATATTAATAAAACAGTTAGATAACACGTATTAAATTTGACTACTAATTGTGATATGCACTTGATTGAACGTGCATTTCGTAGATATTTTAGCAGTCTACACATGCACAAGAAAGAACTTAACTTTGAGTTCTATTCAAATGAAAATGTTATTGTTCAAACTCATGCCTGAATCAGTCATTAAATATATATCCTTATAAAAGCTGTCTGTGCAATGTAATAATTTTTACCAACGAAAGACTTTAAACGGGAGAAATGAAACAAAATATTAAATGGGTAATATAAAACGTATTTAATATCGCAGACAACGGTGAAACATGGCACATACGTGGTGTGAATTAGAACGTAGTAGAGCATCTAATTTGCCGTTCAAAGGGCGTGCTATAGCTCTTGAAATAATTGAAACCGTTGAAACTGATTTATCTCCACTGCTAAACAAATTGGTTGACGAAGTACACTGCCAACACATAACACATAATAGGTGAACCGAACCATTACATGAAGTTAAAGTTCTACATGCAAGTGAAGATACTCAGAGTTTTACCGTCTGAACAATAACCTGACTAAAATCATACTTGGAATTGAATTCGAGTTTGAGACAAAAATAAACAATGAATTGTAGGAAGAATTTTTACAACTCATTTACAAAGTCGCATTTGGAAAACAAATAGAATCTATCAAAAATAGGAGCGGACGAAAATATATTTTGTAAATGTCAAAATATTTATAATTCTTCAGAAAAAATATTATATTGTTAATTACACAATTGTAGTCAGGATAAAAAATAAAATAGATCAAATTAACCTAACCTATCTGTGTAATGGCAACCTAAACTCTTGAGGAGGAAGGTGTTTGGATCTCCTTCAACCTTCATGTCAAACGGCACGAATAAACTGTCATGTGCAATCAATATATTTGGACTTAACTTTGATATAGCTACCTGGAAAGTTTGTTCTGCCTTAATTTTTTTCCAGGTATGTATTATACAAGGTAATGCTGAGGTATTGAACTGCCTCAAGTATTTTCGTCGGCTTGTTAAGAGTCCTGTACTTACGGCCCAATTATACCTGAACCATTTTTTGTGCTGGAAATAAACATAAATTGTATATAGAAGACTGTAACCAAAACTTGTTTTATGTATTTCATTATCAATCACATTAATTATATTACGTAATATGAGAGTTGTTTTGCCTTCTCCAGTATAAACTACATTAGTAGTTACCACTTATCATAATAATTGTTTGATCTGTTTCAGTTTTGAATGCATCTTTGTTGTACACTTTGTTTCCAAATCACTGAAATCTGTTCTCATTAATTCTATTCATTTCTATATTAAGGTAGAACAAACTTTTGTTACAAATATATTCAGAACTCTCTTCTCATTCATTTCTTTCTTTCCTCTGCTTCGGTAATACCAACTTGTATCACACACATATAACTGACATCCATTCTAATTCATTTTATTAGTTTCTCTATTTGGGTAATACTGCCTTGTAGTACATGTACATTGTTTAAGATGGTGGTTGGTGCAGCAGTGAACCTATCATCTTGGGCTGGATTTTTAAAAAATATTTTGTTAGTGTTTTTTGGCAACGTTACCATTTAAAATATTCCTTATCTCTAGACGTTTGTAAGGAGTTACAGTTGTGATGTGATGTCACTAATGGCTTCAAGTATTCAAATTAATGAGCTGGTATGCAATACATTTTCTGTTCTGCTGAAGTATACAAACGTTGTCAGAGAGAAAAATGTGTGTTTTTGGCGTGTTTTTAGATTTGTAACGTAACTTTAACAGTTTGAGTACGATATCTACAGTGTGGCAATTTATAGGGATGTCTAGCATTGAGGCATCATTCTGAAGACATCTGGCATCATGTCCCACTTAGTCACATTATCAAAACACCAGGCCGACCTAATTCTAACCTCTTAAAACTGAGCGCCAAGCAAAGTAGCTGTTAATACTATTTTTATAACTTTTTGTCATGATTCGACCTGGGTCAAACCTGGGACCTCTCGGATCCGAAGTCGATGTTCTAACTACTTAGCCTACCGAAGCGGAGAAAAATTTATTGTATTATTGTGAATGAAAACTACGCTTCCACATATAACACAAAAATTATGATATTATTTTCATTATTACAGCAACAAATTTGATACCATTTTGGGAATTTTTGCGATTATTGGTGGCACAAAAGGTTGGCAAGTTTCAAAAAGATGATCTTGGTAATGGAACTAATTTAGAAACATACTCCTATTTGTGAAAGTTATAGTTACATGGAAATGGTGGATTAAAAACTATGACGAGTAAGCGAAGGCGGATAAATACATGTGGGAACGTTTGGGGAGCTAATGAGTTTAAACAAGTTCGATGGAAAAAAATTACAAGTGATAAAGTCGGGACAAAGGGCCTTCTATGAAGGTATGTCTTCATGTAAATTTATCGTGCCTTCCTCTTGCAAAAATCTGAATAAGTTAATGAGGTCACAAATAAATGTGTCAATATGTTAATGCTTATGGCATGCAAATCAATATATATATATATATATATATATATATATATATATATATATATATATATATATATATATATATATATATATAATTTCGAAGAAGGAGACACAATTTGATCATTTGTGAGTATTTATGAAACGTATAAAGAAAAGTGTTTTGATGTTGTGCGGAAATCTATTAGCAGTCAGCTAAAGCTTCATGTGGAATCCATTGCTCGTTCACATAAGTTTGATGTACTTCACGGAAACAACCGTTACGCCCAGAACGTGAAGCGTGGAAGTAAGATAATAGTGGCATTAAGTAATTGCTGTGACTCCGAAGAAATTTTGGATATGCCAAAGTCTTGAAGGGTACCAACTATTCAGTTTATAGAGATTATCTGCGATAAATTGTGGAAGCACGGAAGAGGTTGCTGTGAAAAAGCTACGCCAATGAAATCCGGAGGGTCAAACTTTCTATCCACTAGTCTTGCCAAGCTGTCTATTCATGGGATGATGATCAATGACGAATTCCGAGATTGACACGATACAATAAAACGTTATCGTAATATGCCAATCCTTTATGTGCAGCCTTTCCAAGTAAGTCAACAAAGCAATTTTCCTCCTGACCAGTTGCCATTGATACAAAGAGCAAATTATGAGCAATAGCAGCCTAGATTCATTATTGCATAACAATATAAATGAACAATTAGAATGAAATGTGGATGAAGATGAGGAACACAATTTTCGAAACAAAGATACAATGCCATTTAAGACAGTGAACTCGGCTAGTTCAATGAATATGACTGGTGAACAAATAGCGAGTTGAGTGTTTAGAGGCTTATGCTGAACTAGCCAGGACCAGATGGAGTTGGGTGGGTACAGATTGGTGATACAATAATACAGAGTACAGCGCCAGAAAAGAAGAACCGGAGCAAATCATTGAAACAGAATTTTATCAACATGTCTCTCTAAAAACAAGTAGATGTTGCGTCCAATTCTGATAAAAAATACTGCATCAACCATTAGATCGAAAACTTGATTACATCCTCCGTGAATTCATTATTTCGATTCAATGCACCAGAAACATTCCTGGACGCGTCATCAAAGAAAACACGGGTAACGAACACACCTAAATACCAGCCATTTAAATCGCACTAATCAGGTTGATGTGTCGAGATCATTGACATCAATAGCCACCGTGACATCCAGCCAACCATAACCAGGGCAATAACGCTTCGCTTAGAAAATACCAATTATCCTTAAAGGGCAATAAAAACATAGACCGCGGTTTAAGAAGTGATGCTAAAAGTGTCTCAAAAAGGTTAAATGGTTCAATACCCATTTTCATTCTTTATTTATGTGTTTGTCTTTGACATATTGTACCAGATGGATATAGTAGGCATCTGGTAAGCAATCTATTCTGGATATAAATATTTTTCATTCATTGGTAAGGACAAAAGAAACTCGAATAAAGATATTGAATTTACATACATAGTAACTTAATGTTCGAGCGTCAGCAAGCACAGATTTTGTTGATGATGACAATACGTGATATGTGATTCGTTAACCGGCGAATATGCTGTTGATGATTATAATATTAAACGACATATTTAAAAAATACAGTACAGCTAGAATCTGCTGGAATTGTGGTTATCTTGACGATTGCAGACAAACAGGTTTATGTATAATGAAATGGCGCGTAAAAATGATAAAAATTTAGGCATTAAAAGTGCAAAATCTGGGTAAATTTTGCAAACCACACCAAACGATCCTCTTCAGATTTATAGTGTTTGCATTCTAGACATCGGTAGTCTCAGAAAGTGCAACTGTGCCGTCGGGTCATTCTATGACGTAACTAAATGCACGATTATAAGCTCATTAAGATTCATGTGTGAAAATTTCCATACTTGTATTTATGCGACAGGTTTATTTTATTTGAAAGTGACTGCATTCAAATATTTTAAAAAGGGATTTCTCTCTACCAGTAAATACAATTTGTAATTCAATATTTATTTAAGCTCCAGAAAATATTACCATTTGCTTGGTATCCATTAATACAATTTGTAATTCAATATTTATTTAAGCTCCAGAAAATATTACCATTTGCTTGGTATCCATTAATGTTTTGAAATTCAAATACTTTTTTCAAAAGCTGTGGATGCATTCTCTCTTCGATAATTTCAAAGTAATCACTGTTCTCAACTTCAATTTATTCGTATTATGTAAGTGACGTTGATCAGTCAAAAGTTACCTATATCCTCTCAAAGTAACACCAATCAACAAAGTACATCATTATCATTGGGTTCAATCTAAACCCCTCCACAAAGTGTAACTTTGCGAAGATTCAACTTAAAAGTCAGTAGCCCCAGAACAAATTTCATAACTTAGTTCCTTATTTGACAGCTTAACATTTTCATACCAAAGATATAAATCTAAACTGTATGACATAAAACATTATCTGTTCCTGAATAAAAAATATCTCCATTGTACAGTGAAACTTCACCAAACCGGAGACTGAAGGAACTTTTGACTGTTGTATAATGGCGGCCAGTATATAAAATTTAGATTCGGATTTTAATAAACTCAGCCATATTTGGACAAAACTATTGAGCTATTCTGCAGCGGTGACCAGTTTTGGTAATGCCGGTCTTGGGAAGAGTCTATCAATGTGAATTTCAGACCGATTCAATGCAGTAGAATATACAGACAAACAAAAAAGCGAGAAATCGGCTTAAGATATGTAGACAGCCGACGATTTCAACTTTAAACAGTACCAAACATAAATTACTTCTAATCAAGTAATGATCCAATTTCATGGTAAAAAAATCTTTGAAATGGTGCAAAAAAGACATTAGCACCCATGAACCATGTATGTGTGTGTGTGTGTGTGTGTGTGTGTGTGTGTGTGAGAGAGAGAGAGAGAGAGAGAGAGAGAGAGAGAGAGAGAGAGAGAGAGAGAGAGAGAGAGAGAGAGAGAGAGAGAGAGAGAGATACAAAAGCAAAGCTTTTAAACTTTATTGAAGAGCTAGTAGCCTTGTTTACGTCATATGACACTTGACAATACTATGTCTCAAGAATTCATTTTTCGGGTCACTTCTCGGCCAAAACGGAAAAAATCCATTTTTGCACTAAATATTTGCATATACTAAATGATTTTTTCGAAAAGCTGACGGTTTAATGAAAATGTATCCAAAGTCGGTATAGCAAAGGACATATGGTTCACTAAAGTGACATAATGACATAACGGTGCATAACTAAACCCGTACTTGTATACTAGTCTGATTATAATTTATTACAATGTATTGTTCTTCTGTGATCTTCTGAAGTCCTTTACCTCAATTATATGGGGTACGTACCGGGTACACAAGCTTTAAATGAAAAGGATCAAAAAGTTATAAAGGTAATACATTTTTTCATCAAGAGTCCTTAAGTACCTAACCGAATATGAATGAACCAATTCCTTCTGGATGTGCTGCTAATGTTCCACGAAAACCTTTCAACAGTCTCAAAACAAGCAGAACAGAAACACAGACCCTAGCCTATTATAAATATTGTAAAAACATGTGTAATTTTAATTATCTTAGAAGCACCTAGCAAATAAGTCAGGTGAGATTAAAATGAAATAAAGGTAGAAATGACTTATTGGAATCGAAGATTATGTCGTCTCCTCGCAACTTTTGCAAGTAACATTATCTTTATGGGTGTAAATTTATCATTGTTGCAACATGTGAATTACATACCAAAATATCGGCCTGTTTAGATGGATCTAGTGCTCTCCCACGGATACAGCCAATAATTTCCAATGACTTTCTCAGCCACACCGCATACCGCCGAGACTTACGCACGATAGGTTGGTAGTTTCTATCTTCGACGTGTATTGTATAAGTTAAGGGAGATTAAAATGAATCAAGCGTATATAATTGACTTATTGGCCTTCGAGATTAGGTAGTCTTTGCAGGTAAGATCCTTTCAGGGACTATAGGCTTTGTCTATTTATATGTTTAAGTGTATGATGATTACACAATTTGACTTACCTACCTAAAAGTCGGCAGGTTAGATGGCTTCATGCGTTAACTTCTATGCATCCAATAATTGCCAGCTTTTTCCTACCCACAATGCACAGGTAACACATTTGAGACATTTTCTCTTAGCCTGTTTGTATTTTTAAAAAGTGAATGATGTGCTGAAAAAGTTTCCATACGATTGCAAGAAAGATAAATTAATTTAAATAGCTTATTTAGATGAAGACGGTTAGCATGTATATAATTTGTTTACTTTCTTTTGCGTTATCCTATTGGCTTAAGATGAATGCCAAATGACAGCACGAAGATGAATTTACTTTCAATGCTGTATCATGATTGTATGGTCTTTAATTAACTGACAAAAGCAAAAATGAAAGCGTTTTGCAAATATTCAATTAAACATTGATTTTCTTATAATACAAGGCGAAAATTTAAAAAGAACGTATTGTGAAATAAACCCCAGATATTCCCAAATATTCTATCGCGAGTCATAACAAATAAAGTTCTAATCAAATTCATTGGTTTTCAGAAAAAAATCCAACGCTGAATGTGTTCATGTGCCTGCACTGGGCAGTGACGTGGAAGTTTGATGAAGAACGATAATATAATCCAAAATGTCACTGTCTAAATTAACAATATTCTGTGCTAACGTATTTGTCCAGGATTAAATAGCCCTTTCTTCACCTAGGCTGCAATTACCTATTTCAGGAAATAGTCTAACTTAATGGAATTATCCATTCTATAATATTCGATATTCTTTAACAAGACAAAATCTGTTACTAAAAATATCATAAATATTGTGGTAGGCAACTTATTTTTATAGGAGGGGGTCCAATGTATGTTCAGACTCAGATTAAAATAAACTTGCTTTGATTAATAATAATCCGAATAGTTAATCCACAATCATGGGCAAATACTTGTTACGTATTCTATTATTTACAAAATAGATGTTACATGTCAGTTACAATATAAACTTGATTTTGGAGGGTCCAATTCCAAATTTCAATTATATGTACCATATAATAATGGAGACAAAATAACAAGAATACAAATTAAATATACAAAACAACTTATAAATAGAGAGAGTATGTTAGCTTTTGGCATTAAAGACACACCAACAACATACTAGTACTGCAAAAGTATCCGTGTCCCCACCCTCATAGGTTGCTTTTACCTACTGAAAGTTGGTTCAGCTAACCCCAAAATAAATTCAGTATGTTTCAAACACAGCCACCATGGCCGGGGCAGAGTCAGAACAAAACCCCATCTGATTTCTAATGCTACCAAACGGTATGCTTGCTTCGAATCATACTGGCGCTTTAATATATTAGAGATGTTTCTGGATTTGATGCCAACATTTTGCCTTTCCAAGTTGGTGTAAAAAATTTTACATAATGAGGAAGATCGGGATAAAAAATAATGCTCATCTATTTCAGATGGAAGTGTGAATGGAAAATACTGCTTTGCGCATCAGGGTCATACTTATACCAAAGATTAGCATTTCTTTCAAAGTTCTCTCCACATACCGTTACAATTTCAATACACGTTGATCTTTCCCAACCCATGGACAAACAATACTATCATTCAGGTTACGAAAATTAAATTCGTACTCTATGGAGCTTCGAAGCTTCGAACCCAGGTCCGCGAGTAAATAGCACCCACCGCCTTGCCTGCACGCACCAGCTCATATAGCGTCACGACTAAGCACGCATCACCAAAAACAAAATGATGGCACTGAATCGTTGTTATATAGGCTTGTGCGTAGCAGACACACTCGCATGACGACCTAGTAAATAATTCTCATATATATATATATATATATATATATATATATATATATATATATACACAGTCATTCCAGATTCCTATAAAAGAAATCAAGGTATTTTTTTTTTTTTACATAAAAATCAAGATTTTTGTATTACAAAGAATTATAAGTATATATACCAGACACACACACACACACACACACACACACACACACACACACACACAAATAAGTAGAGATAAAATGACACTTAGAGTTATTCAGCTTGATATCCATAGAGCTTATCAAAATCTAATTAGTATTCTCTTTGGGGTGTAAATACAAAAGATGGTTATGGGGAAAGAAAGAGGTTTATATTATTCTCCTCGTTGACACTTCTGTAATAATGAGGCTTACGGCTAAGAAGTCTGGAATTCACTGACATCTACCTATCGTATACTGCATGAACAAATAAAGCTAAAAGGAAGACATTAAACTTACGTTTTCATCCGGGTGTCTGACCAGAACTATAAGATACCGGCTGGCTTGCATGCACACTAAGGTAAACGTCCTGTTTCCATTTTCGTGAATTGGAACAGTTCGAAAATGTGATTTCTATAACATGAATAACCAAGGGATATAGGCTGAACTGTGATTAATCTTCATAAAGAACCTGGAAAAAATTAGCCCACATAAAATGAACCCTACAGTCACTACGAAAATTAAAGCTGGAATGATTGACTGTGGTGTGTCTATTAAGCAGTTTCAAATAGTGAAGGTACAATGACCGCTGTACCGAAACGGATATAAATAGAACAAGTATGACTAGGTCATAATGCCCTAAATGGCTTTTATTTCGTACTCCTATTATCATTAGGTGGATTGAAATTTCCAACGTGCCTGAGGCCATTTAATCAAGAGCTGAAGACCAAGTATGAAATGGAATTAAACATGTTAAGATATCCGAATCCATTCTTCTTAGAAAGAAATTCTGCAAATAAGCAACAAACATTAACAATTTCCAATACTATTTGTGTGTTGATGAGGCTGTTTATCGAAATCGAACAGGATGTAGAACAGGTACACGCGATTGATAGTCACAAGAGCACACGCTGTTGAATTATTTCGAAAACCAAATTACAAGGTAAACTTGACGGTTAGTTTATATACTTTTCGAAGTTACTGGTGTGAGTACCTGTGACGAATAAAGCTTTTGTTTTCTTTTGAGTGATGAAGCAAGACCACATCCCATCTAGAGCTTCTGAAAATATTATATTGTGTTTAAAGGCCACTCAGTCATAACAGTTTCACTTTCGTCCAAACCAAAAAAGAAATAATTATACAAATGGGAAAATAAAAGGTTGTATTTGTTACAGAATTGCAATCTTCTTCCTTTGTGCATGTAGGGCCATTACTAATCAGAAGAATACATATTAGTTATTTTTGTACTGTAGCAGAATAACGGCTTCATGAAAGCCTATTACTCCATTAAATGTATCAAAGGACATTGGACTGCTCATAGCGGTCAAAGCGTTCGTCTCGAATGCGGACAGCTTTAGGTTAGTATTAGGATTTGTCGGCGTAGTGTCAGGACAATGTAACTGGGTAGGACATCATCTTAGATGTCTGCGGTATGGCCCCAGTGCTAGACGTCACTATAAACTGCTACCCTTCAGATATCGTAGCGAAATGATTGAAAAATTGTTAAAGATACTTTAACAATTCAAATCACACACACACATACATACACCTGCAGCACATGCCATTATAAGTTTGTCTATTATATAAGCAAAATGGTCGTCAGTCAAGTAGAAATTACCTAAATAAACAAGGCTATTGTATTACATGAGGTCCTTGACGTCAAGCAACTTAGAATATTAGCAATTTTATCTTACTCAAACTAAACAAATTTCTTGCCTTCGATATTGAATTCCAAGAAAATAAAAGAATAATAAAGAACAAATGTCCTCTGACTGAAAATATATTGGAAATATTTGCAATAAACTTAAATCCGGTCCCAAAATATTGCGCCCACTCCTGACGAGACTTACGGAAATGGTCAAGCTTGGTTTTGCTTTATGTTTGTCCGATTCTAGAGTTTGTTTTTTTTTTTTTACTCTTTCTGCATTCTACGTTACTTTCTGGGTAGCTTCAGCTGTTGTAAGACTCTTACAGAAAAGATCCCTCCAACCTTACAGCAAATATTTATATTCATAACTGATCCACCCAAATGGACGTCACTGTATTACCTGGCAAATTCCATATTACCGGTCACATTGGAGTGGCATAAAATGCAATTGGATTTCTGTAATTGACATAGCGAATTTTCAGAAGTTTCCTAACGTAATATTAACTTTAGAAACTTCAGTCAGCCGTGCACAATTCATTGTAACACGTTTTCGACAGCCAGACTATAATAAAGAATCGCATTTATGCCATTAATCCAGAAATGTGATTTCAGTTATGTACGTTTTTTTTTTGTACCTGAATGCCAGCGACTGTTCGGTTTTGCTATTCTCCGGATTCTGTTAACCATTTTGAATCAGTAGGGTGCTGAAGAGCGGGCCTTTATTACCTGACAAATTTTGTATTATCTGTCGCATCCAAAGTGGCATAGAATGCCGTGTCTGAGTAATTAACCAGTCAAACTTGGGAAGTTTCTAACGTAGCGTTGATCTTACAATTGTCGGTCAGCCATGCACTGATTATTGTAGTATATAGGAAATCAACAGCTAGCTGACCCCCAACGCTGACTGAAACCGAGAACTTTTGTTACACAGAAAAACACATTTAGCAGGTGTTAAAAGGCCAGAAGCTAGTACATGACCCAGAAACTAACTGAACTCTAGCAAACCTGGATTTGATGCTTTCCAAGTAATTTCTACATTTCTACAATGCACTTCCATTAACTTCCATCACCCGTTAAACGTTAGAGTTTCTCGGATTTGCTTTTTGTTATCTATAAAAGCAATAGATACGTTTTCCAGCAGAAATATATGACGAGAAGTGTCATTAAGTGAGGCATTTGTTAATAACATGGATTCTGATTTTGGTGAATTTAAAGCCATTCTCTTGTCTATCTTTGTGAATCTTTGTTCATTGGATGTTTGTTAAGAATAATATTTGTAGAGACGTAAGATAAAGAACTACATTAGCAAATGTTCGTGTTATAGTAAACAAATCCTCAACATTATCATAATTTTAAAAACGAAAAATAAGTTGACACCTGCTCTAATGTAATTCAAGTATAATCACTGGAATTTTAAACCACCTTGTGAGTTGTTAATGATAAATAACTTAAAATGATTTTTGTAAAAAAAGCAAATACCCCAACCCCCAAATAAAACAATGAAGTATGTTTCCTCTGCCTCCATATTTACTAAATTGGTGTAATGACCATTTGTGCGAAACAAAATCAAATACTTCAGATTTGTCCCAAAGAAAACACACAAATATAATTATCGTTGATAGCACTTGTGAGATCTGCTAATAAATGTAACTCAGTTGGTATACTGTATTTTATAATGAAACTCATTTTCATACCAAGAAACTAAAGAGATTTTTAAATTTGCCCTTCAAACAATGCTCCCAGGAATCTGTAGCTTTTTAGAAAAAGAATTGTATTTGAGGAAAGGCAATAACTATTTAAACACGAATCCCATTCAAAAGCTTAAGATAAATGACAGCAACAAAAACGTTTCCATCGTAACGTGAAACTTAAAAGTACAAAACGAAGAGTACCCGTATGTTAAAGATGTTATATAAAACATTAATCTTCATATACTTGCACGACAAAGATTTACAAGACATTTGATTTATATGCTGACTATAGAGTTCACGATACAAGTGTAAAATATTAGGTGTGTAAAACATAACTTTTAAGACATTATTGAATGTCCCTGATGATCGGTAATGGAAACATTAGTGAAGTTACCATCAGGTATAATGAAGAAAATCTACTACTTTATCTATGTATGTGCATCATTATTATTGAGAGCACAAAATCAACCGTGCAGAAAATAGAAGGGGTTTGGCTATTTTGTCCCCCTTATGTGTCCCTTACACACGCCCTTGTCTCTACCCACATGGCATAGTAAGCCCATATGTGACTTTTACAGGCCTACAACTTTTATGTTTTTACATACTTGACCCAGTCATGGAAAGATTTTGATACTACCTGAGTCGAAGTAGAAACAAATCCAGCGGAGTGTTCTTATACAGGCAAGCACACGGTACCGATCAATACACATTGCATACACGTCAGCCACCCAAACATTACTGATCGTAACTATACTAAACAGACGATACGTAATGATTTATTTTTTACACACTGGCAAGAAAACATACAGCTGTGAATAATTTGTATTGAAGAAATGCTGTGGTCGCTCACATTCAAATGTTTAATAATATTCGGCGATTAACTGTCAAAATATAAACGAGCTTATTGTGGTCTCTAACAACAGTATTAAATTACTAAAGGATTGGGATAAAAGACGTCTAGCAGAAAAAAACTGAAAATGCCGTATAGTTTGAATGCATTTTACAGATTTATTCACGAGACATAACAATTATATATGCATTTTTAAACATATTTAAAGAATACAATAAATTGCATAACGGAGTGACCATTGAAATGGAACGAAGCACATATTGACAGATTGAGAACAAAGAAAAATAAAGAATTTACAAAATACAGCGCATGAATTAATAGAGTCTGTATAAATGAGGAATGATAATTTTCCGACTGAGTCTGAAATGTTTGATAATTATAGTGAATTCTGCTTCAGCTGTAATGATTAACCCAAGAGTTAGTCAATTTATGCAAACAGGTTTGGCCTTGTAATATAAAACACAAATTGCACTCAGGCTTATGCCAGGTTACTATGACGTAATATCAATAAACTCATTCAGCCAACAAAAGGAGTTTTTTTATGATATAACATATTATCTCTCAGAGGAGGTAGAGCGCAGCAACTGGAAATAAGTTTTATAAGCTATTAATAAAAACGACGTAGCAAAATTGATAGCTGAAATTTTCCAGCGTTCTAAGAAATTTGATGTTATTGGATACAAGGGCTCGGGGTGTGGAACAATTCTTCGAAGTTTTATACTTCGCAATGAAAATGTCATTGAGCTTAGTTTGGCTAAACCCGGGACGGAAGATACTTTATACGAGTTTGAAGGTCATATTAATGAAGTAAAATATAATGTGATAGTTTATTTGAAATGCGTGTTTTTAGTCTTTACCATATATCCATTTGTTCATGGAAATAGATTTTATATTTTCTATCAGTCCATCATTAATGACATTGCATCGGAGAAGAACATGAAGCGGTAATGGACATATCTGCCTTATAGCCTGGTTACACCATTTAGCGAAACACTTGTGCATATGTATATAAAACTAATGACATTGGGACGTAATAAATGCAAAGCTGTCGACCTTGGGAAATACAAATTAAGTGGCAGAACATGACATTGTGAGTAATGTAAAACACATAAGCATGTGATATATGATGACCATGGGGCACGACTATGTGTTAAATGTGGCATCTGAATAAAATCATATGATCAGCTTTGGTAGGTTTATGGATATGTTCGTGAATACTATAAGGCGCGCAGAAATAAATCGAAATCACAAACATACGTGACAGGCAGATAAAATGTAAATGGAACAGGAATAAATGAAACAATAACCAGGATTGAATGGATTGCAGTTTGTGACCCTGATAAAATCAAAATAAAAGAAGTTAACAACGAAATTTTTAATTACAGTAAAGCTTCACCCTTCCATTAGCATAATCTTGACTCCTGTACTACAAAACACATCGCACAGCTGCATGAAATATACATAACATATGGCAAGAGAAAGACTGACATACTTGAATTATTGAGACCTGTAATTGCGCCGAAGCCACCATCACCTGTTTAAACTGCAGTAGCAACAACAACAACGACCACAAATAAAACAACGGTACAGGAAATTAAAGATTGCACGTCGAATAATCTCGGAATACCAAGTGTTGCACGCTGATGCGGTATTAGATGAGTGTGAACAAAATCACATGCGTAGTCTTGCAATTGCTATTGATTCTGAAACGGATGAGTGTGTTCGTGAGGAATGATAGCTATGACAAGAACCAGAATTCAAATTTTAAACACTTTGTGGCTAATTGGAAACTCGCGTGACAATTATTCCATCCACCTACAAACCAGGTAAAAAATGCTCGACACCTGTTAACAAATATGACTGATGCAATCGTAACGATGTAACAACCCATTCATCCCACTGGTGTCAAAGCAAACGTTGTCCTCAGCACTCATCTGGTTATGCCTATGCCGCTTAGACGTGACAAGGATGGATTTAAATCTACTACAGCACGGTGCCCGCGTACTCATGAACCACAGTGAGAGCAACACCATCAATTTCACATGCGGTTTACACTGAACAAATCTGAAATACTTATACCACATGTTGCTGATAATGTGTTCGCTTATGATAATGGCTTGTATCGGCTTGTATTATTTCCACATGGACAGTATGGACAAACTGAGATTAATTTGTTGTTGCTGAATGAAATTAAGGAATCAGAATTGATTTTACATTAAGTATGGATAAAAAATGTTGCTTGACTGCTCAACCGACACAGTAAATACAAAGGTATAAAACATCCATATAGAAGCTGTAATCATGTATTTATTGTTGTTGTAGGGTTTAACGCCATTTTTCAGCACAAGACAGGCTATACATGGCGGCCAGTTTTAATGGTGGAGGAAGAACCCTGGAAAACCCAGGGAAGAACCACCGACCCACGAGAAGCTACTGGCAGGCTTTCTCACTTACCCACGTTAGCAGAGTCTGGACTCGAACTCACGCAGACAGAAGTGAGATGGCAGTGATCCGTAACGGTAAGCGCTTTAGACCACTCGGCCACTCGGGGCCCCAATCATGTATTTAAGACACAGCAACTACTCATCAGTCATAACCTTTACTTCGATGGTATCAGTGAAGGACCGCAGCAAAAGATCAAGCTAGAATTAGACAAAGACATTTGTAAATTTACTGCAGTACAAAATAATTAATGTCACTTATATAACATACCTGGATTTTGAATGCCTGAATGTTTCAGTGGTAGACAAATCCAGCTCTGCTATCCTTGACACGGGTACGTCTGATATCGATCAAATTGTGCATATCGCTGAAAAATTCATGGGGATTATTATTATGTTGCTATTCAATGTGATAGAAAAAACGTTACAGCTAATTCTTTATTTATTTCACCTTCACTTACGTTTAATATTATACAAGATGCTTATAATATTTTACGGCAGTTACTCAGCTCGATGTCACGGTGCTGATGTGGATATAGTCAGGTTTGCCACCAAAGCGAGTTGGCCGAGATTACTAACGATGTTGTTGCAGATGTTGATCCAGGCAACTATCTGCTTTTTGAAGATCACACCAACAAAGTTCGAATGTCTAATGTGGATATTCACGATATTATTTTCAAGTTCAAAGGCAACTTTGTGGTACAAGTTTACTAGTAAATGTGGAATCAGAGACAGCGTCATGTCGGTTGCATTTATGAAAGGCTATGTTGATACTACTAATGGCGAAATGAAACAAAAGGTGGATCAGCAGGTCGTTAAGGTGCATGTACTGGTATGAACTTTTAGGAATGCAATTACCGGATTATTAATCAAAAAAGGAGAGAAACAAATATCCTTTGATGAGGCAGAATTAGCGGATAGTTGATTTATTTTTTATACTTGTGGTTTTCGTAAACCTGAACCTCATATTTTATATGTTCTGGAGACTGAGAATTATAACTGCCTATTATAACAGGAACGAAACGTACGTGAGATTGAGTGGGGATGCTGATAAATGACAAGATGTCTTAACTTTATCCCACTAATATTATTTATTCAGAAGCCGGAAAATGATATTTTGAATTCTTCCACAGCTTTATTATCAGTATCGTTGGTCACCGATTGAGAAATTCAGTTTGAACTACTTAACGTTTATCCTGAAGGGTGCTTATCCATCTTGTGAGTTTTGATAACATATTTTATCATTACTATATAAGTAATTTATATTGTCCACGGTGATGAACTTGAGAAATTTAGCACATACCAAATTTGGACCAATTGACAAAGGATGGTAAAATTTATAACACTTCTTCCACTTCTCGAAGAATATCTAAGTAAAAATGGCGTTATAAAAATTTCTTATAAACAGTAATATAATTTCGTAAACTGTTAAGTAGAAACAGCCCTTTGGAATCATCTTGATATACCAGAACCAACGTGAGGCCAGCTTGGAATCATCGCATGTATACGTGGAGAGGCAGTCATTGAATGCAGCACCGAGTGTATAACCTCTCCTGGATTATTTCTACAATGTTGAATCGGCATTCACCGATGTATCCAGCCCAGTTCTGTTCACCAAAGTTTATTTACACCAACGTTTCCTAAACTGATATCAAAAAGATTCCATCTGTCAGATGACCTAGTGGTTAGAGCGTCCGACTGAGGTGCAAAAGGTCGTGGATTCCATCCCTGGCCCAGTCATACAAAAATTACAAAAGGCTGCCTCACTTGGTGCTCAGCATTAAGAGGTTAGCGTTAGGACTAACTGACCTGGTGACAGGATAATATGACTGGGTGGGATATCATGCTACATATCTGCGATCAGCAGGGAGGGTGAACCCTATAAAATTTTGCTCGAATCCTTAACGAAAAAATAAAGGTTCCTGCAGAGGCTGAAAAAATAGTGAACAACGCTAAACCAAAGTCTCTAATTGAGTATATTTCCTTACGGTTAAGAACTGTTAGTACAAACCACATGACAAAGTCAGGAGGTTAGCTCATTTTTGTTATATTATTGTTGATGTATTTTTTTTACTTTGTCAGGTGATTTTGTTTACTTGTAAAGCAACCGAATTGTTGTCCTTCACCCTCCCTGCTGATATTGATAGTCAAGGGAGTTTAACCAAAGATTTTATCTAGACTTACACAATATCTGGATCTTAGATCATGTAGATTTATCGTTATAAATCCAAACGGAGCATATTGTTCTTTAGAAAAGAAAGTTTTAAAGTTATTCATATCCATGTCCCCTGAACACCAGATATAATACATATTCTGCAGGGTATAATTATCTACTCCATTAAACACAACCAAAGTATTACAGTTATATCTGATCACCTTAGGTATCTGTGTATATCTCCTAGTAACATAAATCACGTCCGTGTTTTTTGTCTACCTCGAGAAAATATTAAAGCTGGATTAGATTGTTTGTCCAACATCACATCATCATATACCACGAGATTATTAATGAATCCCTCTAAATCATCTACAGACGAGGCTTCATCTATATCTGTGATAAAGTCAATAATATCGTCACCGTCTTTATTAACTGATTTTGCTTTCTAGTTAAAATCCTTTAGTACATCGTAACAGTGTTGATCATCTACAGACGGTGCTATTAAATATAGTTTGCTCCATCTCAACCACCTCATTATTAAATTTAAAAATAATTGTGTTTTACATGATCCAGATGGACCTATTATAATCATTCTTATCGAATTTGGTAATGCTGGATGGTGCTTCACTGGTTCCTGTTTTCGTGTAGCCGAAAAGTCAATTATTGCATCCATATTATTAATAACATGAGTCTATATTATGTTCGATGTAGATCATCTACACCCACCACTGAATTGACAACAATAATAACAAAAAATAAACGATGTTCATTAGCAGGTAAATGTGTAAAATGTGGTACACAAAAATATAAATTTATCTCAGGGACAACAAAGATAGGTGGGGACATTGCTGCTTCTTTAGGATAATTACATAGATTACAATGGGCTAAGTATGTTGTGAGAAACACCTTCCTGGATATAATTACTGTGGTCCTGGAACTCGTCTCGATGTCAGACTCGATAACCAAGATCGACCAAGACCAGGAGAAAATCCAGTAAATAAGATCGACCAAGCATGTCATATTCATGACGTTGCTTATACAAATCTTGATTTGCAACAACGGCATTTCGCAGATGTGAAATTGATTCATGCATTAAATTCTATACCTAATAAATTTGCTAGAGAGAAACTCGCCAGTTTTCTAATAAAATTCGCTGTGAAAAGTAAAATAATGTTAGGGGCTAGTAATTAATTGTATAATTATTATAATGGAATCCATTTATTATAGCCCAAGAAGGTTTTGGAAAGGTAAAGCAGCGATCACTAAACTTGCTGAAGCAGCAAAAGTTTCACATTCTGTTGCTGAAAATTGGTTAGCACGACAGGCAATATGGCAAATTTTTTTACCACCACCAAAAAATTCAATACGCACATTTTGATGTCAGTGTTCCTAACGAAGTTCATCAAGTAGATATTTTGTTTTACCACACGATACTATTAAAACACGTGGACGAAAGTCACGCACGTACAAATACGCATTGACTGTTGTTGACGTTGCAAGTAGATATAAAGAAGCTGAACCATTATCAACAAAGACAGCATGTGAATTTGCATCTGCGTTTGAGCGAATTTATCAACGTGGTGGTCTACGATGGCCACAACTATTAAAAGTTGATCATGGCAAAGAATTTCTTGGTGTAATATCAACTTTAATGAAAAAAACATAACGTTAAAATCAGACGAGGGTATACTGAAATTCACAGTGATCAAGCAATCGTTGAACGATTAATCGAACACTTGCTGAGCGGTTATTTGGATATCAATATTCGAAGGAAATATCTGCTGACTTTAAGTCCGGTGAGCGATCTCGTGAATGGGTTGCAAGGTTACCAAGTGTTATATCTGCTTTAAATAATGAAATTACTCGTGAAACCTCCATGAAACCTTCTAATACAATAACAAAAAATATATACCGCGTAGAGATGAATACGGACAACGAGGTCAACAACCAGTATTAGGTAATGCAATTGTGAGATATTTATACAAACCAGGGGAGTTGGAGGGTTGCAAAAGACAGGATACTGACCATATTTGGAGTGTGACCACACATACAATTTCAAGCGTGGTTAGATCCACTATAAGACCTGCTATATACAGACTAAATTCTACTGACCTTCAACGTGGATTTGTGCGTGAACAATTGCAGGTAAGTAACTCCTACAGATACACAATTACCGCCACCTTCACTTATGTAAATTAGCACCTCTGCGTCGATTACATTCAAGATAGGTCAGCATTACATTTTCTTGTATGTGACCAAGATCACTATTTAGTCTGTCAACGGTAAATTGTCTTGGATTATTATTCGAATATTGCCATAACATTATTGTGTTACAACTTGCACAGTGATTATTCTGAAGTTGTTTTATTTTCTTTAATAAATTCAGTATCAATATCAAAGTCACGTTTACTTTTTTGTCACATTGCTTATTAGACGCAAATTTTTTTTATTACAACATCGTCATTAGTATTTTCTTGAGTTATTACGTAATCTATAATAACCCTATGTAGTTGAGTTATTTGTCTGACGCGAGATACTGCAAGATAGACTAAGCTTGACCACTCGATCCGGTCATCTACAATCCAGATATTTGTATCAGAGATAGTTAATCCCTGTGACGAATGAATCGTTTTAGCGTATACTAACGTCCACAGTGATTTATCCATATTCAATGCCCCCTCAACTGTACTAATAGTTACCAAAATAATGTCATTCATCGAATCAGTAGGTCTCCATAAGGTCAAAAAATAATTCATGGTAGTTTCTGGAATTATCTCACGCATAACCTCACATTGTGTTTTATCTGGTTTTAGTCTGATTAATCTTTTAAGTTCTTTTATCGGTTCATCAATAGCTCTATGATCATCATGTATTACTTCATAATAATCTACATTATTCTTTATCCATTCATGTGGAGAATGTCCAACAAAAGCTGGTGGTTGATCATGATCGCCACACATAATCACAGCAGGTTTTTTTTCAATAACCACTCAAGAAATGTTTTTAAAGTTTCTATCGACACCGTGTCTCTCTCGTCCCATATAATATACTTAGGTATATATTTCTCACCCATATCCTCCATGTTCTCCGCTCTCCATTACCTAGTAGCGGCTTTAATAAATCCTTATATATTTTTGTTTATATAAAATGAATCCGTAGCGACTCTAACAGCGTAACGAGGAAATCTATTTATCATCGACAGTATATTTATAGAAACATAAGCTAGCATTGAAGATCTTAAATGAGTAAACTGTGGTGAGTCGCCCTCAATATAGCTCACAATAGTACCTAGTTTGGTCCCATCCGATAAATAAGCATTATTTCGGCTTATAAATGTGCTTTTTATCGGTTGTATCTGCGATTATAAAATCTAACTCAGCATCGTCCATAACCAATCTTGTTCTGTGTCGTTTATGACCGTATGAGCGTCAAGAGATGGTATTATTATAAGCTGTAAATTAAAGAAACCAGTTGGTCGTATTGATAATTCTGGTGATTTTAGATTTAACGTTAGTGGAAATAAAATATATCTATCACATAAGTTCATTTTTGAATGTTATTTTGTGGTCCTTAAAGATGGACTTGTGATCGACCACTTTGATGGGTGTCTGCATAATAACAAAATTAATAACCTGCAACTTATTACGCAAAGTCAGAATTGCAGACGTGGAAATACAGGAAGGTGTAAGATATTTGAAAAAAGAGCGATTATATCCATAAATACAGAAACAGACCAAAAAATAATATTCAGTTCAATAAATAAAGCTGCCAAATATTTCAGTATCAATCCTGCTTCAGTAAAACGTGTAGCTGATCGTATATGCAAATCTGCATTTTCAATAAAGTATGATCAAAGTATTATATTTGAGTACGTATAATAACTGTGTACTCTTCATTCAGAATATTATTTTACTTTATATAAAGTTCGATTCTATCAATCTTGCCAAGGGTTCTGTTTAGCTGCAATCACATTTATGGGTCCGCCTTCACCGTCGCTATCTTCAGTTTCGCTTTCATTTATCACAGAATCAAATAACATAATCTTTTTCAGTCGCATTACACGATTGTCTATCATTTTTTCCTTTCGTACTCTTGAGACAGTGCACTTTTTATCTTTTAGATTGAACGCATAAGAGGCGTGAATAGTCCTACTTTTTGTCATCTACGATAGCTAAAGATTCTAACATAGAATCATAAATTTACTTAATGAATCTATAGTTGGAATTTAACGTTAATTTATTTTGAAATTTTCTCTGCTGTAATAATTCAAAGTCATACATGATCTTTTCAGGACTAAGGCAATCGGATATTTGAATTCCTGCATGCTTTAATTTTTTTAATAGCATAAACAATATTAGCAATATCGCTTTTCATTATATATATTTATTTATTTAAAATAAAAAAATATTTAGTTTTTTTTTAAATTTAGTTAACTGAAGTAGTTGGATATATATTAAAGCGACATAACTCCTGCCGAAAAAATCTTATTCACAGAGTAGATTACTTCCCTTCATGTGACACGTCATTTATGTCTGACCTGTGTAGTTTTTTTTAACATATAATCTATATGCATTACACACTGCGTGATATTTGCCGTAAACCTAATATACTTTAAGCTTAATAAAGTGTATCTGTCTGTTTATATGTCTGTTTGATTATCTGTCTGTCTGTTTAGAAGACAAACCTATCGTTAAAAATCCACAGCCGATAATGTGACGGTGCTTATACACCTATATTAGTCATACATATATGTGGGCTGTGATTATACATGTGTCTATAATATAATTGAAACCTTTTATACATGCAGCGGCTATATATCTTTAATAAATCACAAAATATCTAGATTCATTTATAAAAGTGAGAAATATAATGCTTAGAAATGTAATGCTTAGAAATGTAATTGTGTTAGTGAATAGCTAGCTATATAATGATTTCTCGAGCGTGTATTTGTAGCTGAATTTCGTAGCTCAGTTTAAGAATGCTGGATTCTGGTACTGAGGGCCCCAGTTCAGTTCCCATCACTGGCTAAACCGGTGGGTATGGTTCTGGATGTACCAAACAATATATTATAAAGGGGGGGCTGGGCAAGCCTCCGGTTCCGAGAAATACCTCACTGCGTCAACCACGTGGTGGGGTATATTTTGTACGTTTATCACGGGGTCGATTCTTGGGGTATTTATCGAAACCGCAATGCATAGACAGTCTTCTGAATTTCTAATATTTCGCCTTTCGTCGATTAGAAATTCGCCAGGGAATGTGTTTATGCGAAAATACCCCCCCCATAATCAGTAACATGCCTTGAGCTCTCTCTCTGCCCCATGGAAGAACCCTAAAAATAACACTCAGAAATGGTGCATTGCTAAAAGAAACAGCACATGAGATGCCGCATAAAAATTCATAAGAAAGACGACCATGTTAGGACCTCATGAGAGACAAAAGAAGAAACAAAAACAATTATTTAAACCGATTGTAGAGCCAACAAAGAAAATTGTTACAGCAACCGAAGCAACACAACAAGCTCTTGCAACATTACCTGCCGATATTGCTCGTGCACAAGCAGCCCAACCATTACCACTACCACCACCCGTCCAACCTCCTCAACCACTAAGAACCAGAACTAAGATGATAGATAAATTTACATCTGAAGGTATCAAGGGATTCTATGAAGGGTAACATCTAGAATGCTGCTGATTATTTTTGATAAAAATTACATACACACATTTTGTTAAAGACAGACAAGACATACATTTATATATTAAATAAATATTAGTAAAAATGAATATTGGCGAGCAACACTCGGCCAAAATAGCTCGAAACCGACTAGAGACAATTAAGAAATATCTACCTGTTCGTGATTCTGTTAAGAAACAATTACAATTGTGTCAGAGTGATTTAACTGAGTTTGAGGAAGAAACAAAACAATTATGTAAACCGATTGTAGAGCCAACAAAGAAAATTGTTACAGCAACCGAAGCAACACAACAAGCTCTTGCAACATTACCTGCCGATATTGCTCATGCACAAGCAGCCCAACCATCACCACTACCACCACCCGTAGAACCTCCTCAACCACTAAGAACCAGAACTAAGATAATAGATAAATTTACACCAGAAGGTATTTCTGCTATCAGGGACCCAAAACAATTTTTTGATATTGCCGCGTATGGATATCATGAAAGAAACAAATATGTACAACAGAATATGTTAAATCTCTAAGCTCTTCCAATTGAATCAAAAATGTATATCGCATCGCTTCTAATATTTCAGAAATCAGATCTAATAAGGAAATCAGAGATTTTAACATGTTTGATAAAGATGTAAATGAATATATAGAAACGAATGAACGACAAGAACAAGTACTACAAGAAACAATGAAACCATTGCAATCACAATAATCATCAACACCACAACGATCACCACAAGTAATACGACAACAATCTGAACCACCATCACCAGGAAAACCAGTAACACGACTACAAAAACGACTACGAGAAAAATCACAACATTATCTAAAAAAACAAGAAAAAGAACTAGAACAACAATGACAACAAAATATAAAACGACAACAGGAAAAACTACTACAAAAAGGACCACAGAAAGCAACTGAAGAGGAAGAAGAAGTATTTCAAGACACTTCTGGTGCAACTGGAAGTGGTCTAGGAAGTGGTCTTATTACTTGGCCCAATAATGTTCTTGCTGATGTTGAACGACTAGAAATCCTTATTGGAGGAAAACGAGCAGGTAATAATTCCCCAGAAATTATTAATGAAGCAGCAAATATTTGTAAAAGATTATTTACAGGCGGTATCATGGATATTGATGTGTATCAGTCTCTCATTAATAAAATCGCCGATGATTATTATAGTGACTAAGTCACCAGACTAAGTATGTAATTAAATATAATGACTATTTAAAAAAAATGATAGTACATAGTACTCAGCGTGGACCAACTATGGTCAGGGCAATTAACTCTCGAATACCGATTTACACGACAACCTACGGAGATGGGTTAGGTGACATTCTACAGGGTCTATTTAGAAGAATAGCCCCAAAAGCAATACCAATTGCAAAGCAGCTGGGTATGAAAGCTATTGATGTTGTTCGTGAAAAAGGTATAGATGTTGCTGGTATTGTTGCTAGTAAAGCATTCTTGGCGATTAAAGATAGACTAGCACGATTAATACGCAGACCTCAAGCAGTCCGACCTCAACCAGTGAAATTGCCCAGTACTGAAGTGATGTCCGCAAGTGTAAGTAAAATAATAAATCAAGCCGCCAATCAAACACTAGCGGAGTTAGTTGATGTCCCAATGTCGGAAAAAGAAAAAATATAACCGCTAGTCTGATAGCAGGAAGTGGTCTTCGTTTTACACGATAATAATAATAATAATAATAATAATAATAATAATAATAATAATAATAATAATAATAATAATAATAATAATAATAATAATAATAATAATAAATATGTTTAAACGTATAAGTGATCCTGCATTTGACATGGACGCAGCGGTTCTTAAAGATGAGTCTGTGCGCGATTATCAGTATTATTCTTATGACGCCCGAATTCCAGATCAGCGTGGATGAATTAAATTACAGGTTCAGGATACAAGTAGATATTTTCTACCCGCTAAGGCATCTATTGAGGTCGAAGGTGAAGTTTTAAATAACGCTAATCCTGCATCACCAGCAGCATATGCAGCCGATGTTAGTGTTGGTTTTGTTAATAATGGTATTATGGCGTAGTTTGATAGCGCTACGTACATGATTGACGGAAAAAAATATTGAATCAAAAAATTCAAAAAGACGTTAACGTTGCTACAACAATACTTGGTCTTGCAAGATATAGTGACGATTATTCAAGATCAGCTGGTCTATCAATGATGTTTGTAAAAGACCCCTCTAATGCTCCAGAATACCAACAATATAAAATAGGACGACCACTGAACTTTGCCGGAAACTCCGCAGCAGATAAAGAGAGTATGATTATTAATGTAGATCCAGATTTCAACTTAGGATTTAGATCACGTCGAGCGGTATTAAAAGGAAATAGGAGAACATTTTCATGTGCAATTCCACTGTCACATATCTTTGGATTTTGCAGACATATACGAAAGGTTATTTATGGAGTTAAACATACAGTTGTACTCTTACGAAAAAGCACAGACGATGATGCAATATGGAGACCCGCTTGTGATCCTTATATTGTAGTACTAACAAAACTTTCCATGTGGATGGTTGTGATGACCCCCTCGATATCTGAAGAACAAAGGTTACTTTCTTTTATGGATCAAGGTGGCAAATCAGCGTTCTCATGGTTAACAATAATCACAGATGCTATCCAGAGTAATATTAACGGTTTAATTACATGGCAGATAGCCTCTCAGAAAGGTGTTTCTGCATCGCGACACATATTTATTGCATTTCAAGATACTGCACGAACAAACTCTCAGTTACAAAGTATCATGGTATTTGATAATCTCGGTGTTTCTGAGGTTTCAGTAAGAATAAATGGACATCAAGAACCATCCGAGAATATGTTGTTAAATTTCGATCAAAATCATGTGGCACGTGCGTATCATCGTCTTATGTCATTTATGGGACGTGATCAAAACGTTGATACTGGTTTACAAAAATCTCAGCTAGATTTTACAACGCTGTATCCGATTTATTACTTTTCGCACGAACATTTAGATTTAACCAGACAATCTGTTGTAGATATACATTTTCGCGATCGTGTTAATAGAGATGTTGGAGCTATCACTAATTACAGTGCGATTGCAGTTATACTCAGCGATAAATCAATGCTATTCGAAGGTGTTGGTGGACGAATGAGAGTCGTTGATGCCCCAGTAGAGAACATATAACAAGTAATTAAATCAATTATGAATATTATAAATGTCATACAATCAATCTAATGTTACACTGACTCTGGGTCAGGTCAAAAGACTGCAATCTGCATCAAACAATAGATGTGGAATAAAAATATCGTTAAAAAGGAAAAAATGAGCGGATCAAATAAATTATCGTTGACCGATCGTCAATTCAAAAACTTTAATGAAGCAAAAAAAAAATCAAATAAAGGCGTCAAACTTAGTCTTTCTGCAGGCGCTATCGAAGATACTTTTAAAACGGGTGGAATATTTCCCCTTCTCGCAGCTATACCAGCATTAATAGCCGCTGAAGCCCCTGCGGCTGCAAAAGCAGCTGCATTAGGCGCTGTTGGAACTGCTACTGGAATAGCATTAAAGAAAGCAACTGGACATGGAATAAAACGAACATCTAAAAAAGGGAAAAAGGTCTCCAGAGGAGTTTTTATGCGTGATCAGTTACCAAAACAAACTAACAATACTGAAACTGGTATTATTAATCTTGATAAAAACTCTGGACCCGGCACGCATTGGGTGGCGTATGCAATTGATCCACGTGGAATTATCTATTTTGATTTATTTGGATTAGCTCCACCAAAAGAATTTCTTCATTATATCAGTAATAAAATTGCTCCAATCTGGTATTCAACGCTACCAACACAAACATTAATTGATCCACCAAGATGTGGTCGTGAAGTACCTAATGTACTTGATGCTGTATCCATGGCACCGCCAGGAAAGCCACCTTATAAAGTCGTGCATGAATATACCACATTGTCGCATTTAAACAGACATCAGTAAATATAATGGTAGATATTTAGGGAAGATCTGCTCGTGGTAAAGCTCAGCAGCAAGGTGATTTATGTAATTATGCAACCCTCGATCAACTCAGAAATGAGATTGATGATTTGTGGATCAAAATGAAGTGGTTGTTTTTCAGGACAAACAAGGACGATTGAAAACAAGCAATATATATAACTACCAGACGTACTTATACAAATTCCTATTGCAGTTGTTGATAATATCATTTCTTTTACTGATCAGGGTAAAATACAAGATTCAAGTAAGTCAGTTAACGATTATGTCAAGACAACTGGCGGTGTATTTGGTGGAGACGTTATTATGAACAAAAATAAAATTACAGATCTTCGATATCCAACCACAAATAGTGATGCTACAACAAAAAAAATATGTTGACGATCAGGAATCCAAGTACGTATTAACCAACGGTGGTATAATGCGTGCATTTCTCAATATAAACCATAATGGTATTAGTAATTTAAAAACACCAGAATCTAAGTTTGATGCTGCTACAAAAAATACGTCGATGATAAAGATGTTCCAATCAGTAATGAAATAGTCACTCTCAAAACTGATTTAACCGGTCACGTGAATACGTTTTTGAGTTTTCGCAGAAATATAAACAGAATTAATAACTAATTTTTTGGAAGTCCACCAAATGTTGATATAAAACTTACTGATATTAACACAAAACTCAACGATATTATTAGTGGAATTCCGGATATTGTTAAAAACAAACCTGATTAAAATTCCTCAGTCAGAAAAGAAATATTGTGTATACAGTTGCATCTGGGTTTGGATCGTGGATACCAGAAAATAAAACCATCAAACACTTGGTAGAGATCACTGGTATATATATATATATATATATATATATATATATATATATATATATATATATATATATACATACATACATATATATATACATACATATATATATACATATATATATACACATATATATATATATATATACATATACATATATATATATATATATGTATGTATGTATATATATATATATATATATATATATATATATATATATATATATATATATATATATATATATATATATATATGATCTCCGTACTTAGCGTTGGAGATTTTAGAATATCCACAGCATCTCCATCAACTGGTAATTTTTCTAAAACTATCTGTGTTATTAGACAAAGATTCTGAAGGAACGTTTACGCTGGAATAATCGAGTAAAAAGTTACCTCAAGCTTACTGGTAGTGTTTGGAATTTGTAGCTCAATTAACTACTTAACATCATAATATAATGGATAAAATAACTACGTTATATATCGACGTTCAACGTCACAGATATAATCAAGCATGTGAATGTCTGGCCAAACTAAAAAATATCATCGACCATTATACAGTAAAAGTAAAAAAATATCGTAGACGTATGGTTGTCATTGATATAGTTGTTTACTCAGTTTCTGTTATTATTGCTAGATTAGGATTAATATTATCAACATTAATGATGATAGCTCTAGCAATTATAACAATTATTGTTTCAACTTTAACGACTATAGCAGGCATTCTTAATATTATTGCTAAAACACAACTTCATGTGCAAATGATAAATTGCGTGAGTATATGATAAAATTACATACAACAACAGTAACTTACTCTAAACTATCTGGATATATTTCCACGTATCTCAGCGATGGTAAAATATCTGACGAGGAGTTCGTAACAATAATTAAAACCTACGGTGAAGCATTCATAATCAGTAACGATCCTGGTGAAGTAAAATAAATGGAGAATTAAACAATAATAATAACAATAATGTCAGCCTCTGAACATCGTTCGGATATTGAGTCGAGAGAGTTGTTACAGCAGATCTTCACTAATATAACTCCTTCAAAAACTACTATGATATCAATAAGTTTGACCAATCCTGAATTCAGCGTTAAATTTCCAATTGTAATTTCAGTTAAAGAGATAGCATTAGCTCAATTACGTGTTTATTATAGCTGCCCTAATATTAGATCAAAACCATTTGGCGGACTACAGCCAAATAATTCAGTAGTATTCGCAAGTAAGAATAAGTCTGATGACACTCCGTTGTAGCAAGTAGTTAGTATTCCAACTGGCAGTTATCAGATAAAGTTAATGAGGAATTCCAGTGTAGAATTAAGTTTATTACTGGGAAAGAATCGAAGATAGCAATTACTGTATACGAACCAACATTATCGTCGGTGATTCTACTGACTATGCTGTAGATATTTATCAAAGTTCGATTAGATCAGTGTTAGGATGGCCTGAGGTTAAACCTGTTTATCAAGGACCACTAGAACTACAGAGATCCGACTTCGTCACAGATGTTAAATTTTTTTTTACAACTTTCAGAATATCGAAAAGTAAAAGAAACTTATCCATGAAAATTGTATTCTGGTACTGACAGAGTAGTGCATTATATAGATCGAATACCTGAATATTTTATAAAATATATCGATGGCAAGAAATATAAAATGGCAACACTAGATATCGATCTAATAAATTCTTATGTTAATACGATTAAATCTGAACATGAACGTGTATTTAGAAATCTACAAAATTTACTTTTATGTATTAATGTTTCTTACAATGATGATTTAAAAAATCAGATAATTGAATCAATATATTTTAATCAAGTTGCTTCAGAATAATGTTTTTGTCAACAGAGAGAAAAGATTAGAACTACCACCATCAATTCGAAAAACATTTTTTGAACACAGTATAATTAATGAAGACGATCCATTTCAACCTGTTCCAGCCAATCGTTATTTCACAACAGTTTTTCTAAAATATTTCGAAGGTACAAGAGAACAATTACCAACATTTATAATACCTGGATTTAACTTTGAAAAACTAAAAAAAATCAATTAATGATCATATTGATGAACACTTTAAACGAATATGTAATTCATGGAAAAAATTAATCCCGTTTCCAACTGATCTCAGATATAATAATGATCCACATGGAACAGGTCGTCATATCTCACCTAATATTGTTAATATAACATCCACCATCGCACTGAATTTAGTATGCAATATAATTGATAGCAGCTACCACGTCGACCTCTCTAAGTCTACTCAGGCCCAGCAGGGATACATATTATATTCGTTCAGTATTCAAACACCACCAGGGTGGCTTATTATATTTGAGCCAACAAACCAAGTCTACCTGCGTGTTCATAATCCATTATTGTCAAGAATGAATTTCAAACTCACAAATCACGATGGAAATATAATTGATTTGAGAAACGAAACTCTATATATTAATTTATACATACGCTCGTAGATTTGTCTAGATAAAAGCTATGGTTAAACTCCTTTGACTATCAATATCAGCAGGGAGGGTGAATGACAACAATTGGGTCGCTTTACAAGTAAACAAAATACCTGAAAAAAGTAAAAAAAAAATACGTCAACAATAATATAACAAAAATGAGCTAACCTCCTGACTTTGCCAGGTGATTTATACTAACAGTTCTTAACCGTAAGGAAATATACTCAATTAGAGACTTTGGTTTAGCGTTGTTGAATATTTTTTTTTCAGCCTCTGCAGGAACCTTTATTTTTTCGTTAATGATTCGAGCAAAATGTTGTAGGGTTCACCCTTCCTGTTGCTCTGCGGCATGATGCCCCAGTGCTAGACATCACTACATAAATCACTGCCACACTGCAGACATCGTAGCGATATGACTGAAAAATAGGTAAAGCTACATTAAAAATCCAAATCACTCGTACACACACACACGCACACACACAAACACAGAGTCATTCTGCAAACACTCTTCTGTTCGGGTAACAGTTATGTTGTAACAAAGATCGTTAGATATAAAAGTTTCTGGCGTAATCAGTGTGTTTTCTAACGAAATGATGAGTGGTGGATTCCTAGAACACATCATTGCCTGAGATTTAAATATTCCTGCGAGATAGTTTCTCAATAGTTTTAGAAAGTGTTATTGGCTCGAAGTACGCGTCTTTCTGAAATGTTAGGATTCACATAAAGGTAGTCTAAATACAATTAGTAAACTGTATTCGGTTATTACTGAAAATAAAATAATTAGTACGGCTGAGTTTGAGATTGTTCAGGAAGAAATGTAAAATCATAGACAATTAAGAGCACAAATAAGAGACAATGATATCAGTTTATGCCTCTCTTGAATGGGTCATGTGTGTGCAAAATAAAAGTGAAAAGCATGCAACGGTCACATATCGGTGAAAAATGTCATGCGGGGTGTATAATGAGGGGTGGGTTTCAGAAACCAATGGGGGTGGGTGGGTGGGTAAGAAATTCAAAAGTCCTACTTTCATACTACTCAGAATGTTTCTACACGTAATCGTGAATTAAAAACTAACAGTTAAAATGATCAAAGTCAGGCTATTTGTTGTTTACTTAATATAGAGTCTTTGTTTAAATACTCTGGTACTATTAAGTTACCTCTGAAAAGCAATAATCGATATATAAAATGGGGCCACACGTTCTACTGTTTTGTGTGTGTCTACTCATGCATGTAGAGACACGACTTAATTGAGAAAGTAGGACATCACCAGAACTAGAATACGGGTTATATGCTGTAAGAATCAGATGTGTAGATTTATAAACTAATCTTGAATCTAATGTACCTAATATAACCTCGTCTACCTGGAGAGGTATATCTATAAGAACGCTGAGAATACTATCGTTTTGTTATTTACACAGGAAGGTCAAGGATGATATATTTCAGATTCACGTCGTTACAATACCCGTGCCAAGTAAATATGCATTTGTGTGGGTATTTTTGTGTGTGTGTGTGTGTGTGTGTGTGTGATTTGTATTTTTTAAGTACCTTTAACACCATTTACACCGTTAACTGCCGCCGATGTGAAGATGAGAAATATGTGAAGACTCAGAGAGATATTTCGTTGTTTTCAAAGTTTGATTTATCACATGGTTGCACTCGTACTTACAGTGGTAGATCCGGTTTGCAGTGGATAGGGGATGGGCAAAGTCGGTACACCATCCCCTTTTAAAGCTACTTAAAAATTAAAAGAATATATCTTTTTTCATTAGTAATTTGTTTATAAGAATAGAATTAAAATTATGCTCAAAAGAGGCATAAAATACTGAAGGTCCCAGTGGCTTCGTCCCCAGGTTTCCACTCTTGGCTGGTTCTCTCTTCAGACCCCTCGTCTACTTTCTTAAGCCCGTTCCAACCGCGATATTTTCTAATCCTCTCCTAAATTAGGTTAATATACAAAATCATATTATTTTTACGAAGCACATGTGATAACACGTCACAGTAACTTCATCTCACTGTTCGTCTTTGTCGTCACATCAAATTAGTAAGTTTCATCATGAGCTAATAAAATCTTTGAAAAATGGAAACTGTTTGACTTGTTTTTTAATTCACTCTAATTCATGACTTTCTATTTACAGCCATCGACACAATATATTTTTCTACGCTCTTTTAACATTACTCTAAACCTGTTTGTTTTATTACTAGGAATACATGGTATTTAAAAGCATATGCCACCAGATGAATTATTATATAGTTCTCAATAATTATACATCTAATCGATATGCCACTAAACCACCTCCACATTATGATATATAGGTGGTTATTCGAGACAAAGTAAAAATCTCATACGTGGTCTATGGAGGCAAACAAGAAAAATAATTGGGAATTTTCGTCCATATAAAAGTTAACAGTCAGAACACCTTATGGCGTACTAAGGGTCAATTACGAGCGTGCGGACGATGATTGCGCAAAGAGGTTTTGTCGCCTCAAGACCTTTCGCTCGGGGGTGGCACCCAAAAATCTCTCGGCGGGCAACCACACCATTCGCCCACTCCGTGTTACTAGGCTACTTATACACGAGATCGAGACATGTCTACTCTGGAAATGTTTACTTACAATCTGGTTGCTGTACGAAAATAATATCAGAAAAACATATAAAAGCTATTCCAGAACAAAGTTTACGTCCAAATTTTTAATTGTGATAAAAGTTTAAGTTTTCCATTACTCAGATTATTATGAGTATAGAGAGCATTAAGTTGTGAAACTTCCACACAACGAATTTCTAGAAAATAAAATATACTGATGCTCGTGTACATGTACAAGGTTTTCTATTAAACTTCAAAAGTATCTCCTGTTAGACAAATATCATAAAATCAGGTGTTTATTGAAACAGTGGCATTGGGTTCTTACTTGACGATACATAACTCATAGTTATAGAGATTCAGACAAAATTCAGCTTTTTTGTACGACAATGAATGTCATGCCAGTCTAAGCTCACAAGAGAACAATCGAGATCGAGATCGAGATCGATCGATCGATCGATCGAGAGTTCGAGAGAGTTCGAGAGTTCGAGAGTTCGAGAGAGTTCGAGAGTTCGAGAGTTCGAGAGAGTTCGAGAGTTCGAGAGTTCGAGAGAGAGAGAGAGAGAGAGAGAGAGAGAGAGAGAGAGAGAGAGAGAGAGAGAGAGAGAGAGAGAGAGAGAGTTAATGCTATATTCATTGCTCATATTTCTGGACAATATCTGGAACTATTGTTGTTTTATCATCAACACATTAGCACTTTAATAGTTCCACAAGCGATGACATGGCCCAATGTTCAATACTGGCCTAATGTTAACTACTTGCCTACTGTTCACTACAGTCGTTAATAAGTCTCATGATAATATGAACTTAAGTGACGGTGCTTACAACATATTACGACAATATTACTATTTTGGTTCAATGTAGGTATAATACAAAGGTTGGAAAACAAATATTTTAATGTGGAACTGTATACCTATCAATCCTTTTCTTTAAAATAGATGCTCATTTTGGAAGAAATCGGTCATATGTCCTCTGGGATAAAGCAAAGCTATTTTCAGAATAATGAAAGATGTTTTAATCGTACTTTAATTCTAGATAATCTCTATAAGTTACGTGAAAAACTAATTTTTGTATAAACTGTTTCTCGCCTTAAGTAATGTGAAACATTTATAGTTCAACGATAGATACCAGTCTTTACAAATAGGGCTCTAACCTGCTTCGTTTCTCTCGTTCTTTACATGTGTCATATTATCTGTCACCATTATATACGTAATTTAAGGGATAATTGAATGGTATCGTTTCTTTATTTGCTGCAGTAAAGTCGTATATGTTGTCGATAAATACGCGAGTCATGACAATATGACGCCATTCATCTTTCACAATACATTCAAGAACCTCAGGAATAAATTATAGATGAAGCTGAGTGCAAACTCATTTCTATATTTGCAATTTCTAATTGTTACGAATGTTAAATATCTTTATCTGATGAATGTTGAAAATTAGAATATATGTCAATCATGCCATTTTATTTGCATTTTTTGCTCTTAGGGTGGACTCTCTGAAGTTCTGTGAGTGTCTTATCTCAATAATTGCGGCATTTTGCATTCGATCATACCCATTACAGTATTCTAACTGACGAGGAAATACAATACACAGACCTACATTTATATATTTACCAGGAAAACTAGACTTCGTAACGTTTCACGTTGCCACTTTTTTAACGGGATAAGCAGTATCTATGTTGGAGGGAAAACAGTATACCGTTGTTGAGAAAGTACATTAAGCCGAATTGTGAATACTTACACCAGAAGAAGAGATGACTGTAAATCTATTTAACGGTGAACCGCCTATTTTTTATATCTGAAGAATGCACGAGTGCACAAAAAAACGTAGGTATTAACAAACAGTCATACATACAGTCATTCAATTATCGAATAGATAAATACCTCTGCACATAGAGACACGCTTACCTAACTAAATATCTCTTCTATTTCAGGCTTTTTTAAAATAAAAAATTAGTTTCAAATGTAAGAAACAGTTCCCTATTTCTCAAGAAAACAGAGCAGTAAACATGTTTACCTCACTGACAGTTATCGTTAAATCTCAGTGAGTCAATATTTACTAGTAGTATTAGAAAACCAGGTTTTCAACTCACTTTGTTTTTTTACCCTCCAAACAAGTATAAATTATCCCCCACCCCACCCCCTTTTCTTCCAAAATAAACCAGGTTTTCAACTCACCCTATTAGAAAACCAGGTTTTCAACTCACTTTGTTTTTTTACCCTCCAAACAAGTATAAATTATAGTCCTAAATTATCCCCCACCCCACCCCCTTTTATTTCCAAAATAAAACAGGGTTTTGACTCACCCTCCCCCACCTCTTTTTTCCCCCTACTACTACCTGTAAACAGGTATTTTATAACCAAACAAAACAACAGGTGTTGGAATGCGATAAGCTCTGATACAGAGGTGACTAATTTGTTAGAACAGCGCATGTGTGGAATACAATTATTCTAAAGACGGCAA